>JAFBJQ010000621.1:69178-123015 GCA_016785345.1 Trinectes maculatus
TCTGATGTTTCTGTTTGTTTTTGTCATTGTCACCCCCCCCACTCCAACCCCCCACCCCCCCCCCCCCCCCCCACCCCCCTCTCTCTCTCTCCCTGTCTCTTACACTCTCTCTCTGTCCTTCCAAACTGTCAGTTTGGTAGCCGATGCCAATAAAGTCAACAAAATGCAACAGGAAGAGTGAACAACACCCTTTGCAGAACAAATCTGTTGAAGCACAACAAGGCACCCAGAAACTTTCACACTGCGTGTCTAAGCTGCCAAACAGGACATGTTTAAAAAACAAACAAACTGGGGAACTGTTCTCTGCTCTCAGACCAGGGTCAGGTGTCACGACTGAGTGGAAGATGTCATTGCACCATTTAGCAAAACCAGGCTGTTTCTATTACTTGCCTCATCATATTTATCTCTAAGATAAGGGCTTCTTCTTTATTCTATCAATACAGTACTACTGTGTTTGCAAATGAGAGGAGATGTGGGTCTGTGGGGACCAACAATGGAAGACAAAAGTGGTTTGGCACATTGAGGGCCTTCATTATACCAAAATATCTTTCACCGCAAACACTGGTATTAACAGAAAAATATGAATAATATGCTAAAAAAGTGTGTGTATTTCTGTGCACGCTTTACCCCATATGTGGAGCTCATGCAAAGAGGTAAATATACCTCGAATTGTGGACATCTTGCATATCTTTGCTTAAGTTTAATTTAAGGGCATAGCACAGTGTAGGTCAAGGCGCAGCCAGAGAGCACATTAGACGTTGTGAAATTATATTTGTAAAGCAAAATTATTAACTTTGATATCTGACTAGCAGCCATCTGGGCTGTGCTCTGCCATGTGCTTTATTCTTCTGAATTATTGTTATTATTATTTTTATATAATTATTTAGATTTGATTATTTAGATTTTAGTCTGACCCCAGATCTGTCCACTAGGTGACAAGGAAGCCAAGGCAGACATTTTGTAAATGAAAATTGAAAGTAAATACACAGAGAGTTATTTATATATCAAGTTTTACCTTCTTTTACTTGTTTTTATAAGAGCATAAAAAGACCATTATGTTACTGTTACTGTTACCTCACCATTTCCATAACAAGATTATTTTTACAAATTACAAATGTACAGTATATACAGTATATATAATGTATCTCATGACAAATTTTTTCTTGTTGCAGTTAGCATCACAGGCTATCAGACTGGAAACAGTTTTTAACTGTTTTTAATGCAGCAACTAACTCTGCAAACAGTCCAGCAGTGTTAGTGATACTACTCATATGACACAGTATGAAATAATAACATATTTACTGTACATGTGTCTCCCTCCAGATTTCAGAGGTTTTCCACTGTTACGTGAAACTATCAAATGTTTCTATTGTTGTCATTTTGACATGAAACCTCTCAAATTTAGAATCAGATTAGAATCAATGTATGTTTTAAAACAAGCCAAAAAAGAGTGCTTTTCATATTCTGCTTACTATCTTTGAAATTCATTATACAGGGTAACAAAATAATAGAAAACTGGCTGGTATAAGGCAATTTAATTTTGCAGCCTCAAAGTGAACGACAGATGAAGAGTGAAGCTGAATATCACATCTGGTGACACCTCCGAGGTGAAAAGAGCATTTGCACACTGCTCCGGGTTCATCTTACCCTGCAGGTTCTGAGAGATGTAGTCCATCCTGTGTTCATCCACTGCTTATCCAGCTCCCCACTGCATAACATATGTACACTACACTGACTGAGGACTGACTGCGTGTTTCACATCACACTGAAACATAATCTGAACATAATGGCAAAAAAAAAATCAACCATAATGGAGTAAAACAGCCAACATCAATCATCCAGTGGCAGCTGACGAGTGAGTGATCAGAGGAAGGATGTATGGCAGCATAAAACACAAAATGCAGGGTAACGTTCTACACATGCGCACACAAACCACTGTCAGATTTCTTTCTTACAGATGCACATCTGCATATAACACATCCTGTTCCCCTCATTACTGTGAGTCATCACTGTGGTAAATGTAGAAAATTCATGACTGACAGAACAGACAAACCTTATCTCACCTCCCCCAGTAAGTCACAACAGTAACGAAATGTCACAAACACTCAGAGTTTGAGGGAGCGTGGTGGAAAATGGGGAGTAGTCTGTCAAGCACTTTCGTATTCTTGACAGGCCACTCAGTGCTCTACACAACAGTTTTGACGTTTACCCCGTCACCAATACATTCATACAGTGCTACTACTTATGAGGTGTTTTCAAACTTTCGGACAGATTAACAGACGCAGAATTTAGAATATGTTCTAAACAGAGGGCTTAAAAACATTCTGTCTACTGCTGTTTACCTCCCTCAGAAATATGTTTATGAACATTATACAAAATATTAAGTTTAGACCAACTTGCAGACCCCACCCCCTTTCCTATCCTGCTACTTTGTCCCTCCTGGAACCTTATCAAGATGTTTGCACCCTGGGGGAACTCTTTCAGGTGGACCAGATTACCTCCCACAGCACCTGCCTGGCAACAGTATGACGGGGCATAAAATGATCATGAATATTCAACAATTAATTTAGCAATACTTGACAGAAAATTTGAAAATATGTGTATATGCAAAATGTTCTGTACATTTTGCTGCAGAACACCCACTACTAAAGTTTACAGTGCCAGTCTTAAAGTGTGTAGCTATGTTTTTTGTTATAAATGTAGTGTAATAAAGTGTAACAAAAACAAGGGTGAACCTTGACCTACACAGTACAATAAATAATATAGCAAAATAAACAAAAGGTTATATTATAATTCACCCACATTAAAAACTGCATGCAATATATAACTTAATTAAACACAGCTACATAAATACGGTGAGTATAGGCTTCAATAAGGTATATTACACAGGTAGGCTTACACATGGTGACATACTGTATGAGGTGCTATAGAGCTCTTTGTTTTATTATGTGGAAAACTTGACTTGTGCTCTATAGAGTGATGCAAGTAAGTGCAGGAATATGCACTTCTTCCACATAGTATTTTTCTATGTGCACAGGCAGCTTTATAAATGCGGTCCTAGAAGTCTAGCAGGCCAAAAACTTAAACACAAAGAATAATCAATGTGTTTTTCAGTAATAGAGGAGATGTTTTTTTAACAAGGTAGTCAAAATCTTGTGAAATAAATGAAAGTGGTTTTGTGTTTACAACCTGTGTAGTAAAATTTTGAAAAATTACATTATTTTCGTTGTCATTCTAAACACATCAAATTCCACACAAATACAAACAAAAATGTTCTTTTATCCAGTTCACCCAAATACATGTATTGGTGTGGCACTAGGGTCAAATACAGACATGTGGGGAGCCTCAACAGACTCCAATTCGCAACCCACACCACTGTTCTTACTCTCCAAAATAACAGAAGCAGGCAGAAAAGTCACAGGCCCATTGAGTTGATTTTATTTTTCTTTAGCTGTACAATGTGTCAATTTTACACAACTGTTTCCTCGCTTTTCTAACTTTTAAAAAAGCAACTTTAGATTCTGAAACATGTTCTCTTACATCTCAGAAAACAACCAAGAAATGACAAAAAAAACAATGCTACTCCTTTAACAGTCATCTGTCCATCAGCAGAACAAGATCAATTGAGAATAGAACTTGTGCAGTGTGCGAAATGGGTTTCACAGTTCCCTGTGATGCCATGTCAACATGTTTTCATAACACTTCTAACTTAATTGTATTTCAAAATCAAACCCCAAGTGGCAAGGCCGATGGTTAGGAAATACTATTGTGTGAGCTGCAGATGGACAAGACTGAAAGCCAAGGGTTTGTGGAACCTAAAGACCAAGGCTGAGAGTGTGAAATAGCCAGCATGACAAAGTCACACAAAAACAAACTAAACACACAGCTGCCAAAACTGGATATCATTCTAAAGAAAATAGTAAGCCTGACAAAAAAAAAAGTTAAGTTAATATTACATACAGTGACTGACTGGACTTCATTCAGTAAACATTTTAGGAAACAAATGTGTCTTTCAGTAGAATCACTTCAGTTGACTTCCTTTAACAATCAGGCCAAAAGTTAGATAAGAACAGAGAGAGACAAAGCTTCTTTCACATCACTGCACTGAACCAAGTGACCAGTAAAGAAACCCAGTGAACCCCTTACACAAAGGCCTCAAAGTAAAACTGTAAACAGTAGCAAAGAAAACAATGCCAAAGAGCAACAGAATCTATACAGAGGTGTGACAGTGATTTGATGGCACGTCTGTGAAAAGGGTGAGACACTCTGGACAAAATGGGGATATTCGGGACTCTGGACAGGTCTCTGCACTAATATGTTTACCACATATGAGAACCTTGACATAGTTCTTAACCTACACGTCATCAAGTCAGCAACTTAAAATTATTAAAATGTTAACAAGAAATTAAAAAAGGTTGTAAAAAAACAAAAACAATTTGTATTTACATGCAAGTCATTCGCCACACCTGCTCATTGTTTATTGCAGAGGATATTACAGATGGACATTAACGTATGTGAAATAGTTCCAGCTGATGCGATGACCTAATTCCACATGACCTGGAATACTGGAATGTTCAGAAACACTATTATAATTTCAATTTTGTCAGTTGGGATAATTGGTATCTGCGGTGATGGCCAACTATGCTCTCTTTTAAACAGAGGAGGAACATTAAGGAACAATATAAACTACAGATAAAAAGCTTCAAATGGTGAGATGGTGGAGGGAAAATAAATGTTTGTACAGTCACGTGATTTTAAACTAAGCTGAAACCAGCAACTAATTTGGAGCTATCTCAAGTATACAACTGCGCATGAGCTTATCAAAGGGACAGTTTCCATTGAAACAAGGCTTGGTGATGGTGGTGTGAATGTAAAACAGATGAACCACAGTGGTTATACTGACTCTGTTTATTCGCTCATTTATAAAGAAGAAATCCCTGTCAACTTCCTCTTGCAGAAGCCTCGCGGTACAGACATCCAGCTAAAAAACAAGAAAGGTGGCCCACATGTTTATATATGTCAAAGGAAGAGATACTTTGGGAAAAATAAACAAGCAGATGTTAAATAAGAGCAGGAGATTTATCTAGTGGCAGACGAAAGTAACATATACTATGTCTACAAAACTGCATACTTGTGCACGCTCACACACAAGTCTCAGTATTTGAAAAATTGGCATAGGTGCAAGAACCTCATAGAGTAATGCAGAAAAACAAAGTAAAAAAGTAAAGGGTGATAAATAAACAACTCCTTTAGCAGAGCAACACAGAGGAGTTAGTTTCCGAATGAAGCTTAACTGCAAACTGTGTGTGTCGTGGCTGACAGGATGTGGCTTTATGTAGGCACAAGTAGCAAAATACATAATGATTCATTCTGAAGACATTCTAACAAAAAAAACATTTAAGAGCAGACAGCAGTCAGAAATTAGCTTGGACAATATTTGATATCTGCATAATGTCTGATCTGATTCTCCGTGTTTTGTTTCTGTATGTTTGTGTGGAATTCATGTAGCATACATGGATGTATCTGTATGCACGTGACTGTGGAAGTATTTACACGCAGTATCCTTTCTTTTTGCATGGTTGGTTTTTGCTGTCACCAGTTTTTGCTGCCACTCCAATAGAGACAAAAAGGCTGCCATTAAAAGCACAGAGATCAGACGTAAGGTGAAGGCCAAGAGTGCAGAAATGTTTAGCCACACACAAAGCCGGACAATATCTAGCTGTGTGCTGTGTTCACCGGTCCATCATGCTCAAGATCATCTCCGGCGTCAGGTCGCCGTTTTTGGCAGTGGGGGCCGTTTCCTCATTCACAGTTAGCTCAACAGTCTCCATGCCTTCTCCGTCCAGCCCCACCCCCTCAACAGTCAGGGCCACTCCCTGTTCCAGAGGTGTTTCTGCTGAGGTGTCCCCCTCCTCCTTCTTTACTATTATGTTCTCCAATGCTCCAGTGCTCTCATCCTCCACCTGAATGATTGCAGCTGCTGCAAAACAGAACATAAACACAGTTGTTTACAAAATTATTCTATTTTTTGAGTTTGTCATCACTAAGATGAACATGATGCATGCTTTCTTTTAGACCAACCAGCAAACTTTTGCCACAGTTTAAGGGAAAATCGTGGTGTGTTTCTTGTATTTAAAATCACAGTTCGACTAGTTGTTATATGATGTGTCAATATAGTTAAATGAAAGTCTGATCTTGTACCTTTAATTGGTTCTTCCACTGCTAAAGTTTGACTGAATAGTTTACTGTAACCACTAAATGTAGCTACCCGAATGTAAGATAAATCAATCATGGTTTTCTACAAATAGCTCTTCAGCATCAGCTGACATTTAATTGATCATGTCTGTGTTCTCACCAGAGGCTGCTGTCTTGGCAGCAACTCTGGCTGACTTGCTCGGAGTAGGAGGCTTAGGGGCATTCTTTGGAGGTCGACCTCGTTTTCTCTTGACTGGTGGTTCCTCTGGAGCTGGTACCGGGATGGCTGCAGGGGCCTGGTCTAGTTCCATGCTTTCTGGCTCCTCATTCTCCTGAAGCAGTGATGATTCTTCCTCAACATCACCTTCATCCTCATCCTCATCGGGTTCAACGTGATCCTCCTCTAAATGACACATACAACAAAGAGAGACAAATCAAGTAACCTGAGCTGACATAACACAGTGTGTGCCGAGCATGCAGCATCAGTTCTCACCACTGTCATCCTCATCTCTCCTGCTCCTCATTTTCCTCTTTCTTCCTCGTCGTCCTCTTTTTGGGGCTGGGGCCCCATTCTCAGAATCCTCCACCTCACCGCTGCAGTTCTCAGCATGGCGTGCCATGGTGTTCTACACGAACAAGCATGAAGAAAATCTGTTAACTTTCATTGCATATTAGTCCACGTTAAACCCCCTAAACTTCACCTCACATGAATGACAGCTAACAGAAAAAGGTGTCCTTACCCTGCGAGTGAAGGTCTTGCTACACTTGGGACAAACAAAGGCTGTTGGAATGAAGTTAGGGTCATGGTAGCGTTTGAAGTGCATGTCCAGCAGCTGCTTCTGTCTAAAGGTTTTCTCACACTGGCTGCAGGCATATGGTTTCTCTCCGGTGTGAGTTCGACGATGCATCACCATGTGACGCTCCTGGACACAACAGCATGAGAAACACCACGGTTAGCCAGTCAGTGCTATTATTATTATTATTATTATTTAGACCTAATGTGCAAAGCATATAGAGGAATGCTATTACTATTTCTCATTATTCTTCTTAATATTATTAGTTTTCTTATTGCTGCAAAACTAGTGCTGCAGCTTTCAGGGCACTTACACAAAACATATTTCAAAAAATGCAGAATTATTAGGAATGGTGAGCTATGACTTTTGGTGATGGTTCAGGGTTTCCACTACATGTAATTTGCTGTGGTGCACCCCCATGGCAAAATAAAAGCCGCCACACTTCAGGAGGTTACAGGCGGTCCTCGAGTTACGACGGAGATCCGTTCCTGAGAATGTGTCGTAACCGAATTTCGGCATAAGTCGGAACATACATTCATAGGTAAGGTAGTTACATAGTTGTGCCACCAGATGTCGCTATAACACCACCCTACAATAAGAGTTTACTGTGGTGAATTGCCTTTTGTCCCTCTTGTCCCTCTTGACACACCGTAGGGGTTGACATCGCGAGTGTAATGAGCATTTCCTTTAGATTTCTGTTATCAACCGTGTAGACCCTGTGTTGTGAATAAACCTACGGTATTGCCACGACCCCGAACCCATCTGCGTCCGTGTGCATCAACTTTCCGGCTGCCGCTGCACCCCCCCACCCGTCCATTTCACATAAGTAAACACAAGGCAGAGTAGCCTAGCTGTGCTGTGGAGGTGTTGGAGAGCCAGCAGGCACGCTGAGAGACAGAGAGAGCGCTCACCAACTAGTTCCCGTGCGAAGTCTGTACATATTTACGGAGCAAACCGCTTAAGCCGAAACAAGGAAGTTCACGGGAGATGTGTCGTAACCACGAAAACGACGTAACTCGCGACCATCGTAACTCGAGGACCCCCTGTATTGTATGAACGGATAATATAGCAGAGTAACTGTTCGCTGGCAGGTTGCCAACGCTAAACTTCAAAGGTACAGTATATCAGGGTACTGACCTGGCGACAGCAGTAGTCACACATGTCACATTTGAACCGTTTTTCATTTTTGTGAGACTTCTGGTGCTGGATCAGAGCATATCGCTCGTGGAAAACGGCATCGCAGTAACGACACTTCTTTCCAGTCTCAATAAATGAGTGCTGCTTCCGAAGATGGACACCTGGAAGTGGACATGGATAACAAAAGAACAATTAGAGTGAAACAAACGGCAAAGTAAATAATGTATGTATGCATGTGTTTTACCTAAGTCACTCTTGCGTGCAATGACAGTGTCACAATGCGGACAGTGGAACTTGGCCACGTTCTCTGTGTGTTTCTGCAAAATGTGCATCTTCATGGTTCCGCTTTGGGTAAATCGAGCATGGCAGATGTAGCACTCATACGGTTTTTCTCCTGAGAAGAGGACAGTTATAAGGAGCCAGCTCAATTCATGTTTTTAAACTAAAGAATCCATTCAGGCATCTATAATATGAGAAAGATGAAACACTGACCCAAAGGCAGTAAAAGTTTAAGCACACAATTAGCACACAATTCTAACACAAATCTACTATACTGACAATTCACTGGAACAGGGTTATGCTGGTTGGAAAAAATCTTTCATATGAATATATGGGCCACTGGTTAAAAAAAACAGCTATTAATAATGCTGTATCTATGGAAACAGCCCTACCTGAATGTGTCCTCATGTGTCTCTTCAGTTTGTAGGTGTCTCTGCTTGCATAGCTGCAGAGGCTGCACTGAAATGGACGCTCACCGGTGTGAGATCGAATGTGGCGCTTTAGTTTGCTCACCTAAATAAGAGATACATACACACTTACAGTCACTTGGCACAACACTGCATCAAAGCTATGCATCCACCATGATAGACAATATAACTGTACTGGACTCAGAGCTCTTGGCGCAAAGCAGTAGTGTATCTACTCTGTGTAAAAGTATGGCTTAGGATGTTGGAGAAACACAATGAAACTTCCTCCTCGATTGTTACTTGCAACAGAACAGTGAATTTATTGTTACTCCTTGCCCTTGATAAGTAGATGTGGACAGAGTTAAGTGTGTCAACTTTAATATATTCAAGAACATAAGATAGAACATATAGCACACAGCAGCACATCTTACCTCTACACTGGCATAGTCACACATGGAACATTTAAAAGGTTTCTCGTGTGTGTGTTTGTAGCGACGATGACGAACCAGCTCCCCGCTAGTCACAAAAGCCATATCACAGTCTGTACACTTGTGTGGACGAGTTCCTGCATAAATGTAAAATTTTGTTGTTTTTTCACAGTTGTCTCCTACTCCATACTACAACTTCAATGTTAAATGTGTTTCTAAAGACCTGTGTGGGTGTTGAGATGGTTCCTTAGCAAAGTGACTGTCCTGAACGCTCTTCCACATAAGTGACACTTGTGGGGTCTCTCGTCTGTGTGGCTCTTCATATGTCTGTCCAAGTTGGAGCGCCGTGGGCAGGTGTAGCTACACAGTTCACATTGGAACGTCTTTTTCACTCCTGACAATATTCAACATTAGTGTTAGAATCAAAACCCCTGAAGCCGCTTTCTGAGTAAAAAACAATGACTTTGAAGTTTGCCCACAGAACAAACTTTCATTTATAGTTATTTAAGCAGTAATGCTGTGTTAGATGTCAGGCACATTCAAAAGGGGGATTGTGCTGTTAGTCCAGAAGATGGTCGTTTCTTACCTTTCTTCTTGATCTTTGTAGGTTTTGGTGGTTTCATATTGCCCACCACTTTCTCAGCATTGACCTCGGACAGAAGGCCTTCCTGCTGCTCTTCTTCAAAGTCATAGACACTGACATCCATATCCTTATCTCCTTCAGCATAACGCAGCCGACTCTTTTTTCCCTGGACAAAACAGCAGCCCGTTAAATCTCATTATTAGCAGAGGAAGATTTAAAATACAACTGACACACTTGTGACTGTCACACATTGTACAGTTGAGTACAATTACAGAAAAAAGTCTCAAATTCCTAAGCCAAAAATTTGAAAACCATCCGTACTTTTTTGGTCTTCTTGACTGCTCCAGATGGAGGCTGATAGTCTGGATCTTTGGCCCAACTTGGGTCATCATTTTGAGTCTGGATGGGCCCATCTTCCGGTTCTTCCAGAAGCTGGTGTCCTTCCTCCTCACCTTCCTCATCTGCACGGTGGGCTTCTCCTCCCTCCTCTTCCTGCTCCACTGTCTCCACTTCCCCATTAGCACCCACCTTAACGACCTAAAAATAATGTGCAATAATTGTTTTGCTAATTACTCACAAGGGACAAATTTGGGCCAATGAAATTATAGAAATATCTGATGTTTATAATCATGACTGAAGTTGATGACTGACGAAAGTGGCAAAAATAATAGGGTATTTTCAAGATGCTGAGGGGAGGTCAGTGAATACATATTTGGTATTGATGATCAGGTGTATAGTTGGCTGGAAAAAAATAAAGTCATTTAGGCTTTAGAGTGAAAAAAAGAATCTGAATTCCAGCTAAAATGTTTTAGCTGGAAACAAAAGCCAATTAAAAAGGTGCCCTGTGGTCTAAGTGATTAACTTAATTTCTGTTGGGGGCATTATGCATTGTTGTTCTATGACTGGGTTAAACCCTGAACAATAAATATCTGTCATTGTGTACCTGAAAGCCCTCAGGCAGTGGCAGAGTATGGCAGATGACTGGATCTCCATCTTTTGGCATTGCAGGGGTGTCAACAAAAGTGCCTTGTTGCAGGGCCTCAACTGTGGTGGCAGAAACAGGCACCTGTACAAGCTGGAGTTCCCCTAGGCCTAAAGCTGCCTGCTCCTCCATGTTTACCACCTAAGAACAAAGACACCAAAGGTCAGCAGACATGTCTATCTGACAACATATAGTACATGGAATCTATTCAGACTGAGTTTCTCAAGACTAGAGCAGATATGCAACATCTGAGAGTTTAACTTTTTTTTTTATGAGTTTAACTTTTTGAATACAGTTGACTTCTGCTTTCTCTGACAACACAAAGAAATAAAAAAAATAAACAACTGCATATAGTATAATGTAAAGTGGCTTCCAAAGAGCACCTGCAGTGTGATGATTTGAGTTTGGTCCACAGTTGTCACGGTTGCCTGGTGAGCAGCACCAGCTACCCCTCCAACCACACCCACACCTGCTGATGATCCCCCAACCGCAGCATCTATCACCTGCAAGACAATTTCATGTTAATGTGCAATTCCATAAACATTTGGGTAAAGCAGCACACACTGGCCTATATACTTGATGTATCTACTACCAGCTGAAGCATTAAATTTCTGAGTCGAGTGTCATTAGAAAAAGAAACCATTTGAATCAAGACTATATATCACTCTTCAGCTCCGCCTGAACACCTTACCTCAGTTTTCATCTGCAAAAGGGTTGGATCCAGCGAGTCCATAACCATCATTTCAACCCCTCCTCCTTCTACACCAACCGCAGCTTCCATTAGCTGGTGCTGATCGTGGGTGGCTGCTACTATTCCTTGCCCATGACCTGAAACACAACATTGAGTGGGAATGACGCAACAGACCAAGTTTTCCTCAAAAGAAAATGTCTCAGTGTAACACAAATGTATAATGTCGTGTTCAATTTGTTCAAACCTTGCTCAAGGATGACGGCAGCTTGCCCCTCTACCACACCCCCGGCCTCTGCAGCTTGCTGGAGGAGGTCAGCGACCAATGCATCCTGGCTGTGAACGGCCTGGATCGTGGGGAAGTCTTTGGCAGCGACCTCAACCACCCCTACACCCTCTGTCGGGCCTCTGTCCATGCTGGGCAGGAACTGAAATATTCAAGGTTAGAAAACAATCATTATCTAAACCTGCCCTGCACCATCTCCCAGATTTTTAAGTATTTCATGGGAAACAGTGTTTTCTTTGAAAAGGACAATGAACACAGATATTTTAAATGTGTTTTAAGCTGTGTTCGTATGTACAAAACACACAAACATTTATAATGCACAACTACAATGTTTATTTGGATGGAGATCAATTTGATTTTTAAATAAAAATCAGCTACTGTGAATTTAGCCCAAGTGTGGTTGTTGTTAGTGCTGATTAAGTGAAATGTGCATTTACAGCTATCTTTCACCAAATTTTCCTTCACCCTTACATGTCCACAGTCAAGACTGGTAAGAATATTTTGAAGAGAGCAATAATCAATTCCATATCATTAAATTAAATTAACAAACAAGAAAGACTGTGACAATCAATTTCTGTAATTTACCATCTATGTGTTATTTTATATCCACCCTCTGTGAGTCTATGTTCAGGTGCCTTGAATTTTGTCTCGTTGGCTCCCAGGTAAAGGTAAACTGGTGTTCTGATGTCTGACCGACATGATAAAAGGTGTATATAATTGAATGTGTCGGCAAGCATATTTTTAATAACCCATTGTTGAGAAAATGTTGGAACTTAACACTAGTGTTACCTTGAGTATTATGATCAAATTGAATTTTTTCATGATTTTTCTACACTGGGCTGCAGTCTGCAGAGTTGCGATGAATTGCTGCTTGCCCTGAGCTTTGCTGAATCAAGTGTCTGTAACCTGACTGTCCCTGTCAACATGAGGGAGGGAAGAAGAATGTTACACAGCTAAACATGCATGTTGTGATATTTACACAACTACACACACTGATAATGATTTTTAGAGCCCAGTCTGAGAACTAATACTGTCCTATCACAGATTTATTAGTATCTGTATTCAGTACTGGAACTCAACAACACCACATCATGTGAAATGCAGATCTAACCACCAAACTGGACACATGAGAGACATGTGTCCAGTTACCACAACGTATACTGATGCTGCACAAATTAATTTGCACTGCTGTAAATATCTTCAATGACTTTATTTCTATCCTTTATTATGCACAACCTGTTTAAACCTTTTCTAATTTATTTGTTTTTGTCTGATAGTTTATACAGTATAGACATCTGATCCAGTTCAACTTTGGAGTTCCTATTAATGGAAAGCCAAAATCCAACCTGGTTCCCTCTTTGTTGTCACTAATGCGACTTATGATGGATGCTTTGGATGCACTTGTGTTAACATCATCACCAGTCTCTTGTCTGAAACCGTACCATTCCAATCCAATACTCTGCTACATAGCCATGGGTAGAAGGTCCTTTCGACTTCACCTGATAATCCTCATACTTACTTTACTCACACTGTCCCCTCTTCTCGTCGACTTTCCCTTTACTTCTGCAAGAGCATATTGCAGACCGACTGGAACAGTGTCAATCATGGACTGACAGAAAATTGGGAAAAGATGTTCACCAAATTTGACAACAAAAGTGTATCTGGTTACAATCCCATACTCCCTCTTTTATGAGTCCAGGTAAGTACCGTGCCATGTGTAAATCTGGACATGAACACCAGTGAGTATGAGAATAAGAGCTGGGACACGTCCCAACATTGACCCAGCTTGTCTTCAGGTGAACATGTCCACATGTCTTTCTGATGCTGATTGAGTGGAAGCAGAACAGGCTCTCACACAGGCCTTGGACGTGTGCTCCAACAAACCTACCACAGCAAGGCAAAGACAGCTGCCAGCGTCTCGGCTGGCAACTGTCATCTCCTCACACAGCGTCTCTACATCGGTATTTTTGCAGCTCTCCAAGCCGAATCGTAGAGGGAGCTCTCCGCTGTGTGATGTATATCTGGGGCTATGAGGCTCTAGGTGGGCTTCGAATAAGCGAGAAGCCGGCGGCGGCTGCATCAACCTCTGCCGATTCACATACACACCGCGACAGCGATCAAGACAAGAGACAGAGGAGCGACGTTCAGCAGTAAGAGACAGGAGACACAACTCAGGATTACACACAGACTGTGTGCCTGAATCAGCGACCGCTGTGATCACGGATCATCGCTCTGCAGGAAATGCCTCGTCATGGTGTTTTTTTACGTTCGCCCTAACATTGCAACTTACGTACGTATACTTAGCTACCAAAGGTAACTTTATTGTTAGCGGTAGTGGATATAAAAACTAACGACATGCTGATCAATTGTACAATAAAACGAACGTTTGGTTACAGTCGACACTCGGTTAGTGAAGGCACTGGGTGGGGAGAGGCCTTGTAGCTAAGCTAGGCGAGTCAACTGTTAGCAAACGTCAGTGGCTACGTTTACATATTATAACAAAGGTCCCGTTTAACGTTACGACATGTTGAAACTCAGCGGGTGCGTTTAGGGATAAACGAGACCATTTGTATTGTTGTTCGCATACATAGGCGTGTTATTGGGCACGCCAAAATTATACTTTGGTTACACAATGCGTATGTTAGTACAGAGAAGCTAACGTTAGCTGTAACTTAATCCCGCCAGTTTCATGCCATCAAGGCTGTAAAGACGGGAAACAAAGAAGGGAGAAAATGGACGCCTTGGCCTAAACTCTCCAACTAAATTGACGAAGTATTCAGAACTAATCTTCGATGATGTTTCCGCAGACACTCGTGAAACGCAATGGTCGTATACGCATTAATTCAAACTTCTGTTATTTAAACGTTTTTAGACAGCTTTTTCAATAACGATAGAGGGAGACAAACACTCTCCGACGAGAGCCCGGACCCAGCGCCCCATCGTGACACCTAGAGGCCGATTAAAGATCCTGCAAACTCCCCCTTAGCAGAAAAGTAGTGCTACTTTACCTCTCTTTAGTGTGTTTTCCTTCCGTTTAACGACACCGACAGCACAGACTCTCTGTCTCAAAGGTCTGACACGCTGGTGTGAAACACAGGCTTCCTCGCAGTTTGTTTTAATCCCTCTCCCGCTTTGGCAGAGTAGCCTCTGCCACAAAATGGCAGTTAGGAGCTCAGTGCGCCTGTGCGGCCGCTGGGGGGTGGTGTCGAAGCTACTGTAGACACCCTGATTGGCCAGGAGGGGCGCCCCTTTGGAATACACTGAGGTCTATTTGTCACAATATTTGGAATAGGAAAGCTCTCATGGCCCTCTGGAAGACCTTTATTTTGACCACATTTAAAACGTGTACACCTACTAAAAACTTTGAAAAAATTGTGTTTAATTCAGAAAAAGCAACATGTTGATTGATTATAAAATACAAAATAAAGTGAATGCATCTGTTTAATTCCATAATAGCTGAGTATAGTTTTGTACAGTAAAAAGTCACATATGTCAGTCTGAGAGTGCTAAACCATGACAAAGATTAAGAAAAGTACACAAATCTGAATTCAGGGCATTTTTAAAAGTTAAAAAAATTCATTCTCTTGTACAGTTCTCTATGTTCAATAGTCCTTATAAGTAAATGACTGACCTGAGTTCAGTTTGCCCCTCCTGATTTACATGCAAATTCATGCCAAGTATTCTGCTTTTCCAACATTGTGTAACAGAAGTTTTGTAAATGTGTTAAATGTAGCATACATGTTATTGGTTTTCTCTAGATAAAACCCTACAGTGCATTATCACAAAGGATCAAAGGATATGTTAAGGTAGCATCACTATATATGTTTGGAGCTGTGGTTTCTTGATGGCTTCTTATAACCTGCTGAGTTAGAGCAGCTCATTTTTGTCACATTGTTATCACCCATAACACTGATAACTGATTTTTAATGCAGTACTGTGTGAATGTTTTACAGCAAAATCTTTCACATATATACATACATACATATATGTGTGTGTGTGTATGTGTGTATATATTTACTTATTAACTATCACCTCATCTATGTCCTTTGTTCTGCTACTATCAAACCGTGAGACACACAACCAGATGCTCTACAGATGCACAGGTAGAGCTGCAGATTGCTGCTGTCCTATGGAAACCAAGAGTGGTCAATACATTACATACAGTGGTAGCCTTCATAACTACAAAGATTAACTCAAAATCTCACTGACACCTTATATGTATTATAATTATGCCAGTACAATTCTGTATTAAAGTAAACATCCACACATACATGCAGCTCCTCGTGTGATCACAATAGAACAGATGAAACAAATTACTTAATGTGACACAGAAACTTTTTAATTACTCAAAGCCTATTTGTGAAATGTATTTAATGATTCGTTCTTTAATAATAAAAAATGTAGAATTTTGGGCACTATCATGTAGTTTTAAAACACACTAACCATTTGTAAAGATGATTTCATCCTTACAAACACATTCAAATTCATTTACTGATTTACACTCTTATTGAAGGAGATACTCCACACGCAAACGTGTGTGTGGATCAAAGTGGTGAACAATACCAGCACTGGAACCACTAACAGTACACATCATTTCCTTTTTATACAATTTGCCTTTTCCTTTTTCCTAAAACAGGCAGATAATAAATGTTGACGTCATAGAACTACTGCACAGTATGTCTATACACTGTTAATAAACTAACCATATAGTGTCACCAGTTGCTGACCTCACATCAACCAAACAACTTAGGAAATTTAAAAAAAGGCACTACAGTCATGGGTTGGATTTTTTTGCATTTCCAGTGGCATTAGTAAGACTTGTTGTGGCTAACTTGCTGGACTATATGAAAAACAGTGACGTCTACAATACTTATTACCACTGTACCTGGCGAAAACTCACACAGACACAGGGAGAACATACAAACTTGACACAGTGAAACAGGATTAGACTGGGAATCCTTCTTGATGTGAGGCCACCGCTCCATTGTGGAATTTGATAGAGAGCACACAGAAATGGAAATTCTAATTCTTATTATTAGTAATTATTCTTCTTACAGACACCTTTCCTGATTTACCAGCATTGATATAAATTTAAAAAAAAACTGATCCCAGACCTGGATAAAGTAGTGAACTTTGTGATTTGTCTTTACTTCCTGAAATTACACAGACCCAACAGCAGTCTGTGATTGTGACCCATCTTTTCATTAACTAAAATCAAAATGCAACCCCGTTCACAGCAAGTATCTATTGATCAAAATATTTGGCTGATTGAAAATCAAACTGTAAATCAAATGCATTTCATACAACAAAGTATACATTTACAAAAAAACAATCACAGAGTATTATATAATTCAATCCCAGTTGCTTAACATCATACGTTTTGACATCATAAGATATGACATAATTGTAAGTGAGTAATGACCCTGTGTTAGTTTAAACTGTTAAGCAACTTTACAGGTTTTCTACAGCCTCAAAGCTTTAATTAGAATTACAATGCGAGTTCCTCTCTTTTTATTCTGTTGCCATCCCGATCTCCAATCTCCGTATTCAGAGAAAGAACAATTTCATTTTTATCATATGGACTGAGATACAAATTACAATTAATAAGACAGTTAACAATTACAGTTAATAAGTCTGTGTGAGTCTGACAGGTGACAAATTCTGCTGACTCGAGCTATGTGACTTGCTGTAGTTATCTACTGTATCTTTAAACAGTGAAGCTCTACCTGCTCAGTAGTTACTAACAGTGACACACATTGAATGTCTTTTAGTACAGACAGTTCATTAAAGCTCTTTATAATTCATGGAATAATACACAGTGTTCTGTCAAAACACAGCAGAATTTTCACTTCCCCTGCTGGTGAGGTCATTCAGAACAGGTAGTACCACAACAACCTATGCAGCTGGTTTGTTTGAAGAAAGAGTGTAGAGATGTTATAAGGGCCGTAACAATAAAGGAAACCAATTTAATCTGAAAAGAGTTTACATTTTAAACGATCTTCTAGTTGTTCATACAGTGACAAGGGAATTCATATTATCAATTTTAGATCACGAGTTCTTGCTTTGCACACTGATGTCACGGCTGAACTTGAGTTTGGTCTCAGTCGTCAATCTGGCCTTTGAAAATACTTTCGGTTGTCTGTAGGTTGTTTGGGTGACTAGCCTGATACTCCTGACTGCTGCAGAATCTGGTTATACCACCATCTTAACTGGTCACCTGCGTTTTATTTCCATGGTGTGTCTTTCTTGCAGCAAAATTCATTCTATTTGGCAATTAAGTTTATGCATAAACACCAGTGAAATGTTGTACAACACCCAATTTCTTCCAGTTGTATGTACGTTTAATGTCTCTACTCAGAAACCGACTTGAAGACATTACTAATTGAGTTCCTGAAGCAGCCCTGTGAAGTGTACGTCAAGTGACAAAGCTGCTCTTTATCAAGTTAAGCCTGTATCTGCTTCTTTTCTTTTGTCTTCATCTGTTGTATGTCTCACTCTTCTGATGCAAATATACCAGACTTATATTTTTACTGTGGGCAGTTTACCACCCACAGTGCCTTTACCTTCAGAGTTTATTCACTGTACTTTAATCTATGTAAACTCCAATAAAAACAGGGTGTTTCATCATTCTTTTGGTCAGTGGCATGAACATTTGCTAATGTATTGCAGCAAGAATGTTTAGCTTTGAATACACAGCCATCGGACATCTGTCCATCTGGAGCAGAACAGTACAAACAGCATTTCAGACTATACTAGATGCAGCAGTATAGTCATTGATTACTTGTATGAAACCATTAACCAGTCAAATGCACAGTTTTTCAGAAACTAAAAGTAATTATACATTGAATTCTAAGTTATGTACATTTTGGCAATTGTAGGCTGTGAAACTGGACGTGATCCACATATTATAGAGCTATTTTCATAACATAATTAAAGGTATTGAGGTATTGCTCCTCCGTTTATTCATCTTTCCAGTCAAGCTTGCTCACATTACAATTTTTTTGCAGCATTTTTAGAGTCCAACTAATATTCCTAGAGTAGTTATCACAAGCTGATTACAAAAAAAGTGAGGGGCCATTCTTTGGTGTTCTAGATTTGAATATGATATGCCTATTATAAGGCTGAGTTTGGTGTGTGTGTGTGTGTGTTAGAATGCTGTGCTGGCCATGCATCCTGGAGCGAAGAGTCTTGGTAAACTGTCCTGAGATATTTCCACATGTCTGTGGGCCATCTTTCCCTCCTCTCCTGCTCCATACGTTGGATGAAGGGAAAATAAAAAAAAAGTAACAGAATGGAAAAAAACACAAAAGATATTCTGTAATAAGTGAAGCAGGAAGCAGCATTTGCAGTATGTGGAGAAGCATTAATATATTTTCAATTTTTAACCCACGCATGTCATTTAATTACAGTTCAAGGCATAATAAGCCTTTAAAACCATACCATTTTGAGGTCATCAAAACTGCTCTTATATCCTATGAACATGAGCTTTATGTGTTTTTCTTATTTATTATTACTGTGTTTATGTATATTGGCTGTGCTAAACGTATTTTGTTACTCTTACAAATATAATAGTTGTTATTACCGAGCACTAACAGCGTTTGTTTGGCAGCATCTCGGACTTCCTCCTTGTCTGTCCGACAGAGGTACACTAAATGGTCGATACTTTCTTTAGCCTGCAATGACAACACACAAAATATAGTGGTCAGCATGATAACTGTGTATTACATAGTACAAAATAATAGAATATATGGCAATACTTCATATACTTCAAAGTTGAGAATAAAAGGATTTTAGATCCTACCTTAAGACAAGATAAGGCCTTGCATCCACACGCACGGGTGTCCGCATTCTCATCTTCCAGGAGCTCCAGACAGCTGACCAAAGCCTGAGGACAACAACATTGACAGTGTTTACATCCCCGGTTATGCACAAAACATTCTTCTGAGGTGTGAGTTGCACAAACATTCCCAGTTCACACGCATTACACGTTGTTTGGATTTACACGGTCTGAGCAACAATCTGTCCTGTTATCTGATCCACCAGCTGGTGATCAGTTGACAGCTCTGCACAGGAAGTGTCCAAGACATAGGGCCACAAATCCAATGATATGCCCACAAAGTCTATCATTGATCGCTGGCCTAAGGAGTTCTGGTACCAGTTACACTTATGATCTACCTAATGTTTGAACAGGGTATTAGTTATTGCCAATCAATGACAAGAAAAGAAGTCAACTAAATGCGCACAGTGAGTCCCCCAAAACTACTTAAGGGGAGATGCATAATTTAAAAACTGGTTAAAGGATTATAATTGAAAATGCTGACTGAAGATATGCTTTCAGTATTCAGAAGACAGCCTAGTAATTAAAACAATTCCTACTTGTTGTAAGCTTGCTGGAAGAGTTCTGAAATTTATTTTCCTGCAGAGAATATACAGCGTATGTGCAGTGTTCTCTCACCTGCTCTCTCTGTCTGGGCTGTGTTGCCAGGCTTCTCAGCACGGAGCTGGCAGAGGCCGACACTTTGCCTCGTGGGTCTTTCAGTAACTTGGCCACAGCCTGAATTCCTCCTTTTTTCAGACAGCACTCTGCAGGATGCCGCAGAGTTTGGATGATCAAGTCCTGGTCACACGATGTCAGTCTCTGTACCAAACACACTAGTGGAGAGAGATTACACTGATTTTGACTACTGATAAGTTTTGTTTTGTTTTTCAGTAAGATTGCACTCTGCATGTGTGTGTGTGTATGCAAGTGTAGGAGATACCCTCTTCTGCCAGCTCAATGATGTGTGTTTCCATGTCGCTAATGCTGTTAGCCTCTAAGTAACTCCACAGCTGGAACAACGTCACCATCAGTTCATTTCTATTGCTGCCTCGCTGTGGTAACCTCTGATCCAACACTCGCTCAACCAGACACTGGAACACTAGTCAAAAACACACGTTAACATGTCATATGAGTCATGTATGCGTGCATACAAGCATACAATACAGCCCAAATACACACACACATGCAGGCATGCATACATGCATACACAGTGTTGTACCTGTGTTGGCCATGCTCTTGGCCTTCTCTGGCAGCATGCAACAGTAGGCTGTAGACAGCATAACCAGGAAGCTTTCAGCTGAGACACTGTACACACTGGCCTGCCCTGCACACTGCTGCCATAGGGAAGCAGCACCTGGACACAGGCCTAGTTGAGGGATGACTGTGATAAAGAGGGCAAGACAGAGTACAGAGAGAGAAACAGAAAATTTAAAAAATCTTTCTTTTTTGATTAGATGCCACGTAGTGAGTACGAATTGCTTAAACTTTTCAGTGTGTCTCATTTTGATTTAGTATGTTCCTTTAACTTCAAATGTTTTATTTTTGATATGGCCTTAATTAAGATTGTGGCTCTATACTTCATAACGGTTTTAGACAATGTCGTATTGCTTTCTGCAATCTGCTGCAAAATAATAATATTATATTATGTGCTTTGATAGCCCGAGATTGAGATTCAATTCAAAAAACTTTGTCCCCAGAGGGCAATTTAAGGCACACAGCAGCAGCATTACAAAAACATAATAATTAAAAACCAAAAGGCAGTTACAAAACAAAGGCAGGTACAAAACAGTGGACAGTACAATGCAGACAAAGACAAAGGTATGTACAGGTCTAACTTAAGGATATTGTAGCGTCCGACCGGACACGTAGAAATAATGAGGCGTTATTTACTAAACTTGCTTTTATTGCCGAACGTCTGGTCACTGTCGGCCGTAACCACGCCAAAAACAACAAAACAAGGCAACTCTGTTTATAACATCCACTCATTCATTCACCGTGCTCCTTTCTCACTCTCTCACCCAGGCGCGCTCTCCCTCACCTGCTCCCCCGCCCCCTCGCTCTCACATCCAGCCAGACGCATTCACAGACCATAGGAAATAACAGAACTCTAACATAAACATTGTACACTGAACATAACTGCAGGGTCGCTACAATATTAATAAAAATAAAATATATACATATATTATATGTACAAGTAGCTAAATTAAATGGATCGATATCAAGTGAACAGAGATGATGAATGGTTGTAGTGCAATAAGGACCGGAAAATAAATACAGATGAAGATGGCGCCATGGATGACAGCCTCGTATATACACATTCTCTGGGACTTCTGCTTGGTTTGTTTCTTGGTGTTGTCTGTTCTTAGAACTTTTAGGGATATGGACAGCAAATGGCCACATTTTTCTCTACTGTTCACTGTTCTACTGATGTACGTCATTGAGTTACTGAGTTGTTCATTGGACGAGCAGTAGCTCTTTATGGGACCTGCAGTTGATGAGGAAAATGAGGTGGTCCACACTGTGCTACCGGCAAATGTATCCACTCGCAAACAAGACCGATGAACTGCTGCACTTTAACAGAACAAAATCTTCTTCAAACCTGCAACCCTCTGCTGCAGCCAACCCTGACTTGCAAACACATTCCAGAAGCTTCACTGCATCTGGCAGAATCCCAGTTGCTCCATGCAGACAAAGCTGACGGGGAAATTCAGAGGAAGTGGAAGCGGCATTTATATACAGTAAATAAAGGCTGGTGCATGGATGTCACAAAGTTGAAGAAGTCATGTAGCCATCGTGTAGAGACTTTTATCATAAACTGTTTTATCGACCCCCGGGAGCTTTTTTTGTTTACTCTGGTCAATGTCCTCATCCCGCCTCTGGCCTGTGTTAGTGACATGCTGCAACTACCCGGCTGACCGGATAATGAACATGAATCGGAAACATCCTATCTGCTCAATATCCTTAGGGATTTTAACAGAGATGTCCTAACCGTCAGATACACTATCAGTTTAATTTGAATTCACTTGTCTTATCTCCTCCTTTGCGGTCAAGCAACTTGAGGTGCTCTTTCAGTACGTACCTTCAGTGGGTAGTCTGGCACGTCTTGGGTTGTCCTTCATGATGTGTCGGATGAGTTCAAGCACTCGGGCCTCTCTCAGCAGTCTGTCTAAGGCGTACATTTCTCCACAGCGTAGCGGCCCAAACATACCCAGCCTCTACACACATAAAGCCATAAATCAGTTTAGACAGGACAGCTACAGTCTGGTGCTGCCAAAATAGGAACAGCTTTTAGTCTGTCAGAACAACAGTTTAGTCTTTTTAACATACACAACAATGTGGTTCCCCTGTAATAACAGGAATATGCTTCTACAGCACATCTACCTCTATATTTGGCGTTCAAACTATCATTACAATGACTTATAAGACCACTATAGCTGTTCCTGCTTTAACTAATACTTCAGTAGACACTACATTTGAGTGACTGGAGTGAAAAGAATCACAAATTATATATACATATAAAACAATACACGCAAGGTACAGGATTTATTTGCAATGTGCAAATTGCACACATGCAGCAGCAGTAAATGAGAGTTGCAATCACGGCAACACCATGACTGTAAACCTTCAAATTAAAAGGGTGAAAAAGATTAGAATATACAAAGAAATCAATCAAACTTTAAAATAAATAATGTACAAGAGAAATATGACAGAAAGAAAACAATGTTATATGCAGAAGAATTTACAGAGTATATGTAGTGTAGCAGTGGAAAGGTGATGGTGTGGAGCCCTTTTGTAACTGTATCTGGGATATGACGTATGTAGTGGCAACAATTCACAAAGCATTAGGCCTGAGGAAAGAGCCCTAGTGAGCATGCAGTTGCTCTTACACGGTGTCTCTCTGCACCACTATTTGTCTAGACCAGCATCTGACCTCCTTCATAGTCAGAGCCTCCGGCTTGAGCCATTGTTTGTATTGTGGCATGAGGACAACATTTGTGACATGTTTTTTGTTAGTCATGAAGCACACTCCACAATTCCTACTCATGTAAAACACTGAGAATGAATCAGCTAGTTAAGCAGCATGATTGTCTTTATGACACTGACCAAACACACACACACACACACACGCACACAGAGCATACTACATTAACTGACAAATCTGAGAGTGGGAAACTGACTTGATGACAGTGTTGCAGCTCTCTTACCAACAACTGTCTTCTGCAATTCTTCAGATGAAGCACCAGGGAGCAGTCAAGAGATGTGCAGCCTGTGGTGAGGGGGGAGGTAGGAATGGAGGGGCTGTCCCAGCCTCTATCCTGAAGGGACCTATACGCACACGCACACGCACACAAAAAGAGTTTGTGAAGTTGTGAAGTTTGTGGGTCAACTGGACAGAGCATCTACAATCTGTACGTGTTGGTTTGAGATATACTGTATGTTCTTCCCTTGATGGAGAAGGAAACTCCAAGCAGAGCACACATAACACTTATATTTCTACCCAAGTCTCACGTACATCTATGAACTTCTCCTGCGGGTGAATGCTCTCCATTGCTGTGTTTGTTTACAGTCTCTAAGCTGACATCAACTTAAAATAATTTTTGCGAGATCTCGCAAAAGTACATCTTTTATTAAACTTCAATTTTTTTTCTTTCCTTGTCCCTTAAGGGGCTCTGTAGATACATTTTGAACCTCTGTGCAGCATTAATCATATAATGATAGCCCTAACCCCTTCAGTATGGATGAAACACTGTTAAATTCATTTGCACTTCGCTCAAAGCTCTATAGGTGGCAGTAACTGTTAGACGATACCCCACAGCCAACTTCCTGCATTTCAGGTCAAGGTCTCCAAAGAACAATTTCAGCATCACTCTGAGGTTGACATTTATGAGTAAATACCACAACTGCCATACAAACGTGTGCCATTTTGTACCAATGGACAAACGTTAGGAAATCCAGATGTGTCTGCACTGACCCCCTGCGACACTGCATGAAAACAGTAATCAATTACTAGTCAAAGATTTTTTTTACTATTTTCATGTTTAAAGTGTCTCCACGAAGATATTTTTTTTAATTTTATTTCTGCAATGAGGCTGTGTTCAGGTCCAAAAATAGATTCAATTAAATTATTCTCTTCAGTTAATATTCTGTTAAAAGACAGTGGACACTTAATGGCAGACTGTTTGTGGCATTACACAGGAACTTACTTCCTAAGGCTTTTTTTCACAGATACAAATATTAGCGTTACAAAAGGAACATTTGGTCTGCGCTCCAGTGATGATACAACACTACTCCACTAGGTGGCAGCACAATCCTTCAATAACTGAGATTTTTCAACTCGTCTGCTTATGCTAGACAATTGAAGTGTGTGTGTGTGTGTGTGTGTGTGTGTGTGTGCGTGTGTGTGTGTGTGTGTGTGTGTATAATTAACCAAGGTTAGTTACTTGACATATGGACCTACTTTATGTTAATTTCATGTATGCAATGCAGGATATGCTTTTGCTCTCATGAAAAGATAACTGGGTTTCAAGACATTCACTAGTACAGTAATTAGTTTAGCAGCACTGGCCTGTCATGTCTGTTTCTCTTGTCACCAATCTCCTCCTCTTCCTCCAAGTCAGAAGTGTTGAGGAAGTCAAAGCTGCCCAGTGCTGTTTCCACTGTGAGGCTGGCCATGCTGGGTGAACGGCTGCTCTGACTGTTGCCCTACAAACACACACACACAAACACAAAATGCAATATGTAAATACGTGGTCAAACGGTAAACAGGGAATAGAAAACAGACTCAAATTATGTCACATACCAGAAGAACACATAGTCAGAGTCAGAATAAACAAAAAATAGTTGCACCTTATAATCTGACACTGACAACAGAGCCACACAGACGCACATGCAAGGTGCTTTGTGTTGTTTTAAAACTTGTCAATGGAACAACGATAAAATAAGTGAGCTATTCTATAATAATGTTACTTATCCGCGCAAACAGAAATAGCAAGCGCAGCACACATAGACTGCTTTACCCAAATTGACCATAGTCAGCTAAAAACAATAATTTCTTCACTTTACGCAACAACCTGTATTCTAGACCCCATCCCAACAAAACTCTTTAAAGAAATATGAAGGAAACATCATTAGAAAACACTCTTTAAATTTCCATTTTTATGCAAATGACACTCAGTTGTATATTTCAATGAAACCACATGAAACTAATCAACTACTTAGACTCCAAGAATGTCTCAAAGACATGAAAACCTGGATGAGCCAAAATTTTATATTATTAAATGCAGACAAAACTGAAATTTTAGTACTTGGTCCTAGACACATTAGAGAATCATTATCCAATGATATAGCCAGACTAGATGGTATTGTCCTTGCTCCCAGTGAAACTGCCAGGAATCTGGGAGTTATATTTGATTCTGATTTATCACTGGATTCTCACATAAAACGGACCTCGAGAACTGGCTTTTTTCACCTACGCAATATAGCAAAAATCAGACATATCCTGTCTCTTAAAGATGCCGAAAAATTAATCCACGCCTTTGTCACGTCCAGGCTTGACTAATCAGGCTGCAGCAGTAAGTCCTTAAAGAGCCTGCAGCTTGTTCAAAATGCTGCTGCACGTGTATTGACCAGAACCAAGAGAAGAGAACATATCCCCCATATTAGCTTCACTGCACTGGCTCTCTGTGAAATTTAGAATCGAATTCAAAATCATTCTACTTACATACAAAGCTCTAAATGGTATGGCACCAACATACGTAAAAAATGTAAGAATCCCATACCATCCTACTAGACCACTCTGCTCTCAGAACGCAGGTTTACTCACAATTCAAAAAATCCATAGGCGCAGACTAGGAGCCAGAGCCTTCAGCTATCAGGCTCCTCGGCTGTGGAATCATCTCCCAGCTTCAATCAAGGAGGCGGACACCCTCACAGTATTTAAGAGCAGACTTAAAACGTTCCTTTTTGATAAAGCTTATAGTTAGGGCTGGTCAAGGTCCATCTTTGATCAGCTCTTAGTTAAGCTGCCATAGGCCTAGACTGTCGGGGAACATTTAGACCTCAACCTCTTCTCCAGAGTCTTTGTGCTCCACTGTTCCAGTACCAGGTGCAGCCACTTCTGTGGTGGCAGCTGATGGTGGAACATGCTCTGCAGCTGCAGGACACGGATTCAGCACCGCACTCAACACACCAATACCACTATTAACTTTTGTTTTGATCTCAGTGTTTAGGCTACTCTATGTGTGGAAGTATCTTTTCTTGTTTCTTACACTTGCCTTTTCCTCACCTTCAGGGTAACCTGTAACATCTTCAGCTCTTTCTCCAGTAGCTGTAACTCAGGGAACTGTCCTCTGTAATCGTCCAGAGAGGAGCCTACAGCTCCCAGGGCACACTCCAACCCACAGTCAACTGGACTGTCATCTGCACATGGCATCTCCTCATCCTCTACTGCCACCCGCCGAGCTACATAGCTCACTTCCCCGCTCTGTGGTAGTGCGTCACACTCTGGGTGTCTGTTCATTTGTGATGAAGGGCTGGTTGCATTTTGTGGCACCCTGTTTGGGTCTTGGTCTGTGACATCTTCAGCTGTTATGTTTTCACAGACTCCACTGAGCCCTTTCTGTGATATATCAGTGTCTGTAGCAGCAGATCTGGGTGGCTCAGGTGTTCTGCTTGGCAGCTCCACCCCAGTGTGATTGATGGAAATCCCAGAGGCCAAAGACATCACCTCTTCTGATTTGCCAGCTGCTCTGTCCGTCAACAGAATACCATCAGAACTGCTTTCACTAATGTGGCTCAGACAGCGCAAGTAACTGTGTGAGGTGTGGTTGCTGGTCATGCAGTCCTCTATTGGAGGCTGTTGGCCAAAATCCTCGTCTTTATTTTCAGGTTCTGTCATCATAGAGTTTGACCCCTCGACCTTGATTCTGTAAATGAGATCATATTATATTAATCAATAGAGCAAACGATATGGTGCATGTGCACCTATTACTGTGCATTTGGAAACGTACCATGAGAATGTAGAATAGCGTAAACATTTGATGACAAACTACCTGTTTGTGTCTGCTTGGTGTTGGGTTGTGATGGGATCCTCACTGAGAGTGTTCAGTTTCTGGGTGGATATTGGAGTTTGAGAGTCTCTGAGGCAAAATGTGATTTCAGGCTGTGGGGTACAACTTCCTTTTCCAGCTGGCTGAATCTCTGGTGTCACTACTACTGCCTAGAGAGTCACCAATGACATGAAAAGCAAAGCACAAATAATGTAGTATTTAAAACAAAAACACTCTTTGTCTCCAGTCTTGCCCACATATCTGTCAGTCAGTTTCACAGTTACAGCTGAGAGAGACCATTACTACTTCAGCACTCACACTATTGTTATCCTGTTTATTTATTTATTATTATTATTAGTGTGAATGCTGAAATGCTGCTAATTATAATAACTTAGCTAGCTTGCGCTAGCATTAGGGACATCTCTGATACAGTTTGCACTGTAATTTATAATTCTGCTGATTACAATAACTTAGCTAGGTCATGCTAGCATTAGTAATGCCTGTAACACATTTCACACTGTAATTTATAATTCTGCTGATTATAATAACTTAGCTAGCTCGCTCTAGCTTTATGGACATCTCTGATACAGTTTGTACTGTAATTTATCATTCTGTTGATTATAACAACTTAGCTAGCTTGCATTAGCTCGCCCTAGCACTGGGGACATCTCTTATACAGTTTGCACTGTAATTTAACATTCTGTTGATAATACCTTAGCTAGCTCACGTTAGCATTTGTAATGCCTGTGACACATTATACACTGTAAAGTATAATTCTGATGTTTATAATACCTTTGCTTGATTGTGCTCACTCATGCTAGCATTAGGGACATCTGTGGTACAATTTCCACTGTTATTTATCATTCTGCCGATTATAAGAACTTAGCTAGCTCGCGGTAGCATTAGCATGCTACCAGGGGATGCTACTGTGTCCAACACAGATAAGACTTGCTACTGCCACCTGCAGTAGTGGAATATATATAACAACCCACAGTAATACAGTGAGACAACAGACCTTTTGCTGTCTTAAGCTTTCTGCTTGTTCAGCAGAGTTTTGTGCAGTGTCAGCACAGCTTTCAGCATTCACATGCATTTCCTTCAGGAAATGCACTTTTTCTAGTTATTATTGTTATTATTCCAGCACCACTTAATATATGATATCTGATTTCTATTACAAAAGTTAAGGAATACTATAACATACAGCACATTTACATATTTAGTCTGGCTAACTATCACAGATCAATGTCTGTAACCCCACAGAATCATATTACCATCCTATCACCACATCACTACAGATCTATCATGTTTCGTGGCCTTTACCTTGTGGTGTGTAGAGTTGCGTAGTGCTCCAACAGATAACTGAGGACTAGATGAGTCATCAGAGGATTCAGATGAATTACACCATGCTGTTCCATTCTCCAACTCTTCGCGACAATGGAGCATGTTCTAAAACAGGAGAGTCCTGTTTAAACATTTGGACTGAGTGAAAAGTCGTTTGAAGTGCAGAAATACACAACAGACGACGTAGGTTAACAAAGCAGGCATTAAAAAGAGGCAAGGATGCATCCCTCTCCTTGACTGAAATCCGCAGCTACTGCAACACACCTAGTGGTATGGTAATAAAGTATGTGCAAGCTTCCATTTGCAAGGCATTATGTTAACATAAGGCAATATCAGAAACAAAATGTAAGATTACCTGAAAATATCACAGAGACTGATGAGCATGCTGTAAAATTGGTAGTTTACAGTTTATTTCAGCTAATCTTGAAGTTTGAAGCAAATTATGACTGATGACTGAATAATACGTTTTGATGTTTTGCAGTTTTTGACAAATGTTATCCGGTTGAAGGGGAACAAAATGTCTCATTGGATAGCAAAGGTTGCCAACCCTTGATTTAACCAAACACCAAAACAGCAGATTTAGAGACCATACTCGGAAACAAAAGCTGAGCTGACAGCGACATTAACGACATTGCAGTTTGGAACTGTTGCATACTGTACATACCACATTGTTTGTCACATGAGGCTACAAGCAAACAATGGTGTTTCTAATGTTCTACACCAGCTTTACTGACAGTAGTTTATCCACAAGTGGACAGCCTGTCTTTGAAGATATCCAGCAGTGGCCAGTGCTGTTGCCTGGTCAGACTCTGAGTCAGAGACGGTACATTAGGGGTTCAGCAGGTAGAATACAGGGGAATATAGCAAGTCAGGGACTGGTGGCTGTTGGCTAAACAATCCAGTGGTTCTTATCTGTGAGTTCACAACATCCTTATTACCCAAACTCTTCAAAAATCTACTTCAAATAAACGCAGTAAACTGTAAGACCAATGTCCTTACTTTCATTGTGTTTTACAGGGGGTCCTTGAGTTACGGTCGCGAATTATGTAGTTTTCGTGGTTACGACACATCTCCCGTGAACTTCCTTGTTTCGGCTTAAGCGGTTTGCCCCGTAAATACGTACAGACTTCGCACGGGAACTAGTTGGTGAGCGCTCTCTCTGTCTCTCAGCGCGCCTGCCGGCTCTCCAACACCTCCACAGCACAGCTACGCTACTCTGCCTTGTGTTTACTTATGTGAAATGGACGGCTGGCGATGCACACGGACACAGATGCGTTCGGGATCGTCGCAATACCGTAGGTTTATTCACAACACAGGGTCTACACGGTTGATAACAGAAATCTAAAGGAAATGCTCATTACACTCGTGATCTCAACCCCTACGGTGTGTCAAGAGGGACAAGAGGGACAAAAGGCAATTCACCATAATAAACTCTTATTTTAGCGTGGTGTTATAGCGACATCTGGTGGCACAATGTATGCACAATGGCACAATGAATGTATGTAAACATTTCTAGGAAGAAGACAGAACTCACATAGAAGCTTTGTTCGTGTAAGGACGGAGTGTCAGGCGGACTCTGGTTGAAGATTGTTGAGAATCTTTTGCTGACAGTCGGGGCTTTGTTGACAGCGCTCGCTACTGAGCCTTGATCATCTTTATCAAATGGACTAACAAAAGAGAAAGAGGGAAGAAGAATTCATAAACACTCCTTTGGCATCAAAGCGCTGTGTTGATTAATTACACTGCATAAGCAAAAAGTACTAATACTTTACAATATACTGCCAGCTTACTTCCATGTGACTTCGAGACTTAGCTTAATGGTCCCAAGATCATTAATATCCACAGCAACCATCTGGGGTAGTGCAGCAAACAGGTCCTTTGTCGTGCAGGAAACATTTCCTACAACCACATGATTGGCTAAGCTCTTGAGCTCTGTCACCTAGGAGACCACAGAAATGAGTTTGATCGTGCTATCGCTGTTCTGCCAGTGTTCCGCCTAATAAGAAGTAAGCATGAGTAAAATTAAGCTCATAAAACTCACCTTCACACAGAGAAAGTCACTGATGAGTGGCAGAAACACCACCTCCTCACTGTCCCACACCTGTTTGGTATTGACCTCTATTCTGCCTCGCAGCTTCCACCGCTGCCGACCATACCTCATAAAGATCTGAGCATACACACGCACAAGCACGCGCACAAGCACATGCACACGCACACCATTTGCAGTTCATCGTACTGTAAATGCAAAGCACATTTCAAATCTATTCTTCATAGATCATATGTAATGAATGTTATCAAGAAATAGCTGAACGCACTGTTAAACAGAATGAAAACAATTTAATCAGCTACATGAAAACATTCCTGTCGACATAGATTCTGCACTACGGAGCCCCTCAAGGAACTTGGAAAGAAAATAAATCTAAGTTTTAAAAAAAATTTACAAAACTTTGTGATATCTATCGCAAAAGTTTTGCAAGTTCTTGGAAAGATTTAGCAAGATCTCGCAAAAGTTTTGCAAAACCAAAAAAGATGTACTTTTGTGAGATCCCGCAATCTTTATTTTTTTTTAACTTAGATTTTTACTGTTTAATATTACTGTGGACAGGTGACATGGTAGCTAAGGAACTTATGATAGATAACAAGGTCTTCTGTCCTTTAGTATTGTGGCCAACTCTTCCTTTGTGGCAATTAGAAGTACCCTGAATCTACTCGATGGCCTGAACATCGAGTAGATTCTGCAGCTCATGCTCAAACATCTGAAAACTTTTAAATTTAAGCACAGTGAAAAAAGCTCAAATTTGACACTTTTGACTCTCCTTATAGCAGACACAGACAGAGACAAAAACAGAGACACTAACCTCATACTGGTCACCAGCACACAGTCTGGCAAATCCAGCCAGGCCTGAAAAACAAAAAGATGGGGAGAAAAGAGGATGATAAGACAATTAAAAAAGGACAGTAAAAGGAGGATGACAGGAAGGAGGAAAGAGTGAAGAGACAAGAAAATTCTGTTCTTACCTTTCATCTTGACATGGAACTCCCCCAGGTGGTTCTCCAACTCGCTCTCCAACACACACATAGTCTACAGAGGGGATTCAAGCAGACTTTTTAATCAGGTCTACCAACCAGGCCTACTGGCCTAACTAACTAACTAGTCAATTTCTATATGATCTATGTTAGCTGTGATCATATGTTAACTTCTGTTACCATTTTTAATCCACTGTTCACTCTGTTTGGGCTCTTTGTCTTACCTCTGTGTATTCTTTGTATCCTTTGTTGGCTTCTGTTAAACACTCCCTGGCCTCTTTACTGCCGGGAGAGTATGCTGTGTATGCCTTCACCATTTTGTTGGCTCCGTCCCTAAGTCTCCTCTGGAGGCAGTAAGTGTCATATAGTTCCTCAATCTGTCAGAGGAGAGCAAATGATAAATAAATAAAGGTTATTTTGTCCGTAGATATGTTTTTGTGTTTAATTTCTCCTGTATAAACTGCAGGTACTATGATGTAATTTTTAATGGGACATACAGTTTATTTAAACTATAAAGGGTATGAAGTACACTATTAGAACAATTTTCAACAATTGTCTACTTTTTGTGACATACACATACTTTTACTATCACGGTCTGTTCACATGAATAGGACTGACGTTTTAGTTCTATAAGTTATTATATATATTACTTAAGTTAGAACACTGTGTATAATGTCTGTGTACAAAACATGAGGTATACTGTTTTCCACAGTCACCTTTTATGTTCCATTTAACTGAAATGGCCACTGCGCAGATAAAACAAACACATTTCTGTGATTTGGGATTCCTGTGATGTGAACAGGTATTTCAGTGAGTACAGGTAATCTCAGTGGTCTTACCTTACTGAGGTGAAACTCCAGTCGTCTCATATATCTCTCAGTCACCTTCACTTGCTGTTAGAGGGAGCACAAAGTCACATTTATTCTCACTGCTCAGCACAGACTCAACTTTATTTTTGCCAACCAATAACACTAAGGATGGTCAAATGTGGCATAATAATGCTGAGAAGCTCAAACTTTCCAGAGCATATTGAACACAACACAAAACTCAGCTCTGCTAGTACCATCAACACTTCCTACATCTGTTTCAAATTAAAAGCTTACAATTATCTGTTTTAGGGCATTTTAAGTAATCTTCTATGCAGGAAGTGTTATAGTTCCCTAGTGTTAATTTTTACAGTGTGTAAGAAATGAAGATGTGCATTGACTGGCCAGTGTAGCTGCAGAGGAGACTGACAGGAACACAGTGGTGTCGATAATGACTCTGTTGTTGTATTTTAGTTGTGCAGTTTGTGCTATGGCCATTTAACATTAGAATGAACTAGACAACCCGTAAACTTGGAGAAAGTGTTTGGAGAATGTTTACATCTTAAAAGCCAATTAGTAACTGCTCGGCTTCTTACTAAAATGCGATTGCATAATTTAAAGACATAGATTAAAAAAACTGTCTCAAAGCCTCTCAGCTAAGGACATTTTGCAGTATTGACAGCATCGTAGCTCACCTTGTCCAGTTCATACAGAAAACCCTGGAGAGAAAGAAAGCAAAAAAGAGTCATCACTATTTTTCACATTATTTAACAGACTATGTTTCAGAAGCTCCTTCAGTGTCTCTACGAGTTTTGATGCTGGAGATGCTGGTGTGAAGACACACACCAGCATGGCTATTGTCATCATTCAGCCTAACCACAGTCTGTATGCTGGAAAAATTCTAGTTGGAAACTGCATTGGTGGGTTATTACTGGGCCTCTCTGAATGTTTTTCTTTCTGAGGGTTGTACCACCATACACCATTTCAACTACCGTAAGCTATAGTCTGGGTGTTTAGCTGGCACATTATCAGATTCACTTCCTTTATTAACATTAAACATTTAGTATGGAGTTGCTGCTAGAAGACAGGGTGGATACAGGAAGGAGAGGGAACCAATCCAAACATTATTATTGTGTTATGTTGTCACTATTGCTACCGTATTTGTGATACTTTGCTTAGTTAGAACATCTTGAGTTTTCATTTAATCAAGATGTTGAGAATGCTCAAAGCAGCACAGTGAAACAGTGCAAAATGGTGTGATTTTACCAGCTAGCTAAATCCCTGACTCAGTAACTTACTAACACCCAAGAAAAAATATCCACTGTACACATAAGGACACTGAATGGGGATCAGGATGTACCAGTCTGGAGTTCCTCTTTGATTCTTTCATCTGTCTGTTGAGGCTGTCCAGTTCCATTTGATGCACCCGCAGGTAAGACCTGAACACACACGCGCACACACAAACACACACCACACACATTGATACATTGTTCACACAGTGGTGATATTTCTCTCATGAAACCCAACATATAAAAAGGTACTTGTCTATGTGTATTAAAACAATATTCCAAAGTTTCATAAAAAATTCCAAGATTTTTTAATGCTGCTGTACGAAAAAATGTACGAGCCAGTGGATGAACACACTGATTACTTGTTGATAGCTCACAGCTCACTGTGTGTGTAATGTATGTGTCTCTGACAGTTGATCTTAAATTTTAAATAGCTGTGTTAAGTAGTGAGCTTCAGATGCATGGGCATAGCCTGAAAAAAGTGGGCGTACCTCAAAGGAAATGCTTGTGACCCATGTAACGTTTCTGCAACATAGTTGGCTGGATAACAATATACAAGGCCCTGTGACTGCATATTTTTCTCTTTCAGGCTAATCCGTTAAAAAGTATTACATGTCTTAATACCTTTGTGTGTTTTTGTTCAGATTATCCCCATGTTTAGACAGGCTTATCAAATCAGCCAACATGGGCCTATCATACAAAACGTAAATGTCAATGTAATGGCCAATGGCTATAATGTCCTATAATGGCAAAACTAAAAATGTTGACAGAATGTCTCCAAATGACATCAACATTTGGAAACAGCCTCCCTGTGCATGTTGACATTTTAAAGAGCAAGACAGCATTACATGGCCTTAAATGTAAACTCTAACCCAATTATGTCATTAGGATCCAAAGTCTCTGTGAGTTTCCTGTCAAAAGCCAGCAGGGAGAGGCTGTCATATCTCCCTGCTGCTGCATTTTATCCTGAGAATATCCTGAGCTTGGAACAGACAGTGAGATCCATAACATGAAAGTTTAAGAATGGATCATGTTGGGAAACATGTCTGTCAAAATTCAATAAGAGACAGGTAGGAGTGACCCCAATTCACCATTCATTTAAATAGTTGCCCAGATCCTATTAGGTCAGACCCTTCCACGTCAAGTCCATGCTACTTGATTGGAACCTATTACATTTCCATCTAGCAAAACAAGTCTGATAATAGTAAAATAAATGCAGCAGACTGTTATTTTATGTAATTTGCAATGAAAATGGTAATTTCCATTAGCTTTCTGTCAAAAATCAAAATCCACCATGCAGACCTGACCACCATAATGACCACGTGGTCAATGACAGCTTTCACATCTGCCCTGTTTCTTTCAATAACATCAGTGCTAATTGCTCCTGTTTGTTGAGACATGATACATGATGTCTGCTGTCCAGACTTTTCAATGTCCATGAAACAGCAGCAGTGTGTGCTTTACTAGATTTGTATTTTAAACAGAACTGACCAAGATGCCACCAGTCTCTCCATTCATCTTATCCAACTCTGTCCTCCTTTTCATTCATGTTAAAGTGGCAACATATAGAGCCTCTGCAGGCAAAAGTGGCAAAGCAGCCACAAGTTTTCTGCTGTTTTAGGCAGAAAGGGGTTTAACAGTGACCAGCGGTTAAGCCTCAAGCATACACTGCAGTCACAGTTAGATCACCGCTGCAACAGGTTGCCTTGGCAAGTTTAGCTTCAATTATATTGTATCATTAAACAATAACATTAAAGTGTAACACCATATTTACTGAAAAAGGTTTAGTGATACAAACTGTTAACCTCCACATATAATAAATGTCTCAAAATTACAACAGCAACATATTTATCTACATGGTTAAAGTGCACATTTCAAGGTATGCTAAGCAATGAGCGGGAATGACTGCTGGTAGTGTGCCGCCCCACTGTGTGTGTGTGTGTGTGTGTGTGTGCAGTGTAGTGGTGTGTGTACTAACTGAAGGCCTTTCTTCAGAGCCTCATAGATCTCATCCAGTCGCTCTGGCTGAGGAACTTTAGGTTGTGGGCTGGGCTTATTGGCCATAGTAAACATCCTGCTTGTTCTGTTGGCTCTGCTGGGCTTCCTGCTGAGACCTGGTGTGCTGAACACCGAGAGGTCCCTGCAACATCAGCAACATGCTCTGATTATAAGAAAATAACCAACATTTTACAAATGTACAATAACCAATACATCCAATTCATAAATTACAAATTAAGATACATTTCAACAACATATTGTATCTTAAGAGTCATAACAAGGGAAAAAGTGTATACGAACTATATGAGTACCAGTTTTCGTAAAAAAAAGCAAATATACATTATTTGCATCTTTTTTAAAAAAATATGTTGAAATGGAAATGTTAATGTACTCAACAGTGTTTGATTATTGTCAATTGTGGTATGAATTGAAATGTTATACTGCATTTACATTTTGAATTTTCAGATAGTTGTAAAAGTGTATACTCATATTTAGTGCGTCCCTTAATGTACATGATAACATTGATATGCAAATGAAATTTGTGAATATTTGCATTATTTTTCATTTTCACATAGTTACACAACTTCATATTAGTTTTCATTGTGTCCCTAAAAGTGCATGGTTATTATGACTGTGGTTTTGTTTTGTGTCGGTATTCACATTTTATCTGGTTTCAAGTGACTTCACTTCCTGCCCTCATGTCTTTTCCCTCCATACTCACACCCTCACACAACCTCACATGTGTCTAATTGTCTCCCCTTCAGCTCCCCCTACAGTTCCTCATCAGAACATCTTGTATTGTTGTGTCAAGAACTAATTCGCTACAACCCCATAACTATCAAACTCCTGTCCCTGTGGTGGGTAATCATACCTTTGCTCCTCTACTTCTGCATGAATTGCCCCAGTCATCACCTGCTCACTGCTCTGTGGCTGCTGTTTTTTGTCCAACTGTCTTGTCCTGAGAAGTTCTCTGAGGACAGTGACATTTGGGCCTTCCTGCCCCAGTGCAAACTCCATTTCAACCTATGAGCTGAAGCCTTTTCCTCTGAACGAGCTCAGGATTAAGCGTTATCTGTGTTGTGTCAATAGTAACATGAAAACGCAAGTGCAATTGAGCAGGGTATGAATATTCAATGGAAAATTGAGTTAAAATATTACCTTTGAATATGGTGATACAACACCACTAAAAGTATGTGAAATGATTATGTATATTTGATTGTTGCATTTTCATTTTAATATTGACTAAACACATTTGTAAAATCAATCATGTAAAATCAAATTGCTTTTATGTGAGTGCATATTCATTTTCAAATTTACATTTTTATTTGAATATACCACAACCAGCCACAGCATTAAGGCTGTTTAATGGTTTGACTATTTTGCTGGTCAGTATATTGTACATCTGTGGCCTGAAAAAGTTCCTTCAGGAGGAAGGAAGGAACTGTGGAGGAAACTCTCAGGATAAGCACTGTCCAAGAAGAAAAAAAAATCTTTCTAACAATCTCAACCCATTTCACTCACTGAGTTCACTGATCACACTAATCTCAGTCCTTGCGCAATGATAATCATAACTGAAATGACAGGAGCATCATGCAACTCTTTATGTTGCTGTGCAAGTAATATTATAGAATCATCTGAATTAAAACTGTTTTGCTGTATGCAATAAATCAAGACTCAAATCTCAAGAACCCGTAATACATAACACTGATAATCTGTGTGAGTGACTGAGCTAGTGACAGAGAGAGAGAAAGAGTACCTATAAGGCTTGTTGTCGTTGACTCCAGTGAAACTATGACTCCTCGTGATGGACCTGGAGGCGAAGTTTCGGACTGGGCGAACAGACAGTGACATGGTGGAGAGAGCTCGGGACGGACTCCCTATACAGAGCAGAGGAAAACAACCATCACCTGCTTGCTGACACTTAACAACATTATCATTTCACTGTTTGACCATAGGCTGTTTGACTATAGGCCCAAACAGGAAATTGAAAGAGAAAACATGGATGTTCCTTTTTCTTCTTCTTTTTTTTTTTAAACATTTCTTTATTAAGGTTTTGTTCTTTTATACAAACACACAACAACCCCAAACTCAAGGCACCAACTGAAATAAGCCTGAAAGCATGAGCTCCATAAAAGTGTCCACCTAATATAGAGGTAAAAAGTCTCATGAAGACAGAAAGTCCTTTGTGTAGTCCAAAAACAACCCAAATGTACGTCCCAAGACACATTACATATTATATCAGGCTGATTCATGTCTCAGCCTCAATGCAATACACACAAACAAAAACAATCAGTGAAGTACTGATAAGGTTGTGGGTTCTATGAAGGGGAAAAGGAAAATACATACATACATAAAAATAAATAAATAAATAAATAAATAAATAAATAAATAAATAAATAAAACAACAACAACAACAACAACAACAACAATAATAATAATAATAATAAAATAAATAAATAAAGGGGGGGGGTCATTTCAAAGTCACAAAATATGTACCAAATCCTCCAAAACTTGTCTCGCTTGCCTTTTGTGGTATAACTAATTCTCTCCAAAGCAAAATAAAAGCACATTCTTTTCAACCACTGCGCCAAAACACAGGACACTTCTGTTTTCCATTCCTTGGCCAAACAACATTTAGCCTCCAAAAAACAGATATTCAGCAAATGTTGTACATCATTAGAGGGGGTAAAGTCTTCTGGATAGATGTGCAGTAGGCATAGTTTTGGTTTAAGGGGCACCTCTTCCTCGATGATCTGACTAGCAACCTCTATCACTTTCTTCCAAAATGATGAGGAATGTGGACACTCCCACATACAATGAAATAAAGACCCTTTGTCATGTTTACATTTAAGTGTCTGGAATATTGGGATTAAATCGATGTAGCTTGGCTGGAGTTATGTATAATCTATTCAACCATTTGTATTGTAGTAATTTAGAATTTGTATTTATGGTTTGTAATTGAGCTAAAGTATATGCTTCAGACCAGTCTTCCTCTGTGATATCCTCCTGTAAGTCTGTTTTCCAAGCTTGAAGGATATTATGTGATGATTCTGAGGATTTACTTACAAGGAGGTTATACAATAAAGAGACCTGTCCTCTGGAGTGTAAGAAATTGAGAATGAGTTTTTCTAAAGTAGAAAGAGGGGGTAGTTGTAAGCTACAACCTTGACGACTTAGGATAAAGCTTCTCAATTGTAAATATTTAAAGAAATGTTTGGAAGGGATTGTGTACTTAGATCGAAGTCCTTCAAATGACATGAAGACAGATCTATCATCGTATAGGTCACCCACCTTAGCTATACCTTGAGATGCCCAGAATTTAAATCCTGTGTCAGACCTACCAGGTTGAAAGGCATTATTGCCATAAATGGGGGAAAACTGTGATAATGTTTGCGGAGGCTCAGCTAAATGTGCACAAACTTTAAACCAGACTTAAATGGTGTTTTTAAGGATTTTTTGTCTTGCTAGTTAGTATGTTCTTACTGGCAGAGTACATATATAAGTTTGGGGAGATATTGATTTGATTTGATTCAATTGAAACCCAGGATGGAGTATTTTTTTTTTTTTTCAAAATAAAACATCCCTGCCCTGATTTGAGCTGCCCAATAATACCACTTTAGGTGTGGAAGCTGTAGTCCACCTCTATCATATGGTAGATACACAAGTGATAATCGGAGCCTGGGGCGCCTATTGTTCCATATAAAATTAGAGTAATGAGGGAAAAAAAGATGATGGTGGTGCAAGTGGGATTGATTGAAAGAGGTATAAAAACTTAGGTAATATTGACATCTTAAGAACATTCACTCGTCCTATCATCGAGATAGGGAGTTTTGTCCATCTGTTCACAAGCTGAGTGACCTTTTCCACAATAGGATTATAATTGTCGGGAACAATCCTATCAACTTATGGAGAAATCTTAATGCCCAAATAGGTGAAGCCTTTTGGGGAAATCAGAAAAGGACTGTGTATTGGAGGATTTTGTGCCTCCTTTTCATTCATGAACATAATTGCTGATTTAGTATCATTAATCTTATAACCTGAAAAGACCCAAATAACTTAATCAGTTCTAGTAGAGTGGGTAATGTATATTTCAAATTAGAACAAAATAAAAGAATATCATCTGCGTAAATTGCTATATGATGTTCTACATCTCCAACCTTTATGCCCTCTAATTTTGGATCTTTACGGATAGCCATAGCCAGTGGTTCAATAGCCAGGGTAAATAGCAATGGTGATAAAGGACAGCCTTGTCTTGTGCCCCGTAGCAGATGGAAAGGCTGGGAAGTCAGTCCGTTGGTTAAAAACATGGCCTGTGGATCAGCATATATTAATTTAATCCAACTAAGAAATTTCCCTTTTATACCATATCTTTGCATAACTTCAAATAGGTATTGCCACGACACTCTATCAAAAGCCTTCTCGGCATCTAGAGACAAAATGGTGGTGTCATGACAACCAGATTTTTCAAAGAGTATGTTAAGCACTCTTCGTATATTATGGAAACCTTGACTTCCTTGAACAAAACCGTTCTGGTCAGAGTGGACCATCTGTGGCAAGAGTGTTTCAAGCCGTCTAGCCAACACTTTAGAGAGAATTTTAAGATCATTGTAAAGAAGTGAGATTGGCCTGTACGATGTAGACAGGTTTTACTGGTTTTAGCAAGAGTGAGATCTCTGCCATGTTAAAAGATGGAGGGAGGGAGCTGTTATCCAAAGATTTATTATACATATCTAATAGGGGAGGTATTAGTTTATCCTTAAATATTTTATATATTTCAATGGGAATTCCATCAGGTCCAGGACTTTTTCCTCCCTTCATGCTGGAAAGGGCCAGGGATAGATCCTCAGCAGTTAGTTCCAAGTCTAGGGATTTTACAGAATTGTCATCCAAAGTTGCAAAACTTAACAAATCTAAGAATTCCTTTTGTGTTTCAATAGTTGTAGATGAGCAGTCTGTGTGATATAATTCTTCGTAAATTTTTTTTTAAGTTCTGTTCATTTCCTGTCGGTCACTAGTTTCTAAACCCTCTTCAGTTGTAATTGTATTGATTGTTCTCTCAGTTTCCAACTGCTTAATACGCCAGGCTAACAGCTTACTGTCTTTTTCACCTTGCTCATAGTAAGATTGTTTCAATTTCATTAGGCTTTTGGTTGCCTTATTTATTGACAGTTCATTATACTTAGCTCTATTTTCATTCAGTTCTTTAAATAATGCCTCAGAGGGTTTTTAAAAAATAATCTGTTTGAATATTTTCTATCTTTTGTTCTAATTGTTCCATCTCTTTCTTCCAACTTTTATGTTTAAAGCTAGTGTAGCTTATCATCTGACCTCTCAAAAATGCTTTAAAGGCATCCCAGCGTACAGCAGCAGACGTTTGATGAGTATTCATTTCGAAGTAACAATCGATTTGTGCCCCAATACAATGCAAAAAGTCTGGATCCTTCAGCCAGAATGATTCAAGGCGCCATCTAGTGGGCTTAAGCAAAGCTGTGGGTGCATTTAGATGAAATGAAACAGAGGCATGATCTGATATTACTATACTATCATATCAGCTGTCTGAAATAATAGATGTCAATGGCAGAGACTAAAAAAAAAATCTATTCTAGAAAAGGTCTGACAAGTGCTTGAATAGCAAGAAAATGTTGACTTATCAGGGTGGGTTTTTCTCCATATGTCAATCAAATTGAATTCTTTAATAAAGTAAAATATCTCTTTTCTGGTCTGATTATGAGAGGCATCAATCCCTGTAGATCGGTCCTTTTTAGGTTGAAGAACACAATTGAAATCCCCACCTATTATATAACTGCCAGGTAGTTCAGCCAAGGTTAAGAATAGGTGTCTAAAAAATGAAGGGTGATCGTCATTGGGGCCATATAGGTTGACTAGGTTTAATTTTTGTGATAGGATTTCACACTGAACGGTAATATATCTACCAAATTTATCTTCAGCCACATTAATAAGTTGAAAAGGCACAGACTTATGAATCAGAGTTATTACCCCACGTAAGTGTGAACTAAATGAAGCAGAGAAGACATGGCCAGGCCATCGTCTTCTAACTCTAATTACATCATCAGGGGTCAAGTGGGTCTCTTGGAGAAAAACTATCTTAGCCTGGACAAGCTTATTTAACCCTCTTACATTCCAGGAGGTAAATTGTAGTTTAGAAGACATGTTTAAATGTTGTATATATGAAAGCAGTGGGCCTATTGCTAAAGTGACTAATGAGCCAAAGGGAGATGTGATAAGAAAAACAAAAACACAAACAATAAACTGTGCCTATAAACCTGAAAAACATGAACTTGTGTATTTCCCCAAATGAAATACACACAACCCTCCCACAAAAGAGATTCTCAATGACTCCATAGTAGAGCCAGGTTATGCAGGTTAACTTGTCCACCCATACACAAAATACAGTGAGGAACAGCATACCTGTTGAGCTCCACAGAGCCCCACCATAAGTGCAACCAAACTTTAAAGGTCTTAAATCATATTTAGTTGGATAGTTGTAGATGCTTACTTTGCAATGCTTTCACCGTTCATTTTGTTGTTACTTTAATTGGCCACAGTCAGCAAAAAAAGGGATCACTCCACGCTTGATTCAGCCACTTCACTAGTGTCAACTTGCTCTGTGTCAGCTCGCTCAGTGTCCGTCAGACGCCGGACGAACTTCTCTGCCTCCGATGGATTGTCGAACTTGTGTCGTCTTCCCTGGAAGGTGATGAGTAGTGTGGCAGGGTGAATGACACCGAAGTGCAGTGTCGGGTACGAGAGGGCGACCAACTGCTTCTTCACCGGATCAAAGACCTGCCTCCGTTTGCGCAGGCTAGTAGAGATGTCAGGGAAAAACATAATCCTCTCCCTGTCGTATTTTATCTCGCCCGCATCTCTCGCGCTCTCATGACCTGTTCCTTATCAGCATAGTTTAAAAACTTCATAATAATCACTCTCGGACGCACAGGGGATCAGTCGTTGTCAGACTGCACCTGCACGCTGCCTATTCGATGAGCCCTTTCGATAAGTAAGGGCTTTGGAAACCCACCAAGCACATCGGGGATCATGTTCTCAAGAAAAGCACACATATCAGTCTCTTCTTTTCCTTCAGAGAGGCCAACCAGTCTAAGATTCGAATGACGAGTCCGGTTTTCCAAGTCATCCACTTTTCTCGTCAGCTCTTCCAATGTTGTTTTCATTGTTTGAGACTGAGCTCATAGGGATGTGATTCTGTCTTCATTACTGCTAATTCTCTCCTCGACTTCTGTCGTGCGTGCTGATAATTCTTTCAGCTCACCTTGTATTCCTTGAATGGTGCCAAGAAGAGCATCAAATCTCAACACAAAATCCTCTTTCATCGTTTCGATAGCAGTGATAATTTGGCTGGAGTTAGCTAAGTTGCCACTGGCTTCGGCATCTGATGCTAGTCGTGCTGGGCTAGGAGGGGCGTCCAGCTTTTTAGTCGTCTTTGGAGGTTTAGGAGGCTTGTTTGACGGCATATTAGTTGTAAAATCGAGTTAAACACAAGAGTGGCTGAGTATTTGCGCTGAAAGCAATATTTTGTTATTGTCCAACTATTAGTATTTACACTTTCATTCAGGAGAGCTCTGTCATGCAACCGCCTAGCCCAACGCCATAACCGGAAGTCTGTGGTGTTCACACTTAAGGCAACGGAGCTGTCTGACTCCTTTTTCTTCTTTTTAATAATTGCTTGCAAACAGTGACATGTAATTGTACAAGGTGCAGCCCCACCATGTACAATTACATTGGACTCTAATATATCACATTCCATGATATCACATTCTGCCCCATTGGTTACCTCTTATGTTTAGCAAGAGGGTAGGTTCAAGGGACAAATTCTACTCCGGTGTCCCACAGGGAACACAGGGGTGTTAGTTAATAGTTAATTAAAAGAAAACAGAAAAACGACTGAAGCAGCAATTAAATGATGCTAAACCAGAGACGCTGGAGTTAAATTCCTTCAGCAAACTTTTTTTTTTAAATTTCCATCTTAGTACAATAATCCCTAAAAATGCCTGGAGGTGTGTTTTTGTCTCTGTAGTGCAGTCAGCTGAGATTTACTCTGGAGCTGTCTGAAATGAAATTTAATTCAGTCATTCAGTTACTTCTCCTTAAGACAAGAAGCTATATTTATCTAAGGTTTTTTTTTTATGAACGAATCTGGAACTTCTTATTACTGAAGTAAAGCCATTGATCACAAACACAGTTTCCTCAGGACTGAGTCACCAGCTTTCAGCTTTTCAGGTGACAGTTTTGTTTGGAGTTAAACCTAAAGGGGAAAGACTACAGTGGTAACTGCAAGGATTTACTGATACAGATGGTTGTGCTCTCACTTTGTCCCAGTGTAGCCGATATTAATAACCTTTGTTTGAGCCATGGAACCCAGGTCCAGTTTTTGTGCTTATGTGGTACCATGTTAAAGTCTTGTATCTTTCTTTTATACAATGGTGAACTGTGTTGGGAAGTGATTTCACTTCCTACATTTGTTTTTTTTTTCTGAGTTTGTTTAAAGCTCATCAGACCAACTGGCTACTTATGTTTCTTATTTGTAACAATAGCAGCACGTTAAGGGATAAGGAGTGTCCAAGTTCAGTGGAATGACTGTGACAGTAATTGTGCGGAATGCATTGATTGGTATATAATTATTGGTACTGAGTCTGTGTGTGCATGATGGAGAAGCACTGTGACATTGCATAGGTAGAATTTTAAAGTGCACATATGATCCATGTTAAGCAATAAATGTAGTCACTTTATCATTTTACAATGTGTAACATATGACAGTGCCAAGTGACAATGCCCATGTGCAACATACACTCCGACAAATAAATGATACGTTTACATTTTCTTCAACATTTTGCTTCGATTCAGTAATTGCAGTACATCTGTGTCTGTGACTAATCAATTTTCCATTCTGTGACCTGTTCGGTGATTGTGGCTTCAGAGGCTTCAGTCTGTGGTTATTTGTCAGCTAAAGCAGCGTTTTTCTTTGTTTTGTTTTTTTTGCAGTGTCCTGTATCCTGTTTCTTTTACAAGCACACACACCCTCAACGCTCCTGACGGGAAATGTCACAATCCAACAGGAAGTCAGATGCAACAGCCTTTCCTAACAGGAAATTTAACAAAAGGGAGATAGTCTTGTGGGCTACATGGAAAAGGTCAATTTCAGTGGAGTAATGTTGCTTATGAATAAACAATTCTGAATAACATGCCTTTTGCATAAATAAGTAAGCATTGGACATTTAACCAAAAGCAAATCTTAAAAATTCTACAAAGAATAGAAAATAGTGTCAGGAGCTGGACTGATTGCCTCTAACTTTCACCTTTATAAATCATTAGAACGTACGTGTGTATTTTTATGAATAGTTGACATTTTAGTCAGTTACTTTCTTTCTGACACTTTAAATAAATAAAGATATGTATATGTTTGACTTCACACAGAACATTTGAAGGGGAATGAGAGATAGAGAAAGAAAACACATTTCAGAGAGAGTAGCTGAGTCAGCCACAGGCATGAAGTAGATAAACAGAGCTGGTGGAAAAGCCACAGCCTCATTCATCATGAATTTCCTGATAAATCATCATGTGTTGTTGACATGGCAGCTCACTGTCTCCATGAGAAGGGTCTCAGAGGCCCAAGTCTAATGATTGAACTTATGGTGTAAAGCAGAAGTAGCCAACACGGTGCCTGGAGGAACCTGCTCTCTGACCTTGTCTGGGGTCAAAGTTCAGTCAGTGCACTACAAGCAGAAGTCTATGAGTTCAAGGGACCTTTGGGAAAACATCAGTCTTTTTTTGTGAAGCTGGTGAAAAGTCACAAAAACCAACAGAAGCTTCATAGAGCGCGGCAACTTTTTTGATAAAGAACAAGAAAGCATGGTTGAACAGGGTGGTCATGAAAGGTATTAATAATAATAATTAATTTTCATGCCAGAGAAACATAATTTTAATATATTACTGATAAGTACTCCTTCACCCTAATTTAACCCCACACCGACCATGACAGTGCTCCATGTCTCTGTCAGTGTTGAAACAAGCCATAGTAGTCAGCACATTTCTCCCTGTCACACCCACACACCGCTCACTCTGTGAGGCTGTGGTTCCATACCTATTGTTTGATGCTTCCCTCTCCCAGACCATTCTGGAAACACACACATGCACACAAGCATGCACGCACACGTTTATGACATGAGAATGGAAAGGTTAGTCAGCTTGAGCAAAACATATTAGCACAGTTTGTTTTTGAAATGTATGTGGATATTATGTGGATTATGTGCTCATCTACCCTGAAAGTAACTCTGAGAACTAACAACATGACGACGTGTTTTTGAACAAACATGTCAGAAAACAATTAAGTTAATAATGTGACATATACCAGCAGCAATAAATTAGTTTTGCGTGGCTTCCAATAGCAACAAATAAAACCACAACAAAAAAAATGTGATTATCAATACAGCCAAAAAATATGCACAGCATATTTACTGATCACATTCTTGAGAACATTACTTGACACCCTACTGCTAAGGACCTAAGAATGACAAACAGTTTGTCTTCAGGCTGATCGTTTTACCCACGAGAAGCACATTCTTCATCAGTTAATGACCAATCCACACACACACACACACACACACACAGAAAGCGAGAGAGGGAGGGAGGGAAGGAGAGGGAGAGGGAGAGAGAGAGACAGAGAGAGAAAAGGAATCCAGTAGATCTAAGGTTTCAATGGCACATTTGTACTTACAGTTATCAACCTTGCCCTGGCTCATGGGCCATGACAAACAATGGGAAGGAGATGTACAAGAACAAAGCCAAACACACAGGAGTCAGTGTTCTAATCTAAAGGAGAGAGAGACTTAATGACACAGCATGGTTGAAATACTGAAGCTGAGAGACAGGTGACCAGGTGCTCCGAGTTCAGCAGCTAATGTGGCCCCACCCACCAGGTCCTGGAAAAAAAAGACCAAGCAAACAGCAGGACCTGCTGTCACTGGGCCTGACACAAACTGAAAGGGCTGTCACACCTGACCACACTGCTATGTGAAGAAGTGGAAGATGGTTCAGCCACAAGATAAATATGTTATTGCTAATGTAGTCGGAAACATCTAATGGTTTTAAAACTAAGTACTAAAAACAAATATAATTAGGTGAATGTTTTATTGCAGACCACAAATACTACAGGTGCATCTCAGTGAATTAGAAAACTGTGGTAAAGTTCATATATTTCAGTCATTCAATTCAAAAAGTGAAACTCTCATATATCATAGATTCATTACGTGTGAAATATTTCATGCCTTCATGTGTTATGACTTTTATGACAATTATCTTGTCTTGCAGCTCATAAAAACCTCAAATTGTGTATCTGTAAATTGAATAATGTAACAAAGTTCAATATTGTAGACTCACCATGTTAAACTCTAATCAGGCTTGAAATATTTCACCATGTGTACAATGAATCTATGAATCTATGATGAGAGTTTCACTTTTTGAATTTAATTCCTGAATTGAATGAACTTTAACACATTATTCTAATTTATTGAGATGCACTGTACTGGAATTTTAACCTGGACACTAACAGAAATATTTCATTGTAAACAAAATGACCGGGCCACACTTAAATATGTCTTTCAAAAAGAGACATAACTAAAATATGTATCAAAGTTATAGAAAAACATACATATGCCCGTTGTAAAAATCTTGGTGGCTCTATTTGCTTGCATATCTGCTATCTCTCTTACCAGAGTTGTTTGTAATAACTAAACATGCATTTACACCAATTAATGAAACAATTTATTACAGTAATGGCATCAAAAACTATGTAGGAAATTACTCCAGGCTGGCACAGTGCACCAGGTGTTTAGCACATAAAAGTCCTGATTCAGCCAGGGGTCTTTCTGTGTGGACTTGGCATATTCTCATGTGTCTGCATGGCTTTTCTGTGAGTACTCTGGTTTCCTCCCACAGTTCAAAGACATGCCTCATGGGGTTATTTTAAGTGAAGAGTCTTAAATGGTGTGACTATTTGTTTACTTATTTTTTTCATTGGCTCTGTAACTGGCGACTGACATCGCCTGATGTCAGCTGGGATTTGCATCAGCTCCCGCTATGAACCATGAAAAGATAAACTGACGGATGGATATTGTATTCCCACATTAGTCAACAGATAACAGTATTCATTTACAAGTCCCCAGTTACTGCACTAACCAGCCTAAAAGACATCATCTGTGACAAGAAAACATCACTTTTCCAACCTGTCAGAGAAACTGAGTGTGCCAGCAGCTCCCAGTGCAGTAAAATCCAAAACCAGCATCGTGCACCTCACTTCAGACTTGGTAATTACTTAAACACTGCTGTAGTTGTGGTTTAAAAAAGATCTCTTTAAAGGTCACCTGTCCCTCTCAGCCGCTGCAGCAGAGAGAGGGATAGTCTCAATGTACAGATAACTTCACAGAAAGGAATTAATGTGACCACTGACTACATTATTTGATATTGACATTTTCCTAGCTTCATGAAACCACGATTTCATACACACCCACCCACATATACAGTTTATCTTCATAAGTCCAGGCCCTTTAGGTGAAGGAAACCCCAGATGGAGTAACTTCCTGCCCGGAGGGCAGGGTCAGGAAAACACTCGCATAGTTTATGGATACATTGAGTCACAGGAATAACCCAACAGCTTTACAGTGCATCCACACTTGCTCATTTCCAAGAAAAGGATACAAGAGTCTGAAAATGTATTATAAGGGCTAAATGTTATGTTTTTTTGTTATTGTGTGGTTACACATTAGGGACCCTAACCCTAACCCAGCAGGGACCACAACAGACAGTTGGCTGTTTACAGTGTGGCATGGACACGTGTCACATCTTTACCATCTTTAGTGCTAAGGACAATTCCATTCAGGATATTTCGTTCTGGTTTATATTCTCCCATATTAAGTCTCCAATCTGCATGACTGAAGATTTTAACAAATGCTATAATAAAGTATAAATAATAGAGAGACTGTGGAGCGATTTCCCAAAACAAGTCAATATGCAGTCCACTAAAATAACTTATTTCAAAAACATAATTTACGAATTACTGAGGTCTAGTTTCAAAGTAGTTGCTAGGGAGCATTTCACATCATAATCCAAATATTAAGAGCCAAACAAAAGGTCCTATTTGACCTGGTAATAACAGCTCTAAGTTTGTCTGATCACACGTTGTAGTCAAATGCATCCTGAATGTGTCTCATGCGATCACTGGTGTCACAACGCTGACACAAAAACACACCTGAAAACATTATCACATGACCATTCATGTCCACTGGGTATTGGCATGCTGCTGTAAACAGGAAGCAGATGATTATTGTGTGGTTTCCTCCTTACTTATGGATATAATGCCTAGTGAGTTTATTTGCTGTTGCTCGTGTTCATTATTCTCAAGTCTTCCTCCATGACAATGCATTTTGTTGGTAGACAATATATGCATGGTATGTGTGGTAAATGTATGTATGGCATTGCTATTGATTAAATTAACACAACTGCCCAAAATGTAAGACCTGCATCAATTGGATGACCTTCTTTGACTAAGCAGACCACAAAGGCTGAAATGAAATAAGGCAGTTTTTTTCTTCGTATATGCTTCACCCACTCATCCTGTTCTCACTTGCTGCAGCTAGTCTGCTTGCATAGTGCATCGCAACCCTGTTGGCTTCATCACTGTACAATGAATCCTGGGACATGAGAAGGATCCATCCATTGGTTCTTCTGATGCACAGGAAAGAAAGGATGCATTTCTCATTCCTTTCATGCATTTGATGGAGCTTTCCGATGATGACTGCCTGTTGCACTGCTGTGCCACACTTAGTGCTCTGATGGAGTCGTGGAAAGGTGGAGCCACTGAAAACTAAAACCCAAGGACTGTGGAGCCAGGCATTTCAGATATAATCCACATCTCATACCATGGTTAACATAACCACGTTTATTAAACATAACTAAGCCGAAACACCACATTGTCTTCTCATGTAAACATATCAACATGTTTCTTATTACAAACATAACTTTTATTACAAACATAACACGGCTGAATCACAGCATCTAACAATGATTCTCCACGTAAACCTTTCTTTTCTTCAGAATTGATGGCACCATTTTGGACATTCCTTTTACACATACCAGTGAGTGTGTGGTGCTTGTCATTGACACAATGTGATTGGCTGACAAATACGTTGCCACTTGAAAAATTGAACTCTTTATCCTCCTTGATAAAAGGGACAACAACACTTCACTTACTCTCACTCATATATGTGTGAATGTACCTTACCGCACACACAGGAGCGCTTTACTGGTGTGAAGAATTGCTTGTCATCTGCCGAGCCAGTTGGAAACCTTTTGACCCGCAGGCTGCCAATAAAATGTCCCCATTGTATGCTGTTACTTTAAAAATTGATTCACATATGATTCACTTTATCTGAAACACTGGAAGGTTGTTTTATTACTGTAATTGTTCCTTCTGTCCAACTAACTGAGAGGAACACTGTTCTTTATGCCACTCTAATGTAAGGACAGGGATGGAATGTAGTGGCGAAGACAGTAAATGTTCAGTGGGAGGGCCAGGATGGATCTGTGATCATTTTGGGGGGGCATACATGTCTCTCATACAGGGATATTTAAGGCACCTGACCCACACATGTCAACAATATTTGGAATGCAGGTAGTGGTGGAAATGATCAAATCATATTTGGTGTATTGTACGTATACACACATACACATACATAAAACTAATAATTACTGGTTCTCCACTCAAAAACACATACACAAACATTTGAACTCTGTATCTTAACCCTCCGAAACTGGCTGTTTGAGCTGCCACTGAAAAAGTAAACAAAAGAACTTCACAGTCATTTCCCAGTCGAGGATTCGTAAAGTATCTTTTATGTTAATGTTTACAGTCTACGTTCACCTCACAATAGCTGTATTCTGTGACCGTTGTAGTTTGCAGTAAAGCAGACTTCGCTCGTCTATGTACGCGCAGCTAAAGTGTCGGGCAGACGGGAAAACTAACGAGGAAAGCTACCAGTTCTGCACAGGGAAAACACAACGTGTCGATGCAGTGCTTGGTGTGGCCAGGATTCAGTTTGAGGTGGCCACGGCCACCCCACCACTCCACCATTGACCAAATGCACAATTCATTAATCACAGTCACAATGACTGCTGTAGGCATATAGGCAGGTCAGTGTTGTATTAGACAGGTATAAAAAGCTGTGAAACTATGCCTCAAATTCTTCTATAAAGCAAATCTCAAATGAAAGAAGACACTGAAACACACCTGTCACAGTATGTAATAGCGGCAACACTGTGACTTTGTTCTTTCAGCGTGGCAAGACCCTGCTAATCGCTTCATTTACAGGAGGAACACCACTGAACTGTTCATATTTTTGTGCTGAAACTCATACACTGAATCACATAAACATGACAAACAAATCATAAACACACTACAGGGTTTGCTGGTATTTAAAGTGATCTCTAGCCATCGACTGAATAAGTTACGCACCTGTTAACCAGTAACAGAAAGTTTATCCTGACAAACACAGAGTTAATTATTAGAACTGAGATGAGGTAGTTTCACTGAGCTACACAACACTGGTTCATACCTCCATATCCACTGTTCATGGTTGCTGTGGTGGTTGATGTCAGGTCTTCCTGGTGACAGTTCGTCCCAATTCCAGAAACAGACGCTAATTCCAGTAGGTGTGTCTCGTTGGCCCTTCACAATCTCTCCCTGTGTCCCTTTTCAGTTATTCTCTCACTCTTTTTCTCATTTGTTACAATGGAGAGAACACTCTGTCCTACTCTTTTACCCCACTATGTTTCCCCTCTTTCTCGTCCCACATTTCCGCTGTCACAGCTGATAAAGCAATGTCCATTCTCCTACTGGTGCCTACTCTCACTCCGTACAGCACTGATAAGAAGAGGAGGGAGGAGGAAAAGGAAAGAGCAAGGTCGTCGTCTCCGGTCTCCTGCTGACATCATTGGTTTTTCCTGCCCTCCCTGTTGAACACACTGTTTCTACCCACACACACACACACGCGCACACACACACACACACACACACACACACACACACACACACACACACACACACACACACACACAAACTAAGCATCATTTGAAAGTCCAAATCAAGTTAAGTCCACGCAACGCAACACAACACAACACAACAGCATAAAAAGAGAAAAAAAAGATACACACTACAAACACACTGTATACAATACAGTAAATATCAGCATTGTCACTATCATTATTCACTGTGGTGAGGGCAACAAGAGCGCAGTCGTCAGAGAACTTCTAAAAGTGACAGATGGGCATGTTGTGAAATGTCTGCAGTATAGGGTGAAGACAAATAGATCCAGCACCATTCCCTTTGGGGCTCCTGTACTGCACGTAATTAAGCACATCAGTGTTCAATGTAAGATGATTATTTTTGCAGTTCTAAAAAATTGCAAACCAAGATAGTGAAGAGTTTTAGTCATTGATGTCCAGAGCACACCATCCCCTCCTCCTGGAGATCAACGGTTCATACATCCCTCTGTAAGACAGCATGTTGTGTACAGTGATTTTTACCCATTTCACTATCATATTTTGACACTTTTAATGACTGCTGACATTCCTCCAAGCATAAAATATTTTTGTTTTATAAAAAACTTTTTAAAAAGATTTACTTTTCTCTCTTTTAGGAAGTTACTGCTTTTAGTTTATTGATGTCCAGTGTGACAACAGAGCTGTAAACCATTTTTTATTTACCTCCCACTGGTGGTGTGTTAAAGGTGTAGTCATCCCTTAAAAATCTATTTCTAGTTTGACTACAAGAAATCACAAAATTCACATTCTCATCTTTCCAAGGGAAGGGAAGGTTAGTACACTGCAATAAATTCATTACCTGAGAAAGGCCAATGCTAAATTATAAGTCAGCTCTTGTTTCATGAAGTGCATAATGCAAATCTAAGTTTAAGTTTACTAATAAATACAAATCAATACAGCTACTATATGATCTTGTGTTGACCTTGTCTGTCCTTAGTGTCATTTTCCACTGTGACCTGTCTTCTGTCCAGCTGGCTGCTTCTTCTTATCATAAATATTATTATATGCTAGGAGCAGCCAGATAATCTGACGTGCCTGGCATATGCATGGGCTCTAACCGGACTGCACTTCTCCAAGTGACAAAAAGATAAAAAATGTTTTTCCCTATTTATACATTCTGTGTAGTTACACCGCACATAAAGATCAATGGATATCAAGTGTGGTGATTTACTGGGCAGATCCGAACCTGGATACTATACAGACTTCAATGTAATAATCTAGGACACTTGTTGTAACTATTGTTTAGGGCTGCAACGATTCGTCGACGACGTCGACTATTAAATGTGGTCTACCAGAAATTTTGTGGTCGTCTAGTCGTATATTATTTTAAGTAACATGATGAACGCCATTCAATTAATTAGAATACATGCAAATAAAGTTGCAATGCACCACCGGAAACGTAAGGGCCAATAGCCTGCACCATCTGCGTCCATATTGAACTAAACACTGAAGAAGTTCAATAGCAATAGCAAAGTCGATGCAGTAGCAACGATGGCTAAAGCAGAGGTACATAGTGATGTTAGCGTGAGACCGCGAATGTCTAAAGTCTGGGAGTATTGTCGGGAAAATAAAGAAAATAAACACATCAAGTGCACTATCGGG
>JAFBJQ010000621.1:123132-148667 GCA_016785345.1 Trinectes maculatus
GTATAAAGTAACAATAGCTAGGCTACTTTAAGGCCCCTTTCTTAAAAGATGATGTTAATTTCGTTTACACGTACCAGGATATCCAAAGCCGCCGACGACTGTCATGTTACGGTGCTAAAACGGTGTTTCACCTTTTCATGTGTCTGAGGAACACCCAGAGTTTTTCAAAGTAACATTAACGTAATTTTCAGTGACTGAAACCTCCGGTTAAGCCGGTCTTTACTATTATACTATTATATGCATCACTAGTGGACACATTGCCTCTAATACATGTCACAAAGCTCAATACACATAAAGATACACTGGTTTTGAATGAAATCCAATTAATACCCAACTTTGTTAAAAAGGGAAAACGTAGCAAATAAATAATCGATAATCCTTGACTAATCGAAAAATTAGATTATAGATTAGTCGACTACAAAAATAATCGTTAGTTGCAGCCCTACTATTGTTGTAACAGTTCAAGTTCATAAAACAAATAATTTTAACCACGATTCATTCTGGTAAAGTGGAATCAGCTTGACATACTGGCTCTGTAAGTGTGTGTGTGTGTGTGTGTGTGTGTGTGTGTGTGTGTGTGTGCGTGTGTGTGGACCCCTGTGAAGTGGACTTTCTGATTAATCTCCAGCTGGCCAATAAGCAGCTTAACAGTCACTGGAGTGCAGCAGGCTAATTAGTGGTTTGTAGTCTTATATGGTTCAGAGCCATACATAACCATACTGACAAGCTCAAACGTACATTCACACTTGTATCAAATAAGATTTGAATACTGACGTTATCCAGCGTACGAGACAATGGATTCTTACTGTATTGTTCCTCTGTAGATTTGAAAAATAACCTTTGTCCAGAAAAAGTCTTCACATCATGGAAAAAATTGAGTCACAGTAAAAGTGTTTGCATTTGTTTTCATTTTTAGTGTAATTTTTATGGGTCACACCACAACAATGCATCTATGCAGCGGTCAGTGTTCTGTTTTTCTTTGCTAATGCAATCTGTCAAAAACAGTATAATAAATCTGTGTTTTGTGTTGAACAGGTGATTATTTTTCGTATTTGCCATTTTGCATTGAAATACATCACATTCTAATCAACATTAACATTATGGTTCATCAGATGACTCATGTGATCATCTGATCCACTCGTTGCTGCCGCGTCTAACACCTGAATACAGTGTCCCACTAATCACCTCACCTGCTGTGAGCATATTTATTCTGCTGCTTGCATGAATATTCTGTGCTTGATGTTGTGAGAGAGTGAGAGAGAGAAACTGAGAGATATAGTTTTGATTAAATATTACAACTATAATGTATACGCAGAGACAGCTGAAATTAGTTGTTAGTGAGTTCAGCGCCTGGCCATTTCATGCAACTTCTTTGCTTAAGCCCTATCATTAGCTGAGTTAGGTCAGTGAGACAGTGAGGGGGATGAAGCACAATGGATTTACTGTTCACTTGGCTGTGAGTGAGCAGCACAGAGAGCAAATACTTGTGGTTTCGACAGAGCATTCCCACAGTCAATCTGATGGGCTTTGGGTTTGCCATCTTCACGTATTAAAGCAACATTTGGATTCCACAACCTCCCCTCTGGAACACAATCAAAGGGGCTATGTGTGTTTGCTTCTGAAGCCAGCATACCGCTTGCTACAGAATGTGCCCTATTTCCAAGCTATGCCAAGAATGCTGTTACACCATCTTTGGACAGACAGCTTGTCAGCTGACATAACTCTGTTGGGATTGGTACGGAATGACTGCAAAAGTGTTCTTTTTTTTTTATCAGGTTTTGAAAACATAATTTATTTAGTCTAAAAACATTAAAGGGAAAGCTGATCAAAAGACACAGAAGCCCAAAGTCATGTATTCGGATTCCTGATTTTATCTAACCATCAGTTTTAAATTTAAATTATTCTATTTAAACAAATATAACATGAAAAATAGCCAAATAAATCTCAGCTCAAACAAACTGAAATGAGAAGAATTGAATAATAATTTAACAGCAAAAATAAAACAAATATTAACATTGATTGAATAAAGTTGGTGTTATTTAAAAAAAAATATGAGCCTAATACTAGACATTTTAAAGACTGGATGTGGTGTTCTTCTAACTATTTTACACATCATCATATGGCAGCATTGTAACAGTGACCAAATTCATTTTATGCACACATGAATGTATATGTACAGTATACACGTATGAAACACAGAGGGTATGTTCTATCTTTTGCATACGGGCTATAGGTTGTGAACCTAAATATGTCATCAAAACTATTTATTTTATTATACATTAAGTCTAAACTGAAGTGACGGTGACAGAATGTGACTACACTGACAGAGCAAGTCAAACTTTGAAAACAGTAACATTTGACAGATCACTGCAGTGACTTGTGCAGGCTTTGGTAAATCATTTATTTACTTTTCAAATTCAAATGATCATTTTATTAAGAAAAATTGCTATTGGCCTTTCACACTGACTGCTGCTATTATTGTTATTGTTATTGTTGTTGTTATTGTTACTATTATAAAAGGTGGCGACGCGGTAGGGCGGTGGACTGGTCAGGCTGTCAAGCAGTTGATGTGACAGGGCTAATGTTGCCAACACAAAAATAAGACTATTCTACACATGTAAACAATGTGGCGACATCTGAACGAACCTACATGGTCGCTGCTGTGCTCTGGCTCCTCTCGTTACCCAGCTGACTTCTGTTCATCCCAATAATAAAGCGAGCTTCTCTGTCAATCCAACAGTGCAGCTGGTATCTGTGTCCTTCCCCGGCTGTTTGTGTTCACGTCGCGCCCCCTCCATGCGAGCAGCCTATGAGAGTAGCCGCCTGCTCCGGTCACTCCGTCAGCATCAAGTGCCCCGCGAGCCACCTGACAATGTTCCGGTCGGAACTTTCAGCACAACTCATACGTTTTAATAGATTTCCTGAGCCGAACCGCTATGTTGTGTTGGTTGTATTGTATCCGCTTTACTCGGGAATTAACCACAGGAAGTGTTGGCCTTTGGCTACAGAGACTTCCTAAAGTTTTGTCTTGGCAAAAACACACTTAGTTTTGGACTTGATGCTGACAATGCAACTTTAATAAACTGACAGAGGAACGACGTGTTTATTGCGTGGCTGTATCAATAGATACAGCATGACATTAATAAGTTCTACTGGGAATGTAATGTTAAATTTACATTTTTGTTACAGTTGTTTTTTTACAGTCCGCACTCACAAATCCGCATTCACAAGATAGTTTGAGTCCATTTTTCATCCAAAGTATTTTTCACATAAACTGTCTGAAAAGACATTTATAAGTGATTTAATAGTGTGAAACTGAAGTCATCACAAGAAGCTTTTGTACCAATTGAGTAGAATTTAATTCCTGATAGGTCCTTGTTAAGGTGATCATCCGACTTGCGCAGACTTTACCTACGTGGCGAATAATAAGCAGAGCGGAATTTCACAGTTTCTTCCTTTTATTGAACGAGGTAGATCCGAACATGACTGCTCACCAGAACGTGTTGCGCTGCGTGATTACGTCACACGCTGTATGCGTGATTACGTCACACGCTGTATTACATATAAGAGCGTTACAGTATCATATTTAACACCCCCACTCGCTCTTATTTCATTACATTCATTTACCAAACATATTTCTTGCAAAACTTCTCAATTTCAGCTTAGTAGCTGGTTTGGTCAAAACATCAGCAACCATTTGCTCAGTAGGACAATACTCCAAAATAAACCTTCCATTGTTTACATTTTCCCTTATGAAGTGGTACTTAATGTCAATATGCTTACATCGCTGTCTTTTCACAGGGTTCTTGGCCAATGCTATGGCACCTTGGTTGTCTTCATACACCTTTGTCTGTGCATATTGATAATTGTCAATGCCACTGAGCAGTTGCTCTAGGTAAATGCCTTCCTGTATGGCTGATGCTAAGGCCATATATTCTGCCTCACATGTTGATAATGCTACTGTTGCTTGTTTCCTTGTTTTCCAGGAAATCAGAGAACTATCTTCATTTAAACTGACACAATACCCTGACGTACTTCGTCTGTCGACCGAATCTGATGCCCAGTCAGCATCACTGTACACTTCTAGGCCTAGTTTTTCTGTGTCGTTTCTCCTGAAGTACAATCTTTTTTCCGTTGTACCTTTGAGGTATCTGAACACATGTTTAACAGTGCTCCAGTGCTCAACAGTTGGCTTAGCAAAGTGCTGGGAGAGTTTACTGACCACAAAACTAATGTCTGGTCTTGTGCATGTTGATAAATAGATTAAACTCCCTACAGCCTCCCTGTACTTTCTTGGCTCTTGCATTTTCTCTGCATTTTCTGTGTATTCCAGTTTTGGTTCACATGGTGTTTCTCTAGGCTTGCAGTCCTGCATGCCAAATCTGTCTAGAACCTTGTTCACAAATCTCTCCTGTGACATTTTGACTACACTATCAGTTTGTACAAAATCAATCCCCAGGAAATGTTTCAGTTTTCCCATGTCTTTCATTTTGAACCTTTCAGTGAGCATCCGCTTCACATTTTTCATCACACTCTCATTGTTGGCAGCAATGATGAGATCATCAACCCAAATTATTAGGATCACTTTCTCATTGTTTCTTTCCCGTGTATAAACATATGTATCAGCAGAATTTTGTACGAAATCGTTCTCAATCAAACATGTGTGCAGCACTACATTCCAATTTCTCCCTGATTGTTTTAACCCGTAAATGGATTTCTGTAGCTTGCACACAAGCTTCTCACTTGTTCCTGATTTCTTCTCAAAACCTTCAGGTTGCTCCATGTAAATTTCACGATCAATTGGGGCATGCAAATAAGCTGTCTTAATATCCATTTGATGTAAGACTAAGTTATCCTGGACTGCTTTTTGCAACATAACCTTCACACTTGTCATGTCAGCTGTGGGTGAGAATGTTTCGTCGTAATCTGTACCTGGTTTCTGATTGTAGCCTTTTGCTACGTACCTTGCCTTGTATTTGTCAGACCCATCAATTTCTGTTTTCAGCGCGTAAACCCATCTACCCCCCACTGTTTGTTTGCCCGGTGGCAACTGGGTCAGGGTGAAGGCTTCGTTCTCCTCGAGAGATTGCATCTCCTCTCTCATAGCAGCTTTCCACTGCTTTGCTTTTGTTGATGCGATGGCGTCCTGGTAAGTATGAGGCACATCACACACTGTCCTGTAACAAAAGTCCATACAAGAGTTTAGATTGTCCTCTGTGTCACCTGTCTCATAGTCCTGTAGATGAGCCGGTCTCCTTTTGGCTCTTGGTGGGTTCTTTCTGTTCACAGTCTCTGTGTCTTCACCCGGCTGGGTACGCTCAGTCTTTTCAGGTGAAGCACCAACACCACCACTTTGAACACTCTGACCTTGTGCATTTTCAGGTTTCTCATCAACCCTCTCATCAGTGTTGTCAATCATGGTGTGTATGTCCCCATACCCTGTTTGTGACTTAGCTGTTTGTGTCCCCTTTTCATTTGTCATCTTAGTTGTAAATTTCACCAACCTATGCTTTTGGACCTTCTCTGTGTCTGGATAGTACACTAAGTACGCCGGGCTGTTTTTGTCATAGCCTATGAAAACCCCTTGCTCACACCGAGATTCCATTTTGCCCTTTTCTTGCTTGTAAGCAAAACATACAGATCCAAATTTCTGTAATTTGGACAGGTTGGGTACATTACCTGTGAACAGCTCATATGCTGTCTTCTTTGTGCGCCTATTGTAGCACCTATTCCTCACATATGCTGAGGTCTGAACAGCGTAGTTCCACATGTTATCAGGCAACCCGCTTTCAATCAATAGGCATCTGCTCATCTCATAGAGTGTTCTCCAACCTCTTTCTGCAGTGCCATTTTGGTGGGGTGAGTAAGGCGCAGACGTCTCGTGTCTAATCCTATTTTTGGTCAACACTGTCTGAAAATCGTGACATGTAAATTCAGTGCCGTTATCTGAACGGATACACTTGACTTGCCCGTAGGGGGCTACATCTGCCAAGAATTTTTCTGTGGCCTTTACTGTGTCATTCTTGGACCTGAGAAAGTATACGAACATAGTGCCTGAATAATCATCTGTAAAGGACTGAACATATCGGTGCCCTTCCATGCTCAGAGTACGCATGGGGCCTGCTAAATCAGTGTGTACTAGCTCTAGCGGCTTCTTTGCTTTCTTATCTGGCTCCCTATTTCGTGTCTGTGTGAATTTTCCTTGTGTGCACACCTCACATGACTGATTCAACCCAGATGAACCTCCCTTAATCTCCATGCCCTTCACAACACCTTGTAAATTTTTCACATCTTCATAATTACAATGACCCAGTATCTGATGCCAGGTCTGTACATCATGACACACTTTACATTGGTCAACATCATTCTCAACAGTAGGTAAGTAATACAAGTTACCACTCTCATGCATGTCAAACCTGCGACCGTCATTGGTGAGTATACGACTGTCCCCCTTCTCGAAGATCACCGCCGCACCTCCATTGGTTGCTCTTGACACCGAGAAGATGTCGTGTGGGTATGAAGGCATGTAGAGCGCATCCCGGAGCTGCGCTCTCCGTCTCTTTCCAGCGCTGTCTAGCAGGTGGATCACCGTGGTTCCTCTCTGTTGCGCCATCCCGCTGCACTTGCTTCCATCCGCTAACTCCACGGAGTGGGTGCTTGTCTGGAACGAGTGGTCGAAGTTCTCGAACTTGCTGACGTCGTTGATGATGTGGGAAGTTGCTCCCGCGTCCACCATGATCCCCTTCAGCTTTACGTTGTCCGGTGGTCTCTCTCTCTGGACGTACTTGGCCATGAAGAGGGAATCATTGTCTCCATCTTGCTTCTCTGCGAATTTCCTGGCGCCGTCTTGCCCATGCTTTTTCTTGCAGAGGGACTCTGCATGCGTAGAGCTCTTGCAGTAGCCGCACCAGACTCGCCTGTAGCACTTTCGCGCCCTGTGCCCCTTTATTCCACATTTGTAGCACGTTCTGTCTGCATCTTCATCTTTTCTGCTACTTTCCGGTTTGCTTTGGCCTCTGCCCTGTCTTGCACGCGTCTTCATCACATTGTCTGTACTGGGTTCTGTCATTTTCATTTTCTCCGACTCTTCATAAACTCGCAGCCTTCTCTTGAAGTCAGCGAATGTGACATTATCCTCATTCTGTGTCACATGAACAGCTAGCGGCTCGAACGAGTCCGGTAGCCCGCCTAGCACCATGGCCACGATCAGTCCATCACTGAGGGTTTCCCCTGCTTCTCTTAACCCTGTGATCATGTTCTCTGCCCTTATCAGATAATCAGTAACAGTCTCTTTTTCTTCCATGCGCAACTTTGTCAGCGATGTGTACATGTTAATGATTCTCGGTTTGCTTTTCCCAGCATAATGTTCTCTCAGTAACTTCAGTGCTTTTCTGCCATCTTCAGCAGCATCGTGTCTGATTAGCGAAAGGCTTTTATCGTCGATTAGCCTTACCAGTTCGGCGTAGCAGTCGGCATTTTTTCGCCGGTCATCATCGTTTGGCTGAGCTGGTTCTTCTAATATTGTCCTCTTTAGCTTCAGGATGTGTAGGCAGCTCAAAAAGCTTGTTTCCCACAGGTCGTATTTCTCCTCAGACCCGTCGATCAGCGGCTGTGGTGCTGCAACTCCAGTGGCTCGGTTAGCCATCTTTACTTCGAGCTCGCTAATTTTCTCCTCAGCTCCAAGCTTTACTTTACCACGTAATACTAATTACTCACGCTCACTCATCTTCGGCCCTGGGCCCATAACCTGTTAAGGTGATCATCCGACTTGCGCAGACTTTACCTACGTGGCGAATAATAAGCAGAGCGGAGTTTCACAGTTTCTTCCTTTTATTGAACGAGGTAGATCCGAACATGACTGCTCACCAGAACGTGTTGCGCTGCGTGATTACGTCACACGCTGTATGCGTGATTATGTCACACGCTGTATTACATATAAGAGCGTTACAGTATCATATTTAACAGTCCTGATAGCAGTTTACTATCAAATCCAGAAATTTATTAACAAAAATAAATAAATAAAATATTTCTGGACCAGAATGCAACTTACCACCTCCATTCACTATGTCAGTGAAAGTCACAGCATCACAACACAAAATACAATGGCACAATACACTTCTCACAGGTAAGTAAATACACTGCTCCCACAGGGATTTCAGTTTAGCAAGTCCTTTCTCAACAAAATAAAATAGTCCTCGATAAAAATAAAAAAAATCTCCTAATTTTAACACGCTGGACGTGCTGGGAGTCGATGAGCCGACAAGCTGTGATGAGGGAGAAGGGAATAACTCACGGCCACGATGCTGTGCGTAGTCTCGCTTTTTTTTCTTTCGCACTCTCCACTCCATCTCTTCCTTCTAGCAGCTTCCACACTGCCGTAAAACCAGTTTGTGTACATCCGCAAAACTTATTCAACTGTCGTAAACTGTTGTTTTACCCTTAAAGGGCATTGCACACAAACAACCAAAATAACAAAATGAAACACTCAGACAACATAAAATACCTGAGTGCATATGGGTAACAACATAAAATACATAACACATATGACAATAGCAAATATAAACACCTGGGTTACATCCTTCCCCACATAGAATGTGACGTCCCCGTCACCACCGCCTAACCTGTGACAAGGCTGGACTAACCTCTGTGACATTGTTTAATAAGTCTGCCTGGGGTGAAAAGAATGCAGGGGCATGAGGATTTAGAGGCGTACGTGACGGAGAACTAGCCTGTTCAGGGGCCTCCAAAATCATGTCCTGTAGTTCCCTTTCTGTATCTACTCCCACAAAAGACAATTCTTCAGCAGAATCCTCTTCGTTTGTTGCTACAGGAACTGGCAGCGACACAGCCTGCACATTACTATCAACATTACCCTCTCTCAATGTTGCAGGTAAGAACCCACATGGAAGGAGCATGTCACGATGCAGAACTCTCTCTCTGCCCTCCCCACTATCAGGCTTGACCACATAAATGTGGATACTCTCATCAGGCTGTTTAACAACAACATAAACAGTTGATTCCCATTTGTCAGAAAGTTTATGCTCCTTTCTAAGACTCAAATTCCTTACAAGGACTCTATCGCCTTCCTCTAAAGGCAGAGCAGTCTGTAGCGGCCCACTTGGAATAACCACAAAAGATGCAGAGAGCCTCGACTGGTGCAACTTTAATTCTCTCCTCTTTCACCTCGCATTTTGACACCGTGAAAACTATGTGGACAGAAAATACAAATGCCACAGTACCATATTATTTCCACGAACAATGCATAGAAATCACGTTTAAATTTTTAAACTTAACACAAGTAAGTTTAGTAAACTGAAATAATTCGTTTTTACATGAAATTAGCCTTGTAACCCGTTATGAATTGTAGTTCTTATTGGAATAAAAATAATGACAGTTTCCTTCTGTTTTAAATGAAATGAACCACTTGTTTTTACAATGAATACACCATCAGTCTCCTCATACCTCCTTCTGCTTCCAAGGGCGCTAAGTCTTAGCTCAGCCTGCTAGCAGCCTATCTTCCACACACACCTCGCAGTGACACTCCAACTCTGGAGCAACGTGAACATGTCGTTACGACGAGACAGGAACTGGGAAACTAGCGTCAATAACAACAGGAAGTAATAGAAGAAGAGCAGTGCTCTTCAAAATAAAAGTACAAAACGTAAAGTGACAGAACTGCTTCTTTTACCACAAACATAAGCTGCTGCCCTTTACACAGTCACCTTAGCATCCCAACTCCTTTTATTCAACAACTGTCTTTTCTCAACATTTCTTGACGATAGCTCTTTTCTTTAAGTCACGCACATATTCTGAGTGTGCTTTGAGGTTGTGGCCCTGAGGACAGATACCAAAGCAAAGGTCAATAGGGAGACGCGGCTCTCTGCCAAACATGAGAAGAAAAGGGGCTTCCCCCGTTACGTCGTTCTTTGTACAGTTATATGCATGTACAAGCGGCCTCACATATTTCCTCCATTCCTCTTTTTTTTTCTCCTCTAGAGTGCCCAAGAGATCAAGCAAGGTCCTATTAAACTTTTCTACCGGATTCCTTCTTGGGTGGTAGGGTGTTGTATGTGACTTGGAGATCCCTGGATGCTTACAGAGCTCTACAACAAGTTCTGACTCAAAACAGGCTCCCTGATCACTATGTAGCCTGCGAGGAAAACCATAATGACTAATAAAGTTTTCCCATAACACTGTGGCAACCGTCTTGGCTGTCTGATCTCTTGTTGGATATGCTTGTGCATATTTTGTATAATGGTCCGTCACCACCAATATGTTTCTAGTGTCTTTTGAATCAGGTTCCAGTGTCAAAAAATCAATACAGACCAGCTCAAGGGGACCACTCACTTTGATGTTAACTAGTTTGGATGCCTTTTGAACCCTAGCTTTGCGTCTCACACATCTTTCACAATTTTTGCATTTTGTCTCAATATACTTCGCCATCTTCGGCCAGTAAAATCTAGCCCTGGCTAGTTCCAAAGTTCTTTCAATGCCCATGTGGCCGACATCATCATGGACACCTCGGAAAGCTCTCTCCCTGTGACTATTAGGCATGACAAGCTGATTGAATGCTTCACCTCTTTGATTTAGGACTCTGTGGTGTAGCACACCATCCACCACGAGTAATTTAGACCTCTCACGTAATAGTACAGCTACTTCAGGCTCATCAAACCTCTTATCTAATGTGTCTCAGTGTCTGATGCAGTTTCTAATATGTGAATGACTTGTGCTAAAGCCTCGTCTTGCCTCTGCAACTGATGCCAATCCTCCATAGACATTTCGGGCAGAGAAGAGCGACCTATTCCTGGGTCTCCTAACTCATCAGGAACGGCACTTTCATCACACAAGAGTGTTTCCACTGCAGGCAACCCATTGTCAGCGTGCTGTTGTTCACTTTGTGAGGCTGCATGAACACTGACACTATGGCGCATACAAAGAGTGTGGAATGTCTCTTCATTCAAAACGTTGAACTCATCAGGCGACAGACTGATGCGATCTAACATGCTCAAAATTCTCTGGTCAATCTCCTGAGACTCCTCATCATCCAGAGACGATTCATGAGGTCTCCTGGACAGCCCATCTGCACCAATATTTTGTTGACGAGCCTTGTACCGAATGTCAAAATTGTACACGGACAGAGCAGCAAGACACCTATGGCTTGTGGCATCTAACTTTGCACTGGTCAATACATAGGTTAAAGGGTTATTATCGGTCAGTACCTTAAAGGTACCCCCATACAAATAGTAGTGAAATTTATCACTAACTGCCCGTTTAAGAGCAAGAAATTCTAGCTTATGAACAGGGTAGTTATTCTCACTTTTAGAGAGACCACGACTAGTATAAGCCACTACTCTGGTCTGACCATCTTGGACCTGATACAGGGCCGCACCTAAACCAGTCATGCTGGCATCAGTGTGGAGCAAATATGGAAGCTGCCAATTAGAGAAAGCAAGCACAGGGGCTGATGTCAATTTCTCAGTGATTATGTCAAATGCATCCTGGCAGGCAGAAGTCCATTTCTCTCCAAGTGGATGCGACTGTTTTCGTGGCCAGGAGATACAACCTTTGTGTCGAGGGGCTAGGTCTCCTTTAAGCAGATCATTCAAAGATCTGACGATTCTGGCATAATCCCTCACAAAACGCCTATAATACCCCGTGAAACCTAGAAACGACCGAAGCTGCATGGCTGTTTGAGGCCGAGGCCATTCTTTTATAGCAGCTACTTTATCAGGATCAGGTTGAATTCCTTGAGCAGATATTACATGCCCTAGGTATTTCAGTGAGGTCTGGAATAACTTACATTTGGAGGGGAACAATTTAAGACCAAATTCAGCAACATGTTTTAGAACTTTCATCAGCCTCTCTTCGTGTTCCTCAAGAGAGCTGGAGAATATTATGAGATCATCGAGGAAAGCATCGAGGAAAGCAACGGCCTCTTGGAGGTTGATACCTTCATCATCTTCTCCATAGTTTGTTGAAAAGTCGCTGGGGAGTTGGTCAGACCTTGTGGCATTCTAAGAAACTGCCACGTGCCGAAAGGTGTTGTAAATGCTGTCTTTGGCCGGTCAGTTGGCTCAACCTCCAGCTGGTAATACCCACTCTCCATTTTTCTTTCGGACAAGAACGACTGGAGATGCATAGGGACTCTGTGATTCCTCTATGATACTCGCAGCCAAAAGGTCCTGAAGATGCCTTTTCTAATCATTGGAGTCTGCGGGTGAGACATGCCTTGTACGCTCTTTGAAAGGTACATGGTTCTCTAATTCTATGCGACGAGTGACCCCTGCAACAGATCATGCCTAGAAAATGCACTGGGCAATTCTTTATTGACTCTTGCCTCTATGTGCCCCCTTAGCTGTGGTGATATAGGACTGTCACCAAAATCCAGACAAAGTGGCTCAACTGTTGAATTGTTTTTTTTCAACATGTGATGCCAGCAAGGAATCTGCCTGTGGCTTGGGGATATCTGACCGGATATTCTGGTCAAAGAGTAAAACAGGCACAGCCCAGTCAATGAGGGCGCATTCAGCAAAGACTGTTTTTGGATACAGAGTAACAGCACGCTGGGACATATTTTTGACCGCAATTTTAAACTTGTTGTGACATTTAGATTTTACATTTACTATCTAGTCATAGACAATCAGGCCCCGTTGTCACGACTGGCAAAAGAGAACCCAAAAACACAACAAAGAGGCAGGCGAGTTGCAAGGGAAATCAGTTTACTTAGTCCAGAAACAGGCAGAGTCAAAACCAGGAGATCAAAAAACAGGCAAACAAATCCGACAAGGGGCAGGCAGGAATCCGAAGTCCAAGCGGGGCAAAAACAAGATCAGAACACAAAGGCAGAACTGGAAAAATGCTGGATAGCTTGGCAACGAACAACACAAGTAGCGGTAGCAGTCGGAAGTGCGCAGGAGTGTAGAGCGGGCCTGCATCCAAGTGCGCCGACACCGTCGGATGTACGCCTGAACAGAAGGAACATTTGGTTAATAGAATGAGCATGGCAGCTTTGGAGAAGCAATCAATAACAGTGAGAATGACTGTGTTACCGTTAGAAGGTGGTAGGCCGGTGACAAAGTCCAGAGAAATATGAGACCAGGGACGGTGAGGAACTGGCAGAGGATGAAGGAGACCGGATGGAGCTTGGTGAGAGCTCTTATGTTGAGAGCAGACATGGCAAGCAGCAACAAACTCCCTGGTGTCCCTTGCCATGGAAGCCCACCAGAAGCGCTGTTAAGCACCAGAACACAATGGCTGCTCTAGGTTTTATACATTCATTAAGTGAATTGATCATATTACTGACGTATGTCAGGCCGATAGGTAAAGAGGACCCAGGAGCAGAGACTCGTTTCAACGTCTTTATTAAGTTGAACCTCTTTTTTCAGAGTGACACATTCAGAGCTATGAAACTTGACAATACTCTCTTTAAAGGGAGGAAAACCTATCTGTGATAAAAAGTATAAACAAAATCACTTTAACAAAAAACGCTCCAAAGGGGAGGAAAACCTATCTGTGATAAAAAGTATAAACAAAATCACTTTAACAAAAAACGCTCCAAAGGGGAGAAAAACCTATCTGAGATACAAAGTACAAACAAAATCACTTTAACAAAAAACGCTCCAAAAGGGAGGAAAACCTATCTGTGATATAAAAAAGCTATGACACGATAACATAAACTATGAAATTTACAAACAAAAACTCACTCTTACAGAGGTCAATCGACTTACGTACTGCGATTGGAAAGACTATGGCTTGGAAACAGAATGCTCGTGATATCAGGTCCATGGACAAAGACACACTGGCACAAGACAAAGGGAAACACAGACTATTTAACAAACTGAAGATAAGGGGAACAGGTGGAAACAATCAAGGCGGTGATGACAATCAGAACAACGGGAAACACCTGAAGGGAAGTGGGAAGTGACCTAACGTGAGGAGAGTAGGGTTTCACAATAAAACAGGAAATCCTAATACAACACAGACAAGACATGACAATACTGACTCAAAAGAGGGGGACAATGTTTGACAATAAGCTCCTGCTTGCCCCACAGCAGAAGCCCTTATCTGTTTAAAAAACAGATCGGGTCGGAGGCCTGTCTGTTGAGGGTTTAGTGGACATTGGCTCTGTCTACCTTGGTGCCTCCCACAAAGTTTATTTTGCACAAGTACAGCATTAGTTGGGTTAGAGCACTGTGACAGTATGTGCGAGTCCTCTCCACAGTTGTAACAAAAATTTCCCACTTTTGTGATATTCTCTGTGGGAGCAACCGCGACTGATGGAGCTGTGGTGTTGGCATTAGCCCTGTGGGGAAGCTCTCGCACAGATCTATCATTTCTGGGGGGGTGATCATTTTTGACACATGCCTTTCTACGAAGCTCAGACTCTAGCTGCTTAATCCTCTCCTTCAACTGCTCTATGTTATGAACATCCAACACTGAGTGGTTTTGGCAGCGAGAGTGTTCTAACTCATCAGTGGCTAGATGATTTTTAGTATGAAGCTTAGTTGAAACACCCCTGCATGTCGCTTTCTCCTAATTTCCCTTAATTGACTTTCTTTCTCATAAGTCCTAATTTTGAACAACAACTCTGAGAAGGTAAGGGTACTCATGGACAGGTCATTACAAAGTGTTTAAGTGCAGTTTAAGTTAAAGTGCAGTGTGGTTATCAAGGAGTCGTCCCTCTATGAACCTGCTTAACTAGCTGTGAGTCCGCATCTTGTTTAGCCACACCATTACTTTCAACAATCTCCTGTAAAAGAGTTCGGAGTCAACGCAGGTAGTCTGACGCTTTCTCTCCAGTGTTCTGGTGAGTCTCTAAAAACTGAATATACAGCTCCTCTCCTCCAGTGACATTACCATAAGCCTTATCTAGTTCCTTAAGATAGGCACTTGTTGAGGCTTGTGCTCCGATGGAGAGAGCCACATTTAAAGCAGGGGTTTGTAAGCTGTCTAGTAGCATGCAACGCTGCTGTGACTCTGACAGACTAGAGTCATTTAATACTTGCTTAGCACGAAGACGCCAAACATCAAAATTTACCTCTCTGGAAGGCTTAGGGGAGTTGCCAGAAAACGGACGTAACTCCCTTGTAGGAGGAAGTGCTACTGGTGAATCATGTTTCACAATATGATCCACAATGACTTTCTGAACATCTGCAGGTAAGGGGTCGATGAGCAGTCTTCCTCCAGAGGCCTGCGTAGCACTGGACGGATGGCTGACATCGCCAAAGACGACTGATTTCAGATTTGAGGAAGTCTGTGTTTTGGGTGCAGGCGTTGGGGTTGATGTCGTTGGGCTCTGCTCACCACCACCCTTTCCACAAATTGTATTCACTGCTACCTGACGTAGAGTAACAGGACTGACGTTGTACATATGAGCTAACTCCCTCACTTGTTCACTAAAAGTGACTGTCATATCGCCAATAACATGAGCAAGGGGCACTACCTTGTCACTGCATGGCTCACTTGGTGGCTTGGATGGACAATACTCGTCTATCTGAATAACCTCCCAATATGAATCCCCAACTGAATGCTCAGCGTCCAACAACATAGGCGTTATAGACTCATCGAATTGACATAACATGGTGTTGGGAAGATGTCAATATGTCAATATGACACTCTGACAACATCATCTAGTTCTGTAAAAGCCCTTTTTACCTCTTCTAACTGCACCCTCGATGGAACACCCTTAAGAATTACTGTGTACTCTGGATCAAAACCATACATGTCACAGAACATGTTTTTTTTTTCAGTTAAATAACACAGTCCTCAAATGGTTGTGCTTATTAAAGAGTTTCAAAATTGATGAAAAGATGAAGTAGATGCACTCTGAGTCCCTGTTCGGGCACCAATTTTTTTTTTCTTACTTACTTACTTCTATTACTACTATGGATGTAACCAATAAATAGAATTTAATTCCAAACCATACAACCAAAATAACAAAATAAAACACTCAGACAACATAAAATACCTGAGTGCATATGGGTAACAAAATAAAATACATAACACATATGACAATAGCAAATATGAACACCTGGGTTACACTTCCATCCAACTCTATTAGATCTCCATCTGCTGGACACTCAATAAAAGAAGCAGTCACTTCGAGTGGCATCTGCAGGTAGTCTGTTCAGTGTAATATACAGTATATTCCTTCACTCATAGAATTTGGCTTGTGCTCTAATAATTGTTAAATCATTATGATGTGGACAAGGTTCTTAAATGTTTGGATGACTCTATAACAATGACATTTTTGGCATGAACAATATAGTAAACATCCCTCAGTCTGGTTGTTTAGCATACTGGCAGCCTGATAATGATTTAAACTGAAATCCTCATACTGCAGGTAAAGGAAAGCTGTTTAAATTATTATTGGTGTCTGTCACAGCTTATAGTTTTTAAAACATTGATTTTACTTGCAGAGGAAAATCTTATCATTCTGCCACATTTGTATAATCATCAGGAAGTAATGGTGTCAAAGGTTGATCACCTTCAATAGTTGATATTTTTCAACAATCCAAACCCATAGCTTTTGGATTTATGCTCAACCTGCAAAAATATTATAATTTTCATTTTATTTGTGGTTTAGTCCCACACACACCCCACATTTTTGTAACGTCTGCTTCCCCTGACCATATTTAATGTTTCTGTCATTCACAACACCAATTAATATTCCACTAGCTAATGCATCGATAGCTTCAGTTCAACAACAGTATTGTGGTAGTTTGTGTGTCACCTACATGTACGTTTAAGTTGTTTCAGCTTCTGTATTGACAAACACGATAATACAAAGTACAAATAGTTTAGTCACTTTCTTAAATTCCATTTGAATTGTATCAAAACGGTCCCCCGTGCATTTACCACTCTTGACTGCATGAAGAAAAAATGCCAGAGGATGGCGACCAAGGACCACAAGAATCCAGTGTACACAGTGGAGGAGATAACAGGAGTTGACAGAGGAGGTAGTTCATAAACAGAAAACACCACCAACAGCAAAGAAACAGAAAGTGATGCAATCCGCCTATCATACAGTTCAACAGACGTTAAATTCTATTATGAGATAGAATATAGTTGGGTCGTTATACGAAACCAGGGCCTTATCAAGGACAAACAATTTTTATGTTCACATTATGAAAGACATATTAGACCTCCAGAAAAACATATTTTCTCAAGCATTAAATCCCTATTAATATTATCTATTTTATTACGACCCGTATAAAATGAAATGTTCTCCTATCAGAAAAGTAGTAATGGCTTCATTATTCTGCTCTCTCACACACACATACACTTATTCAATACACAGAAACTGAATTGATTTAGTAATTGGTTGAATTCTCAGTGCCATCCTTTCTTGTGCAAGTCTGATAACAACAACCCTAATAATAATATTATTAATGAAAGACCCCCATTCCTGCGACCCTTCCAACCCGCCCCCCCAAAGGGAGGGGGGGTGTCACGCTTGCCTGCAGTCAAAATTACTGATCCATGGATGGACCACTAAATGTTCTGGTTCAATGACAGAAACAGTCCTCTTCATCATGATTTTCACATTTTGACACGGTGAGACCATGATGCTGTTTTTGTGATATCACCACCACTGTTATTTTTTGTTTCAATAAATTGTTTGATTTGATTACTGGATTATCACTGGATTATTCCGTACCCTAACACTCCGGCCATTTTTACATTAGGGTCGTATTCCTTGGTCTCTCACACCCCTCTCTCATCTGGGTAAAGTAGATGTTAAGTAATCGACTGTCGAGCTGAGTTCCTCCACAGCCACTATAGAGCTATCATTGCCATGCAGTAAAACTAGATATGAGCCTGCAATACTCCACCATCATTTTTTACTGGGAGTTCAACAACAAAAAAGTTTTGTGGCTGTGGAGGAACTCAGATCGACAATCAATTACAGTACTTAGGTCTACTTCAACTGGAAGCAAGGGGGGTAGAGACTGCCACTAAAAACACGTAATTTATATTGTCTTTCCACATTCATTGAGTTATACCCGCACAGTGGTGTCCATTAAGGAGGCGACTCGTTTTCTGATGCTGTTGTAATGATTTTCTGCTGTTGTTTCCAGGCAATACATGTGCTTAAAGTTTGCTCCTATAGGAAAGCACTGGAGCACTGCAGCTGCTCCATCTGATCATAGAGATGCACGCAACACTGCATAATTTCCTCTCCATTTTTTTTCTTTCTACCGCATCAGAGGAGACCAAAGGATGCAACCCTATTGTAAAAATGGACGGAGTTCTCCTTTAAAAGCCCTACTTTCACAGTGATATAAATAACATATATAACAAATATAAAGCAGACAAATAAATACATGTAAATATGATAAAGAAATGTAAGCAAAGAAGTTACAGACTAATTAATAAACAAAAACTCTAAATATGATTTTATAAAATGCAGTGGCAAATAGAAGCTTTCATTTAAAAGAACTGAAAGTTACAGAAATGTTGATCTATTTCTTGATTGGCACTGGAGCAGAAGCTAAATGAATGCCTACTGTGACAGTGAGTGAAGTCCTTGGCAGAAGATCTTGGCAGAAGGCCTTCATCTCTCTGCATCTCTCACTGTCTTTGCCGACAGTATTGATTGTGTGCTGAGGGGCTTTACCCTGTGATTTCTACTCATTACTGTGACCACACATTGTTCTCTAGACAGCGATCTGATTATAGTGTTGGCCTGTGCACCACTTTACTTCAAAGTGCTGCTTCAAAACACCTTTTCAACTCCAAGAAAAGCTGCAATCTGTCCCTGGCAATATAAAAAAAAAATAAATCATGTATTGACAGATTAGTAGGTGCTCTCAGTCTATCATCACAAAACGAAGAGAAAAGAAAGAGAGAGGCAACACACATCAGTTCCCTTGAGCATAGAAGGGGGTTACAGGTCAGCTCCGAGTCAGAAGGTCTATGATTGGATGTTTTCAAAGAACTGGCTGTCAACGGTTGGTACCGCACTAAGTATCGACCCAAGGAGACACTTTCACTAATGGAGAGAGAGAACAGATAGAAAGAGAGATAAATGATGGCGATAGATAGACAGCAGAGGGATGATGGAGGCAGACAGACAGATAGACAGCAGGGGGTGATAGAGGATGTGAAGTATTAAATGAGGCTGACTTAGATTTTTGCTTTAATGATAAATTGTAAAGAGCATATCTGATACTAATGAACTAATGAAGAGAATTACCAGCTAAAACAGTAGCTGTACCGTACACAAGTTAACCTCAATACAATACATGTACAAGCCAAGTTTTGCAACAAACTAAAAGCAGTACGGATGAATCAGCTTTAATAAGAAAAAGGGTAACAAATGTCAAAAATAATGTCATATAAAAAACATTAAAAATGAAAAAATAACCTGCAAACGAATCATGGCCCACACTCAAGGTCAATTAAGCAACTCATGGTTCACCTTCATGCTCCAAATGCCACAAAAAAGAAACGCATTATGAGGTGTGTCTCACAGGGTCCAATAAAACTATCTTATGTGACTCGACCTGGAGATCATGGGTGGAGGACCACATTGTTTGTCCTGGATGGTAAGCAGGAGCAGCCCTCTGATCAGCCCACTGATGGCGATCTGCCATTAGTTGCTTGCAGGCGGAGGAAGCAGAGGAAAGCAGCCTGGCCTCTCTCTACATCCCATGCCAGCGCTAAAGGTTGGCCTGGATTGAGGGGAATGCCACCTCCTCAGTACACTGTGCTGGAAACAAAGGGGCTTTATAACCTATGAATGGGGACAAACCCGTTGCTGAACCGGTGGGAGAGTTGAGTGCATCTTTCACCTAGTAGCTGGGAGCTCCAGGAGGGGAGGTGACAGGCTGTGAGGGCCCATCAGACACATGTTCTGGTTGGCTCGCTCCTTCTGCCTGGTGGTTTGGGGATGGTATTCAGAGGAAAGGCTGACAGAGGCGCCTGGAGACCGACAGAAAGCTGCCCACACCTGCGACAGAGAGTGGATTACCTGCAGGAGCTGGACAAGGTCATGAATATATAAGGTATATGTGCTGGCACTGAACGAGCTTAGTGCTGACTGAAAATCTCACCAAGATGCTGATACTCCAATCCCTCTATCATCTGCAGGACATGTGACACAACACTACACAAGCACTGTGCAACCTTTGTTACCCTCTCAGGATTTCTTTAAGAGAATTAGAGATCTTTTCACCGTATGATCAAATAGCGACAGCTTCAAGCAAAGGGGAGGTAGAGGAGCAACTGGTGACAATCTGAGACAGCTTCATCAACAAACTTATAAAGCATTTGCTCAAGTGTCTGATTGAACCTCTCCATAAGTCCATCAGTTTGTGGATGGTTAGGTGTTGTCCTTAGTCCTATAATGCACAGTGGTTCTGCCCTTTCTTAACTGCCTGGCTTTTCAAATGAGACACAAGAGGCACCTCTGCTGCCTCCAGGACCTGTAGTTTATTTTTATGTTACTGAGTGGAGCTAAGTGTAGATTTTGTGGATCGGCAATCATACTGGTATACTGGTTCAGTTTACGGTGGTCTGCTTCCACATGCACACATTTGCATATGTGTTATGCACGCAGTCCAATCTCTCTATATATCTGTCAGCATATCCAAACTGTGTTCCTCAGGAACCTGAACTAACATGTATGACTGTGGGTGGGACTGTGGGTCACCATGTTAATGTCATGACATTATCACAACTGATAGAACGAGTTGTAAGAGCTACAAAAAAGAGATACAATCCAAGTAAAAAAAAAAAGTAGTTTTATGTTGAACCCTTCATGTGGACCATGCAGAGTCACTGTACTCACAACAGTCACACAGTTAACAGTCACACTGCACAAAGTTCATTCACCCTCTAAAAATGATTTTTTTAAAACAGTAATATGATTTGTTTGATATCATGATCTACAGAGGTGAACTACTGATCTGTAGTCGCTGGCACAGAGTAAGGAAACATAATAAGCCTCTGATATAATATAAATTATAAAATATCATAATATTCTACTAATTTAATCAAGTGTTTGTGAGAAAAACAAGACACAGATGCAGTGGTCTGTGCTTACTAGCTCTTTGGCGCTTGCTCTTTGGTCCTTCCTGTAAAATGTATAAAAACAATTTATAGAACTATAACATATGGTATTTTGTAATATTTCCCTTAAAATGTTACTGTTACAAAGATAATGTCCAGTCACAGTTAGAACTGTGTGCAGGGGACAGGTACTATCGACAGGGACAACGATGATGGTGATGATGACAATGATAATGATGATGGAGACAGGGAATTAGTTTTCGATTAGCCACAGTGTCAGGTCATGGTGTCGCGTCGCACCTCTCTGTCAGTGCTACTGATCAATACCAACATCACACACACACTATTAACAACTCCACCCTCACTTTTCTGGCTCCCTCTGTTAGAAACACAATTATCAACTCCCCTACCACAGTCACTCTCTCTAGCACTTTGTGTCATCTGTCCTGATTCCTCCTTTTTCCATCACTATTTCCCCCCTGATTTTTGACCACATCACTTGCCATTACATTTTCACCTTGTCCTAACTGCTCTCCAATTGTATGTGCACTCTTTATGTTTTCCTTTTTTCTTCCAATGACATATATTGAGGTTGAGAGCACTGGCTTTAATTAAAGCCAAATTTAGATGGAGTAAGGCTGAGAAAAGATAGTTATTGAAGGGATATTACAACCGATGCACCTTATGTTAATTCAATTATACTGAGTAGATAAGAACACAGTATCAGCCTTCGCATGTAATGTATTTTGAGTTCATAAAAAACATTTTCTTTGTGTCCTAGATCTTTTCTTATATCCACACTAACGCAAGTAAATTGTACACAATTGTACACGCAACTGTACACAATATCTCCAGCCTGTTGAACTAGATAAACCTTATAGTGGTCTCATAGGGAAGAAGAAGAAGAAGAAGAAGAAGAAGAAGAAGAAGAAGAAGAAGAAGAAGAAGAAGAAGAAGAAGAAGAAGAAGAACCCATTACACACATGTGTGAACACTGTGCTACCATACATACAGTACATACAGTACAAGCCGCCTAAAAAGACCTTTAGACCTCAGTGATGGCTTGCAAAAGCACACTGCTGTTGTTGATCAAATTTTTAAGGTGAAACTGCCCTTTGCACTCGAAGCAGTAAGATCAATGATATGGAAAGCCTCTTGGGCTGAGCACTCGAACCTATCATTCATGTAGAAATTCTGCTTGACTGATCAAAGTACATAAGCTGAAAAGATGGACAGGTTATCAATCGCAGGCTGAGAGCTACAGCACTGTATAACTGGTTCTCATGATGTGAAAATAATATAAACACAGTGTGGTTAAAGATAATAACAGTGTAATAATAATGTTTTCAGAACCTTATTTATACTGAACAAGTTGCTGCTTCATAGGCACTGATCATGGGGATATCTCACGCGAGGCTGCAGCATTCTTTCTCTGATACGGTCTTTGTTCTCTACTGTATCAGGTGAGCCCAAGTGATCAACAAAGTTCTCCTTTACTGTCTTTAAGACATGCTTGAAGTCCGAGTCACTGATTAGTTTCATTTGGTTTCATTGATATGTACAATTTGCTTGCAAATCTAAATGCATGAGAATCTATATGGCCGGTTAGCTCAGTTGGTTAGAGCGTGGTGCTAATAATGCCAGGGTCATGGGTTCAGTTGCTGCTTTGTACCCTTGATATGCACAATGACAATAAAACTGAATCTAATCTCTGTCATTTGACCCGGCACAGATAAAGCCATCTGATTCCAGTGGATCATGTCATCTAATTTATCCAAACGTTTTCTGCTAACTTAACCATCAAGTCACCCTGGGAGTCTTCAGAATAAAGACCACACATTCAAATGTTGTTTTTTTCTTTTAGCTTTAAGCTCCAACCTAACCAGTACCTGACACATGTCTGCAGCTGCAGCAGCAACAGCATCAACTGTGTCAGCAGCAGCCACTCTCTCTGCTTCCGCTTTTATCAGTGCATGGTGCTTTATTAACTACTGCACCACTCCTTTGCCTTGAGAATTTACAATTCACAATTAGAGCTCCTGTCACTTTATTGATTGATGTCACCATCACCACGTTGATGGACCACACTGGAAAGATTTTCATTTTTGAGTAATATTCACACTTTCACCATCATTGTAACAAACCAACAATATTGTATCTGTAATACATTCATCAATTAACTACAGTTTTGTTTTATACGATTTTGTTTATTTATGTTGTACATACATTTATTTTCTTTTTTTTCAAAACCACAGCACACGTTGAAAGGTCCACAATCATATCTCTTGGGGAAAAAAGCTGTTCATTAAATCAATGTAGCAAGAATAAAAGTCTATTAAGAGTCAAAACCAGGACAGCATAGCAAAGGCACAGTGGTAAAGGCTTCTAAAACCCTTTGCCCTTCTGCCGTCAACACCTGAACACAACAGCGACATACCTGATATACAATGATGACAACTACACAGTGTCATCCAGTCTACAAATTAGAAATTACATTTAGCCAGTTGTTCAACTAACAGATAACTAAGAAAATGTTTAATATCTGCCTATAGTTGTAGAGTTTATTCACACCTATGACTCATGTAACATGCACAGCAACAACCTTACTAGGCTGCAAGACATCTAGTAATCACATTTTCTTACATGGCTTCCTGGTGCTCACTTCTTCTTGGTTTATTATTAAGAGTATGCTTTCTATAGCAAAGTGTCATAATGTCTGCAATTATTCACAATATGTGAATGAACCTTTTTTCACACACTATGGTCAAGAATGCGCAAATTGCCATTAAGGTTTCTTGCAACATGTCTTCCTTGGGATGAATACTTTCCATTTCCATTTAGCTTGCTCAGACTTGAAATTGTTCTTAACCACATATTAGGGTATGCTTGATCGCTGCTTCACTTATCCTACTCTTTGTCTACTTAGGGAGACAGTTGATGAAGATCTCAGAAATGAACACACACTGTTGGTCCTCATGATGCAGCATGTACATATTATTACCCTCGTAGAGCATTGCTAGGTTTTTATTAACAATGTGCAAATCAGACAATGTAGCAAATGCAGTACATAGAGAAGTATATTTTTATTTTAAGAGTGTAGCTGCTAAATATGTTAGTGCCTTGCTGTCAAATGACTGTAGGTTTTCGTGAGCTTCCTTTCTCCTGCAGATTCCTTCAGAGTTACTTAGCTCTGTTTACAGAACCATGGTTACTGTAGGTGCTCCTCCATCAGCTTGTTAACTCTTATTTCTAACGTCTTGTGGATTGATATACCGGTATATATATTATTGGTTATTAGACAAGCTTGTCGCTATGCTTAAATAAATTAAATTCACAGCATTCTAAACTGCTGTTGTCAAAAATGTTAACACATATGCAAATGTCATTTGAATATATACTGTATTTTTTTAAAACAATTTGCAAACCAAATAGTGTGTTGCAACCACTAACTGAACTCACTTTAAAAAATCCTAAACTAATTTTAACAAGTTTTTCCCAAGCACCAACATTTTTCCTTTTTATTCTTTATAAGCTTTCTCCTCATCTCCAACAAGCAATGAGACATGGTATGTGTTCGGCTCAGAATGGAATTCTCTGTTGATTGGGGATGGAGGGACATGTGGCCACATTCGAAGGAGCCTTTGAAATGGGATACCCTAGACCCACCACTGTACTCGACACCCCTTTGGATTTATGTTTATACAAAAAAGAATACATAATGGGAAATAAATAAAGAATACATGTGTGAGGAAGAGAGTGCAGGAGTACATAATGTATGAAAAAAGCTCATCAGATAAAAGGCTATTTTTTCCCCTTCTGCTGTGACATATTCTGTGTCTGTGTCCATGGGCTTTCATTCAAAAGGTCAAAGAGACCTGTCAAGCAACATGCAGCCAGTCAAGCACTACAGGGCACAAACACACTTACATACACACAGAAACACCCGGGGGGAGCACTCGCTCCAAGTGTGGGCATGTGTATTGTTTGAAGGTGGCAATGCAGTTTCCAAGTCATTAAACTTCAGATAATATTAGACTGTCCAATGATCATTGGACAGTCACACACACACACACACACACACACCTGCTGTTCCTTCGTCAACCACAAGGTGATAGTACGAGTCCAGCAATATCAGGTGCCTAAAATAAAACGAACCGATACTTTCTTTCCTTCCTTCTTTGTTTCTCTCTTTCTTTCTTGACATTGCCATATCATATCTCTGCTCGGTTTTCTTGGAGCTGTCATGGTGAATATTCACCTTGACTACTGAAGCGGACAAATGACACCTTTTAAAGATGTGTGGTGTGTGTCTGTGTGTCACATAAAGCAACCATTTCATAAAGTGCAAATTCCCTTCTTAGAGCAATGGTCTAGAGAGAATATTGTTTACACTTCATTAGCTCTCTCTCTCTCTCTCTCTCTCTCCCGCTCCCTCTTTCTCTCTCTCTCTCTCTCTCTCTCTGTGTATGTGTGTGTGTGTGTGTGTGTGTGTGTGTGTGTGCGTGTGTGTGTGTGTGTGT
>JAFBJQ010000621.1:149202-219028 GCA_016785345.1 Trinectes maculatus
TCTCTGTGTATGTGTGTGTGTGTGTGTGTGTGTGCGTGTGTGTGTGTGTGTGCATGCACAAAAAGAGAGACAGCAAAAACAGAGAAAACCAAAACAAAAAACAAGAGGAGAAAAGCGACAGTGTGTCAATCTGTGAGTGTGTTTTGCATTAGAGCTGTCAGAAAGGATTTGTGATTAATAACATAGCTGCTGTGCACTCTGGTAAACACATTCTCATATAGCATTGACATAAGTTTTACTTACAAGAATGTCTGGCATTATATTTAGCTTTCAGTTGCCGAAACTTATTGCTTCGTTCAGGTGTGAAGCTCTGAAATTAATCACACTTTTTTTTTACATCAGCTGGTAAATGAGTGTCAGTCTTAACAAGCTTAGTAAAGAAAATTGAAGAAATTTGACCACAGTTATTTTACTTGGGTCCCAGGACAGTATGTGAGAACTAAATCAAGGGTATGGTTAAGGTGGGTTACTTGATTTAGTCAAAAGTCAAAAAATTACAGAAAATGCAACAGTCTGGCTGTCACTATCAATGTCCACATGACTATTACAGTCACCTACAATAAATATTTTATCTGTTTTAAGGACTAAACTTGATAAAAACTCTGAGAAGTTTGTCAAAAACATAGAATAAGGTTCAGGAGCACAGTTAACTTATACAGAACTGGCTGTAATGTTTTCCATGTTGGCTGAGATAGACTGAAAATAAGGTTTTCAAATGAGTTTTAGTAAAGGGGCTAACGGATAAATTAGGAGGAGTAGATGCATTCAGGCTGACATATTCATCAGGATACAGCCAGGTTTCAGTTAAAGACAAGAGATCATTGTTATGATCTGAGATTAGTTCATTCACTAGAGTAGCCTTAGATGACTTAGTGATCTTATATCTAATACTCCACATCTAACGCTCTTGTTTTTCTGTATTTTTAGTGTTTTGTTGTCTAGGCTTTGTACTAGGGATTTCTTCACTGTTTATTTTCATTTAAATACTTTAACAGGACAGGAGACAGATGCAGTTTCTATGGGGTTTTGGGTTGGTGACTTTGACGGAAAGAGAAAAGTGTGTCGGACTCCAACTCTGCCTCTGGGGACTGTCACCCACAAAGTGGAAGAGAGGCTCCAGCAGATACCAGGTCCAACATTTGAGATCCTGTGCAGTGTTACGAACAGCTAAGATGCTGCACAGAACCCTCAAGCTCCCAGACCTCTGGTAGAGGTATTGTACCTCCTATGGCATTGTACCTACATTACATCATCCTGTTCATGGAATGTTAGGTGGATGGATGTGTAGACAAAATACAGGAATTTGTTTACTGGAGACCATTTCAACTGAGGAAGGTTAAGATTAAAATTATTATCTGGGAAAAATAGATACCACTTTACCTTCTTTCACTATATATCCTCCCACTATATATCCTCCCACGTGGGAGGGACTTTTAACCACACACATTCATTTAAATTGTTTGCAACTTTAGGCAAAAATGTAGTGGGATCCCAATACCCGCCAAACTACTCTCCCTATTTTCTTAACCTATTTTTACTGTTTTATTCAATCAGTCAATTTCTTTTTTTAGATTCAAAAATAAATATTTTAAGCTTTTATTTTTACTAGCAGACCTAATGCAGACTTTTAAATAGACCTTAAAATTACCATTCATTTATTACTACTTCATATTACTTTAAAACCACACATGACATAACAAATACAACTGTACCAGCAGCACATTGTATAAAACTGTTTTACATGGAAATATGGAAAAATCAACAGGCATTTGCTCTCATCCTTTCCCATTTATAGTCTGAATGAGAAAAAAAACTACACGTAGTTGGATACAGTTATGTTATGAACTTGAGTATTGAGACAGGAAGTGTTCCTGATTACTGTTATCTGAGGTTTTCATAAATTACATCTCTAGTATCACTATAATATAAGCCGTAAAATCAGAATGTAATTCAATGCCAGTCAGCCTAAAAGAGAATGAATGAAGTGGACACCAAATGATTTCTGAGTCACGTCACAGCACAAAGTGATTAAACATCAAATCGACATTTTCAACAATTCAGCTCTCTTTAACAGGTCATTAATAGTGACAACACTGAAAAATAATCAGAGATCAGAAGAAATAATTACAAAGTTGGACATCAACTTTTATTTACTACAGGTTGTATTATACAGAGATTAGTAATTAGAGAGAGACAAAAAAAACTCTGTGACAATATTGATTGGAGTTGAGAAGAAAATTGCTGGAGCAAGTCAGGTTTTAAATCTGCTGTTTGACAATGCTTTAGCTGTCTTGCTGTACAACAACTCTTAACTGGACCATGAAAATCACAACCAATTATTTGTGATAATTTGGACTATATGTAATGTTGAGTTCAGCTAAATCGAGAGAAATGCCCTGTTTAGAGTCATATCAGAGCAGACTTGTTACTTGTTGCTTTAGTCAAATATACCAGTACAGGCCTACTCAGTGGATTCCAGTGCTTTTTCTTCTGTTTGGAAGTCCTGTTAACTTATGTTTGCTCTCACTAGGACCCAGCCTCCAGACCTGCTAATAGCCTCTTCACCCTGCTTCCCCGACTCCGTCCGTCGGTTCTCACTGCTGCTGATCACTCACACTCACGTTGGACATACTCATTCTCTGTTCTTGTCACAGCCACAGAAGTCCATCCTTGTACTTTTTTCACAATCTTAGTGCATCTTTTGATACTAACTTTGGACACCTGATCCTTGTGGAAAGGTACAGCAGAGCTTTTGTTGTCACCACTAGTTTCAAACTTACAGTTTCTACTTAACCCTATATAAGCAGATTCCATCATGCTATCATGTGCCGTCAAAGAAAAGGCATGCAGGCCTGTAGTCTGCTGTAACAGGTCTGCGTAGGAGCTGATCCTGGCTATTGACAAGACCAGGGGTTGGTGGAGAAGGAAGCTGCTGCTGCTGCTTCTGTGACAGCAGGGAAGAGAAAGAGAGAGAAAGAGTGGCACATATGGCTTTTATTGGTCTGGTGACCAAGACATTAATCTATATCTATATAATATAAACAAAATATAATATATAAAACATCCACAAAGAAACAGTTATTGTATATGAGAATGGAATCAGGTAGAACATATTAAAAACAAAGTGCAGATTCAACGGTCAGGCATTATCAAGTATGATAGCTCCAAATGATTATTTTTACAGATCATGTACGTCTGTGGTTTGTTTTAAAATAATTTGTTCTGGATCTGTGGTTATGTGATTTAAAACTTTTTGTGGTTAAAGTTACAGTATTTCCATGGCTTTATGCTTTCAGTCAGTAAAAAAAAACATTGATCAGCCACATTAAGCCAGTCACCAGTTTTAATGTTGTATGATAATCATGAGACTAGAATAGAAAAGAACCTGTGCAAAAAATATTTTTACAGTGATTCAACTGTAAATATGTCAGAAGTTCACTGATATTTCATTTTTGAAATACTTGATGAGCACATTTTTATGAACATGTTACAGATCAAATTTAAGTTAAAATGAACTTCACCTGCACTTGAATTCACACATACTTTAAATTAATACTGTGTGCATGCTTCAGCACACACACACTTGGAATTAATTCACTGCATGCATGAATACATACACATGCCCCACACTTATGCTTCGGTGCACACAATGACACTTTTGACACACAGTCTACCGCCACACACACACACACACACACACACCCACACACACCCACACACACACACACACACACACACTCTCACACTCTCACACACACACACACACACGCACAAAACGACTGTATAGACACACTTTAGCAGGCAGTGAAACACAATGTGTCGAAGTGTGTCAATACAGGGCATGATAAGACTTCATTCGGAGAAATAAGATCCTAAAGTTGGTTGTTGTTGATGCAGCCTGACCTTGCCTGCTTACAATCGATGAGTGTTTTTCTTCATTCTTATTTGACTTGTGCACCTACTCCTATTCTGATTAGCGTCCCAGAGGACTGTTTGCCTTTCAGCTCAGCTCCCTCATCACTGCAGACACTGCGCCAATCCGTCTGTCAATCTCCCACTCTCTTCTCCTCTCACTCGTGAACAAGACCCCAAGATACCTAAACTGTGCAAAAGCACCCCATTCCCACTGTAAATAGTATGGGTTGGATGCTGCTTCCCTCTCCTGAGTCGCCCGGATGGCTTGCCAGAACCTCTTCTGGGACGCTTGAAAATTTTCCTCCGTGGTCTCAGCAAACTTTTCCCACACCTGGGTTTTTTTTTCCCTGACTGCCCGAGCTGTGGACCACTTGTCCCACCATCAGCTGTCAGCTGCCTCAGTAGTCCCACAGGACAGCAACAACTTATAGGACACCTTCTTCAGCTTAACGGCATCCCTCACCTCTAGTGTCCATTAGCAGGTTCTTGGATTGCTGCTGCGACTAGCCCCAGCAACCTTGCGACCACAGCTCTGAACGGCCACTTCAGTGATGTCAGCCCAGAACACTGACCACTCAGTCCCACTATTCATTGCTGCCCCCGGGACGTGATCAAAGCTCAAGTTGAAGATCACCCGGACAGGGTCCTCAGTCAGACTTTCCCAGTAAAACCTCACATTCCGTTTGGGTCTCCCCGGTCTGTCTGGCATTTTACCGCGCCATCTAATCCAACTCACCACCAGGTGGTGATCAGTTGACACCTCTGCTCCTCTCTTCACCCAAGTGTCCTAAACATACGGCCTCAGATTGTCTGATACCACAACAAAGTTGATCATCGACCATTGACCTAAGGAGTCCAAGTGCCAGGTGCACTTGTGGACATCCTTATGTTTGAACATGGTGTTTGTTATAGCTAAACTGTGACTAGCACAGAAGTCTAATAACTGAACACCACTCAAATTCAGATGGGAGAGGCCGTTCCTCCCAACCACACCTCTCCACGTCTCACTGTCATTGCCCATGTGTTCATTGAGTCCCCCAGTAGGACAATGGAGTCCCTGGTAGGGACACCTTCCAGTGTCCTTCCCAGGTTTTATGGTTTAATTCTCTTGCGTGTGTCTCCCTGTGTTATTGTACAGCAGGCATGATGATCGCGGTTGGTGTGTGGCATGCCCCTTACCGGTACCGGTAGTGAAGCCGCATCACGGGCTTTTACTGCGGAAGCATATTAAAACCCATGCCGTTGCTGGGGACTCTCTCCTGCCAAAGTGGGTGCTGATTGGGGCAGCTCCGCTGTTTGCTGTGATCCCGGCGTGGTATGCGCCGTGTGTCGTTCTTCCAGGTATGTAGCTCAGTCTGGCGTTGTGAGGCTATTCAAAGGTACCGTGTTGACAGTCCTCTGTTGTAGGTTGGCGTGTTGGATCGAGATGTGTGACCGTCTCCCTGTGTGTCTGCCTCAGCTGCGGATGCCTAGCGTGCTAAGGTGTGCCGGCTACATAACCACATTGGTAAATAGTGCTGTAGATTAAACGCGATCTGTGAGCGTCTGTGTGTGGGCACTAACATCTGGTTCTGTCTCTTTCATAGCATGCCTAGCAGTAGGCCATTATCTGCCCTGCCTTGCCTTTTCTTTTTGGCTTTGTTGCTTTTCTTTTCTTTTGCTTTCTGGCCTCTGCCTCATTCCTCTAGGCCTAGTAGTAGAGGAGTTGCCTTGCTACTCTGTCTTCAGTATATGAACTATTTTAATAAAACATATGGGAGAGTGGTTTAGGTGTGTTCAGCCCAAGACCATGGCCTGTTAAGTGGGGTTGGGAGGTTAACTGCAGTAGTTGTGTATGGTCTGCATGTTTGCATGTTTGCATGTCTTCATTTGCTTATTTTCAGTTTGCTGTGATTTTAACTGATGGATTAATAAGTATTTTGGGTTGTTTTTCTTTTGTGTTCTGGAGCATGCAGGTGGCCGGTCATCCTGGTTACACCACTGTGGATTTTGGAGATTGCTGAACGTAATTGTTGGAAATAAAAAAGAATGACATGAATGTCTTTTATATAGCTCGAGCTGAGATCTCTTTTTAATTGTAAGAATTAATAAAATTTGTTTCAATATTTCGAAATCAATTGTGCTTGTATTCATTTGTGCGCTTACCTGTTCATGGGTTGTTTGGGAAACCCCTTTAAAGGAATGTAATTAGAGTGATCCCAGAAATCTTTAGGTGCAAGTCCTAAGGTGGCGTTGTCGGTGTTCAAATTCTTTAGATCTGCCACTTGCAGGTAAATGAATTTATGCTGTCTCCCTCGATTGCCACAAGTGCATAAGCACAAACAACAGACAGTACCCATTCCCCAACCCGGAGGCGAAGGGAAGCTACCCTTTCATCCCCCGGGGTAAACTCCAACACACAGCTAGTTAAGAGCAGGCCCACACCTGTCCTCCTCCTCTCACCTAGGTCAACTCCAGCATAGAAGAGGGTCCATCCCCGAGCCCAATCTGTGAGGTGAGGCCAATTATATCTAGCCAGAATCTCTCAACCTCCCGCATCAGCTGAGGCTCCTTCCCAACAAGTGACGTTACATTCCATGTCCCTACAACCAGTTTGGTCAGCCGGGGATCAGACCTGCTGCCCAATCCACATAGCACCAGACCCATATGGCTCTCCCTATTGGTGGTGGGCCTGCGGGAAAACAGGCCCATGTCGCTGCTTCAGGCTGAGCCCAACCGGGCCCCATGGGCAAAGGACCGGCCGCCAGGCACTCAATGACGGGCCCATTTTTTAGGCCTTGCTCCAGGATGGGGCCCCTGTAACCCTCTGGGCAGGGTGCACTGTTCCCTTGTTCTCCTTCTCATATGGGTCTTCTTGGACCATTCTTTGTCTGGACCTTCACCCAGAACCAATTTGCCAAGGGAAACCCTACCAGGGCCTACTGCCCCAAACTACACAGCTCCTGGGATCACTAGGGCACTCAAACCCTTCCACCACGATAAGGTGATGGTCCACGGAGAGGACTGTTTATTTATTTTTTTAAAAATCTACCTCCTCTGTTTTCCCACACAGTGCAAGCTTTGGCCAGCCTTTCCTTTGAGTAATTCTTGTTTAGAATCTTTAGACCAGCTCACTGGCCTGTCCTGAAAAACTCTTTCAAAACTGCTATTATTATAAATACGATTAAACTAGTGTAGTAATATTGATGCGGTTGCTTGATTGTAAGAGTTGTATGAGTCCTTGAGCTGTGACAATCCTGACCATAATCCTCTAACAAAGTGAAAGAATCTACCTGCCAATCATAAAATGATCTGAGCTGAAACGATTAATCGATTCATTGACTCTAATCGATTATAAAAATATAAATTACACCTTTCTTGAATCTTCTTTTCCTTAATTTCACAGCTGCTAAACATTGGTTTCGCTGTTGTGTTTCACACGGATGCTTATTTTGAGGGACATGACGATAGGATCACCACAAACAACATGTAGCAAAGCTCAGAAGAGATGAGAACAATAAGGCAGGAATTGTCTAAAGTGTGTTGACGCTTTAAAATGAGAAAGAAAATACAGCACAATGCATCCAGTGTGGTACCGAGCTCAATTATCACAAAAGCATGACTTAAATGATGCAGCATTTGTAGTGAAAACAGCAGGTCTGCATTACTACTGAGAGCAGAGCCAACACAAGACAATGACGTTAAAGCTAACGCTAATACATTAGTTAATATGTCAGTGAACACTCAGGATAATTAATAATTTACTTTTATACTATTTATGGTTGTTGTTTCAGCTGGTCATGGATAGATTAATTGATTACAAAAGTAATCAATAGCTGCAGCTCTACATGAAATAGTAAACTAGTTAAGAAGCCTTGATGTTCAGTCAAATAGCTTATAGTCAGAGGTTTGTTTCATTTTGCGCTGAGGCAGCATCATCTAAAATGTGTACAATGAGTTGCAGAAGTGTTTAAAACCGCGTAAAGATGTTGGTTGGGTTCTGAAGCTGGCTGATGCTTTATTTAAGGTTTAGGAAGCAGCTGCCTTGGAACGTCTGTTGACCAGCTGTGTTTCCCTGGCTCAGATTCCCTGTGACACACACAGACACACACACATGCAGAGCCTCTTGCCGGTTCAGCAGTTTAAATCAGTGAAGTGTTTCAGAGCACAGCAAAATGTGACCCATCATCAATCACACACACACACACACACACACACACACACATACACACACACACACACACACACACACACACACACAGAAGCAGATAAAGATACACAGAAACAGAGAAAGATACAAGACATACAGAGGGGAGCAGGTGGTGGACAGTCTGTGTTTATGTGTGTGAGTGTGTGTGTGTGTGTGTGTGTCTTTTATTCTTTGACTTCAGTATGTATATATATATATATATATATATATATATATATATATATATATATATAATCCAATGAACAGAAAGTGCCTCGTAAAGAGGGAAAGATACAAAAAATTACAAACAATTACCAATCCTAAACTAAAAACTGCTCTTATGAGGGAGAAAACAAACCAAGAAAAATCCTCAACTAAATCTTCTCCTAAGAGGGAAAAAAGAGAAGATATTAAATAAATAACTAAACTATTCCACAAAGGCTATGAAAACTAAGCTTGGCTTAAGGCCAACAAAAAAATCACTCTTAACAAGGTAATAATCTGAAACAAGGAAATACTATACTTGACTTTGACAATAATTACGCTGGTGAACTCGACAAAAGGACAAGACACACTGGCACAGTATAAAGGGGAGAAGCAGACTAAAAGCACACAAGGTAGTAATAGGGAACAGGTGAAAACAATCAGGATCAGGGAAGACAATCAGACTGGTGACACAAGGGGAAGGGCAAGTGACCTAAAATGAAAGGAGAGTTAGTTTCAAAATAAAACAGGAAATCACGCAACAACATAGAGACAGGACAAAAACACAAATTAACCATAACGGCATGACAGTGGGATTTTTAAAAAAATATATAATAATTCTTCATTCAGTACCAGTAGTCAATAAAATAGAAGAAGAGTAAAATGCTGCCATCAGTAAAACCTTTGCTGTATTTTGTTGCTTCTAAGTTTGAACATATGTTTTCAGTGGAGCTGTTACTGTATACCCACAGAGCAGCTGCTTGTGTTACCTGTGTTAAGTCTGTCCACAATGTGCCACTGACCACTTCTGAAGTTGTTTTGGCCAATCACATCACAATCTGTTCGCCATTAATTTACAGCTGTTCCATCATGTGGTCAAGCTTTATCTGATGCTAAAGGCTAATAATAAGGTCAACATCTGTAAAACTAAAGTTTTTTTTTACCATGTCATTTTCACACCAGATATTATGTTCTGATTTGTTGCATATGAGCTTTTAGAAATTGCGTTGTCAAGTTTTCTTACTGCATAATGTGTTTTAAAACAAAGCAGTGAGAAAAGCTCTCTGTGTTTGGACGTATGCATTAAGTGTTGTTAGTGTGTGGTTTGTCTATTAAAGACAATAACAGCAGCAGTGGATTCATTTAATTAGATATCTCTTATAAAGTTGTTTTTTCAATGTTAATGATAATTATTTTGGTTAGCACCTTTATAATGAGCAGCTGTTCTCCGTTTGCTGTGTGTGTGCGTGTGCGTGTGTGTGTGTGTGTGTGTGTGTGCATGTGTGTGTGAGAATGAATCTGATGTGTGGGTCAGTGATTCTGTTTGACTAACGTGTAGCTGCCTGTATTATTCTGCTTATTTACCATGTTGTCTATTGTAATTAACAGCAGCTTTATGATCACGAGCAGGTATATTTGTGCATGTAAGTGTACGAGTGTGCATTCGCACATGTGTGTTGTCTCGGCATGGTTGTTCTTTTCTGTCTTTAATGAGAGAGGGATTGCTGTTATTATCGTTTGTGTTGTTTCTGGAGCTCACACTTTTCTAATGAACAGCTGCTGTATGTTCGAGAGTGCTAGCCGCCACACATGTGCCCCCTCTAACACAGAGTGTTACAAAATATGAGCTTGAAAAGGCTTTGTATGTCCGAGGGATTCTTTTGGAATGTTATATTTATTTATATGTATATTTATATATTTTCTAACATATTTTTTTATATTATTTATTTTTAATTTTTATATTTCTTGTTATATCTAAATGTCTCCTTTTCATTTTAATTATCTGTTACCTCCCTCTGTGATGGGTTTTGGCTGGAGCCAAAAAGGCAGCGAAAGGGGAGGTCAGAAAGTGGTGAATTGTGCTCAGAGAAACAATGAGGTTTTCTGACATAGTAGAGAGGCAGTCTGGCACACTTACATCAGAAAGCAAATAGGTTCAGTGAGGGCATCATCTTTTAGCTATCTAATTTCTGTTCATGTCACTGGTACGTATTGTTTGATGTAATGTTGTTTGTTGTAGATGTAACACTTTTTTGTTCTTTGCCCTGTCTTTATGTTGCCTCTTGGCCACGTCGGCATTGTAAATGAGAATTGGTTCTCAACAGATTTGATCCACAGAGCACTACGGCACACAGGTGTCACCAGAGAGATGTGGAAAATAGAAGGCAACTTAAGTTTTACAGCACTTGGATGGACAGTCTTTTCAATTTCATACAAAGTCAAAGTATGGGTCTACAAGGGAGCTTTTGACGACAGCCAAACTTTTTGTCTGTCCTGGTAATCAGGTTCTGTGACACCTGTCCTTGTTGGACGGTGTAGGTGGCAACAATCCTGCATTCTGATGTGAGGGTGTGAGGTCCTCCAGGACAACTGGGTGTCTACAGTAGGTTTCTGAGGAGAATCAGTCTGGGAAGCAAATGCCTTTGTTACAGGAGCTTGCAATATAGTCAGGACAATGGCTATATAGGCAATATATAAATAATAGCAAATTGTGTATTAAGTAACAAAGCAATGAAGAATATTTAATTGAGTCTTTTAATTGAGGCTTTTAAATGCAGTTCATGATCCTAGTGCACAACATAGAATTTCCAAGTGTATTACAGCTCCTCCGTTGGAGATAGTTTTCTGTTTTCTCATCAATTATATACAAAGCACTAATAAACCACTGCAAAGCCTATTGACTACAGCCCTCTCAACTTGACTCTGCAGCCACTTACCAAAGGTCTGAGAAACTTAACAGGCAGCAACTAATCAAAATTACACAATGGTGTCAACCAAATTATTTCAGTACACTCAGACCTGTTGTGTTTTTTTTAATTGATCCACAGAGCATGTGTGACAATGTAGCATACAGCTCTGCAGTCTCATACGGCGATAATACACACACATCTGTGCCAGTCACAGAAGTAGCTTCCTGTACAACAACACCAGCTGAGCTACAGATTCAGCATACACACACAGGACATAAAGACAGAGACAGAGAAACCTACAGACACCATATATACGGAGAGAGAGAGAGGGGAGAAAAACTTACCTGCAAGGTTCAAGTAGTTCTTCCAGCTTTTGCATTTTGAAAAGTTCCTGGTCAGTCAATATGCTAACATTGCTCTTTTGCTGTGTCAGAGTAGTGGTTAGTGGAGATTTGTTTCTCCGTTTCACCATCTCTAGTGTGGAATTCCATCTTGTTGGCATGTCTTGGGCTAGTGATTCTACCTTAAGTCCCTTTGCAATTTGTTGTTCCTTTAATTCCTGAGCACATGATGGACTATGCTTAAAGTGCAACAAGCTTGTGACATTTGGCCAGAACACTTTCAAATCCACTGTCACTGAAGGAAACCGTGACCGTTCTTTGCAGACTGTGGGCCGTGCAGGGCAGGTGTTCAAATGGAAGTAGTCTCGCAGCAGCAACCATGTTACGAGCACTGTCAGTGCCAAATGTGGTTAACTTTTCCTTGATTTCCCATTTGTCTGCAATATCCAGAAAATGGTCAGCACATGCCTCGGCATAGTGGTGCACCTCAGTTTTACTTAGTGCAAATGACTGCAGAGTCCGTTCATTATTGATTAAATGCGCCGTGATGCCCAAGTAGTTTTTGGTGTTCATGGAAGTCCAGTGGTCCCCTGTGAGAGTGATGAACTTCGCTTGTTCAAGCATGTTCCGCTGCAGAGCCCCCTCGCCCTCATACAAACAGTACATTTGTGACAAGGACATGGTTCCTTTCAAGGGGAGATTATAGGTAGTATCTCCGGACGCAGCCCGAATTACTTCTCTCAGTCCATCATCTTCTACTATGTCAATTGGGTGGCAGATTTTAGCTATCCAAGTAACCAAGGAATTGGTTAACCTCTCACTTACAGCCTTTTTTTAGTTGCCCACACCAGAAGTTAATTGAGTTTTGCGTTGCGTTTTTTTTTAACACGTTAAATATTTGAAAATTAACGCAAATTTAACGCATTTTTTTTGACAGCACTAGTATTTATTAAAAGTGATAACTACAACCCCGCATTGTGACAGGGAATATTTTGTCACCTGACTAATTGAGCCTTAATTTGCCCAAAATTAGGAAATAATTAAGTGCACAACAATGTCAGTCACCTGGTGTCTTTCTTCCACGACCCCCCCGACCCCCACCCACCCACCTTCTGTGGTCTTGTTAAAGAGCCGTGAGTGAGTGACAGACAGGAAGTCAGATCAGAAAGGTGTCAGTGTGTCACCTCATGTCTTCTGTTCCCATTTCAATTAGCAGATCGCTTTGAATCTGTATTGTCAGGCCAGATTTCCCAGCATGTGGTCCTGTGCTGCTCTTTCATGGCTGCTAATTTTGAAGTTGAACAAGGATCACGGTTTTCATAGAGAATATATTCCAGTGACATGAAATCCATCTATTGGTATTTATGCTGGACTTTAATCTGATTGGTGAAGTTAATGAAGCGGTGATGTGCTGCCGTAAGCATATTGTATCACTTCCATTTTGCTAGTGTAATTACTCAAGCTTGGCTACAACAACAACAAAAAGGTGTAGGTAACAAGGTGTCGGTAATAATTCAGAGGACATCTCAGTCGGACTGATTACCTGTACACTCAGCATGTACATAAACGCCACTCTTTTTTTCACACGTCACATTAATATTTAGTTAATTAATTAATATTCAGTAATATTTTGCCAAAACCCTCGTCTGCCTGACAGTTTCAACACACACACACACACACACACACACACACGCACACACACACACACACACACACACATATCTTCTTTATATCAGTGTTGTCTTGTCTGAGTGTAGAAAAAGTTTGTGGTCAGTTGTTATTATTTCATAGCTCTCCTCAATGCGCATCTGTTACAGTAAAAAACAGTATAATAAAAGCACAATGAAAATAGCACAATAAAAATAGTTAAATGTGTAAGTATTTAATAGTAAAGTCAGCTACATAGTAGCGGCGTGTATTGGCTATGTATTATATGTGTGAGCAAGCTGAAGTCTCCCGTGTCGTCGATAACGGAACTATCCATGAAACACAGCTTGTTTTCACAGGGACTCATAAACCCGCCGTACACTATGTCGTCTCTACCATAACAACGAGGTACGTTCCGTGAACTGAAAAAAAACGTACGACGAAACGTGTTTACGTCCTTATCATTTCACTTTATAAACACGATTTAACGTCGAAGGGCGACATTTCCGACTGTATGAGCGTTAGACTCGGTTCATGGCTGCACACCGCTCACCTCTCATCTCTAACTCGCGGTGTGGAATCAACACGGCACAGAGTTGTCACAGTGTCTGACAGAGTCAACTTGATCTTTCATTTTTATTCAGTCACAACATGGCCATTATATTAAGGCTGCAACAAGTCCGAACAAAAATCTCAAACGTTTCCAACCGGTAGAGAGTAGTCAGTACTGTCAGTCATAATCACCGTCTGTATGTTCATTTTCTCATAATTACAGGGTGAGATTGTCTCTCGCTCTCCTCGCGACCAGCTGAGAGTAATGGGTAGATAATGTTGTTATTATTATTTTATTTATATTATTTAATCCAGCTGCACAAAGGTGTTGCAGTCCCTGTGTTGTCAACGCAGATTGTATGCAGAGGAGTGTTAACATGAAAGTGTGTACTAGAGCTTAAACGGGGAGTTTAGTGTTGGGATAGTAGCAGTAGCAGATGATTTGTCTACACGACACACTGAAGAGGCGTGGAATGACCATGTGATACTTACTGACGTGGTCCTGACATCAGTACATTTAATTAATTGCTCATTCTTCTCCATTATTTATTCATATTCTTGAGCATTACAAATACTGAGCACAGCATTTTAACAACTCTACAAATGTAGTAGACTTTGATTTTTGTATTAGGTACTAATCTATCAGATTAGCGCCCAATTCAAATTTTTATTTGATTTTAAATATGCAGTAAATGCAACTTTGTCAATAGAGGTTTGTTCATAATGCACCAGTGTGATATCAGTGTTGTGTTGGACCCAGGATGTTTGAAGCTGAAAAGAAAGACTTGTATGCTGTTCTGGGAGCCAGCCCCTCAGACTCAGCCGAGCAGCTCAGACACAGATACCAACAGCTGGCCTTGCAGGTAACCACACCACACCATCTCAGCCTCAAGTAATACACATGTACTGTGGCAACAGACTCGGTCTCTTTTAGATAGAAAGCACAAACCAATCTAAGCCCAGACACAGAGCCACCTGATTTATGAGAAACTATTTTCCATTTTGGTTAATTCAAAAAACAGTTTGCTGTAACTGATGCAACATATTGTCTTCTTTTTAATCTTTCATTTGTGCCTGTCTATATTCTGCACACACACACCCACATTAACACATAGGACTTTATTTTCATTTTCATGTTCAAAGCAGCTGTAAAATCATAATTTTGTGGACGTACTTCAAGTGAGTCGTTCTGAATTTAGACACAGCTGAGCATATTGAGACTTTAGTTGTTCATCAGATCAAGTCGGTATCTTCTGGATTGACAGCCTTTTTAGTGAGAATTTGTGTTTTTTTGTATTTGTGCACAGTACCACCCGGACCGCCTCAGGGGTGAACATTCTTTAGAACCACAGTCTGGTGTTAAGAAGTTTTTGGAAATTGATGCAGCCTGGAAGATTCTAAGCAACCAGGACACAAGGAAACAGTATGACCTGCAGAGGAAAGGTAGGCTGTTATGTCGTCTTCACTGTAATAAAAATATGACAATGAATTGTCTTGTTATGAAGCTAAATTATACAGTATTTTATTTGACAGATGTTAAAAATGAATACCACTGAGTGCTGTGCTTTTAAAATTACTCTTTACAAGGTCTGGGGAGTAGCACTGTAACTATAAGAAAGTTGTTAACAACCTTAAATGGCTGAGTAGGCTCAAAATGAAAATATGACAAAAATGACACTCAAGTCACTTGTGTGTAATTTTGTTTTGAATGTGTAGAGTTTGAGAGAAGTGAGTTTACAAGTCCTCTGTTGTCCGCTCTTCATCTCATCATGCTCCAGGCATCTACTAGCATAACACCCAGACACCCAGTGGTCTGGCGTACAAGTATAAAATAAAAACCGGGCAACAGATGCAGGGTGCCGCACACATAGTGGATGTGTCATGTGATCTTATCAACTTGGGTTCGTAGCTCACGGCGGAGTTTTTAACCTACCTGGGTACAAGTAGAGACTATGCAACCTGATACTGTTCCTTCCAGCTTCAACCAGGAAAGAACAACTGTACATTTGCAAACAGTGCTACTGCACTATTATCCTGGTGCATGAGAAGGAGCAGACAAGATGAAGAATGTTTTCTCTGGTCTCTCCCAGGCTGATTTTCTGATTTTTAAATCATATGTTTTTGTTGAAGGTTGAATGACCAATGTTAGTTATGGCTTCTTACGGTGATTACGGTACAGGAGTCAGTTTTATCATGTAATATTATTACAAAGTAAAGTCTGCCTGTTAAATAATAACCAACACTGCACAAGCAATAACTGAGAGAATGCTAAGTTGTTAAGTTGTGCTGCATTCATACACAAGTGGCTTGTGTCACATTGATGTTGTGTTGTAGGACTGACCTTCTAAATGACTTACATAAGTAACCAGGCACTTGTTCAGCTCTGACACTGACACAAGCTATAATCAGCATGGACTCGGGACTTGGATACCATTTACAAATAATTATAAAAAAATATTGGTTGAAACTTCTCAAACAGTCCCTCTGTTGTCAGGAAATAGTATCAAAAGTAAATAAGGGATATTTACTTGTGGCTAGTTTTGGAAAGTCAGTGCTTTCTGGAAGCCGTGGCCTCTCCCTTATCATGTATTCCATTTGAAATCATTAAATTGGCTGCAGTTATTTCTCCCACTAATTAAAACCTAAGCAAAGTTTAGCACTAATATTCATGGTTCATTATCACTGTCAGACTGCACAACTTGATAATGACTGTTTCCTCAAGAGTGCACTTTAAAAATAAGTGTGTGATCATACATCTATCATCCTGCTATTATTTCTCTGTCACTTCATCCATTCATCACATTTTATACATCCACGCATTGAAATACTGTCCGCAATATTCTTTTCAACAATGTATATGTTGATATTTAATACACGCTTTTATGTCTTCTGGCTTAAAAGCAAACAATACATTTCTTCTTACATATTTTCTTCTTTTTATTGATTGTGGTCATTTAGAATTTTAGAAATTATTAGAAAATGATGTAGAAACAGCAGGTTGTCCAAGTTCTGAGCAGGTTTCAATGAAAGATGATTTGAATGAAAGATTTGAATCCTTTTTATTTGCTATAAAAATTATGTATTAAATCTTTTCCAGCACAGGAACTCAAACAGGATTGGCCAGTAGATTCTACAGTGTATCTGGAGGACATGGACTGGGACCAGGGTAACTAATCTTTGTACACTGACTCACACACACACACACACACACACACACACACACACATACTTGTATAGTCATTTGGTAAATTTAATTTGGTTTTGTGCATTACCTGGTAATGCCATGTTGTAACCTATTACCTGTAATCTTGTAGTTTCATGAAAACTCACCAGTGTGTACCAATTTGTACAGTTCTCTATCTGTTTACTACTTCTCAGTAAGTTACCTAATGAGAGTCATTCCAGTGAGTCAAATTAAACTAATAGTGTAAATATTCTAGAGAAAAAAATCACAACTGTAACAATTGTAATAATGTTAGATCATGGTTATTTCTGTTATTTCTGATACTGGCATTTTTAACTCTGCTCTAGAATCATAGAAATGTGGTTTTCACTGAATTATGTGATTATAGTACCAGTATGTGTCCATACTGTCTTACAAAGGCAGATAATCACATAGTTTATCGTGTAAAATGTGGAATGTGTTTTGTTACAGATGAGTGTGTATACACATACAGTTGTCGCTGTGGAGGGGTGTTCAGTGTCTCAGAGGAGGAGTTGGAGGGGCAGACTCAGGAGAAGCAGCAGAACGATGAAGAGGACAGACCGGTGGAAGGACAGCTCAGAGGAGTGGTGGTCTGCTGTGATACCTGCTCTCTCAGTGTGGATGTTACATGTTCATTATGATGAATGACTCCGATGACATAACGCCAAGGATAATGATGGTTATTGGAAGTCAACAGTGAATATTTATCAGCGTCTCACATTTAACACTCATGTTTATCACTTTTGTTCAGGACACTGTGAAGTAGGACACTAGTATAGCAATCAGTGAGAATACGCTATGACTCTACAGGATAGTTTGTGTTTCACAAAAGTGTGTAAAGAAGCCTGTTGCGGGGCCATGCCCTCCTTGTAAACAACAGGGTTTCAGCAGTGGTGGATGAATGCTGGTCATATGGTTGGCTGGACTGGATCTAAGCTACTGCACAATTACTGTTATACATGTTCTGTAGTATCTTATAACACACATTTAAACTAGAAGCATTTCCAAACAGCACAACTGATATTTTGCTCATACCATTGTGCATGTTATTAAGGCATTTTATGGTGATGTGATGCTCAGGCTGTATCGAGTGATCCATTCAGCCAACATAAAGAGGGCCTGTAGACACTTGGGTCCTCACGACGTGTTCAAACCTGCCTGCAAGCTGGCATTATGCTGCTCAGCATACCTGATACTCATCAGTAATATTACACACAGACAAATGTTTTTGTTTTGTCCTAGGTTAGAAAACAGAAACTGTCAGTTACCAGTCGTTTCTATGTGGATAATATTGTATTGGGGTTTTATTGTTCTCATGTATTTCTGCACTTCGTGATTAAAGTAATTTAATATTTTTACGGTTTACAGAAAAATACAATGCAAAAAAAATCCACTAAAAAGTATTGCTTCAAAAACAATTACGCACTACATTGTTTATTGATATATTTGTTGTTTCCTAAATTCTTATGTCCCTCCAGCGACTTCAGCAGAGGACGCACATTGCACACAGACACTGTGTATTATAACATTTATCCCTATAGTTTATAACTGGGTATATTCATATTCTCATGTACTCAGGATCACCCACAGTCAACCTCCGTGAAGGATGTCTGCAATGTGCTGTTTGGCAGTGTATGCAAATGAGACATTAAGGTGACAGACGTAAATCAGTTACATCTTTATTTTATAATAAAAAGTGTCTTCCTTTTTTGTCAAAACTATAATTTGAAAGAAGGTATATCATTAATGTGTCCTATGAAGGATGGGACAGCAAACAACATTTTCATGTTGTTTGCTGGAACTACTAATCACATAAAGTAGAAGGAAAGCAGCAAGAAACATGCAAAACATGAATATCTGGTGAAATTATCCTGTGTCCTCCTGGGGTCTTGAACCCCAAGTTTAGAATCGGTGTCCTGAATGACAGCACCATTCTCCACTCAGCGGGGTTGTAGCAGACACACAAAAGGATAAAGACTGGTAATGACTCTGCTCTGTCTCCGGTCACTCAGCCTGCAAAGGTCACAGCTGACAGAAGCTCAGACTGACGATCATCTCTCATTATTTATTCCCCCTAATCCATCCATCCATCCAGAGCAGATGAAGTGCAGAGAAAGTAAGGATGTAATGGGGGTATGTATTATTTCAAAACTCTCCACTGATTTTTTTTTTCCCACAGCATCATCAAAATCAGCAATAGTGGTTAGCATTGTGGAGTTCCTACCACCAGTGGTATGGGGGGTTGAGGCATTGGGTGAGGTGACAGCTGATGCTGAAATGAGGGGTTAGTTGAATTTTGATGTGACAGCCACACAGATGTATTGGGATGCGCTGGGATACAAAATCACTCACCAATGCACTACAATTACAGTGCTTTAGATCACTTTCAGCCATCCAACCCTCAATCACCCCATCCCCCTCAGAAGTCCATCTCTATTCTGTTTACACACTATAAAATCTTTTAATCTCACTAATTTACCGTAATCAGCTCAAGAGTAATTACAGTTTACAATAAAAAAAAGATAAAATCTTTTACCAGTTACTATTGGCATTTCTTGTCAATAGTAAGATTCTCATCCTTGTTTCCAAAGGTGACTTCAGCTTTTATTCATATCATGTATCTTGTATGTCTTGTATATATATACACAGACACACATGCACACATACACATATATAAATATATGTGTGTGTATGTGTGCGTATATTTTAGAGGCTATATGCAAGATGAGCCTTGAGATTGTTGATTGAACCAGGATGACCACAAGTACCCTGCTGACCACTTGTGAAACACCTCTTCATTAACAGCAAGTGCAACTTTCTAGGACCTCCTCCTTTAGTTCAACCAGATGAGGTAGCCATGTGCCCCACTGATGTTGGATCGGTTTGTGATTTGTCCGTCCCTGGACTACTGTCTGCAGAAGGTTATCATTGCTGCCCAGGAACACCACACAAGACCTGGCATTTCGGTTACAGTTGTATACCTATGACCATGATAGTTCGGCCTTTCTGTTGTGAAGATGATTTGGGGTCACACCAGAGCTGTTCCCTCATGGCAGGTTAAAAAATGGTAAGTTCATTTATAACATAAATACACACGTGCACGCACAGACACACACACACACATATATATACACAATGCAGTATATTAAGATAAATTGCATTGTGTTTTTTTCCATGTCTTTCAAATCCTGGACTCGCCATCCTGTAATTAGAGACCTAAGATCACTTTCAGTGTCTAACTCCTACCTTTTCTCTCATTCTCTCTTCCTCTTATTCTTCCTCATTCTGAAAGCTTGCAAATAGGCCCATTCACCCCCACCCCCACCCATCTCTGCTGATACCCACCACAGTCTCTGTCTCTCAACCTCTGTCTGTGTTTCTGTTTGGATGGCAGGTTGTGTAAGGTTGATAGAAGGGGGTTGTTGATGGGTGTGCTGAATAATTGTCAGGATAATAACTGAAATGGTAGCATTGTCGTTTTATAACTGTCCTCAGAAGACTGTAGTCTACATGGATTATATACCATGATCATACACGTTTATAAAACCTTCACACCAGAAAGAAATACACTAAGATATACACAAAATCAATGAATGAATGTTTTTTCAAATCAAAACAGATCAAATGTTATGTTGTATAGCCCATACTGCTCTATCACAATTTGGCGTAAGAGTCTGTATAAATTGGATTAAGCGCTCAGCAGAGTTGATGGAACCCCCCCCCCCCCCCCCCCCCCCCCCCCCAAAAAAAAACCCTTCAGCTCTTAAAGGGAGTGCAGACATCTAAATTATAAGTGCATTGTGTATTGAATTGGTGAATTGGCTATCATTTCGTTATTTTAGGTGGTGCTCCAAGGCTAACTTAATATGTTAAAGCTATCACCTGAAAGTTGATGGTAATATTTGTGATGTTAATATAAATGCTCCTAGTGTGAGGCAGAGAACAACGCCTGCCTGTTTCACAAGGTGTGTAATGTTCAGAACAGAAAATCCTTTTCGTGTCTGAGAGAATAATATGTGTTGTGTTATGTTCATTATTAGAATAATGAAGATATGATATCATTGATGACATGTGTGTGGAAAAAAGGTCAGTGTGGGTATAGTTGGAGACACCATAAGGTTGGATTATCAAAAATGTATATCAAGCATTATGGGAGTGTGACCCATCATAAATAGTCAGCCTTAAATGGCATTTTGGCCGCTAACTTTTTAATCTTGTCAGTCCCACAGCTTAATGGATGTGCAAAACTAACTCACTAAACATGCTGAGGATTGTTTCAGAAACTACAATAGTGATTTACACTATGATATAGAACTTAATCTTGTGTAAATCCTTACAAGTCGTAACATTTAATCCAGGGAATAGTTCTTTGTAATCCATTTTAAGTCTGTTTCCTATTTTTGGAAAATATAAAACAGAAAGACATAGTTACTTTGTGAGTGTAAAACCAAAACTGGGTGCCATGTACAAAAGTATCACATGTCCCAATTAATCACTTCACGATCCCCAATTTGGTAATGCGCACTGATTAAATTTTATACTGCACCATTATTGATGCTATGACATATCCATCCTATGTAATCAGTGCCCCATTCCAGATATTTGGGATAATATTAAAATGGATTGGGGTTGTCCAAAGAGTGGGCTGTCCACTGACTAGAGCAGAGTAGAATAAAGAACTGTGCGTCCTTGTCAGCTCTAAGCTGCTTCAGCCCAGGTTAAGCGTGAGTAATCTGTGTTGGCTCACAGGCCCCCAGTATGCCCCATACCCCAAACTCCCTGTCCCGTCCCCTCTGCTTAATCTGACCCTCAATACCTGCCCTCCTGCCCTCTGCCCATCCACCAATCCCCCCTCACCTCCTGCCATGCTATTGTCTCCGTATTGTCAGTGAGAGCCACAACCATTAAGCATTTGGTTCTCATATACAGAGGACAAAGGAATTGGCAATAATAATAAAAGCATGTTATTTATGTTTTCACAAAACGTATTCTTCAAAATATATTTATAATAAAAAGCATTTATTTTAGTAATTTTGTTAGACTTAATATAATCTCACTATGAATATTTAATCGGCTTTCCTGAATTACTTTGATCCTGGTTTAGCTGTATATATAATATAATATAATATAATATAATATAATATAATATAATATAATATAATATAATATAATATAATACCCACTTAAATCCGCTACATGTTTAGAATTCATTGTTACAATTGATGCATAAAATTATATTTTTATATTTGAAAGTAATCACTCACTTTTTAATCTCTCTTTCAAACTATTTTATTTTATTTTATTTTATTTTATTTTATTTTATTTTATTTTATTTTATTTTATTTTATTTTATTTTATTTTATTTAGCAACCACGCAGAGTTACATAAAAACATGCTGATATTTGTATATTTTCTATTTTTCTTCTGCTTGACAAATCTTAAATACAGACCCAAACAATGATGGATCTATCTTCTAACAAGTATTCTTTTAATACTTCTAATGGCAGAAGGTCACCATCTGCTCACTGGAACCAAGGTGCAGTAAATCCCTTAGATACATGCGGCCTCTGTCCCTTCTCTAAAGTCAACAATAAAAATTTAAATCAACAGAAAAGTAGAAAAGCTTGAGTACCCTTACTGAATCAGAGGTGAATACAGAAATCTAGCTGTGGACGTTTGTGTAATTCCTTTGTCGATAGTAATGATTTCACTGAATATTACATACAAAAACACAGTAAGTCCTTGCATTGCTGATTGTTTTCCAGGTGTAAGAGAGGAAGATGAGGACACACATGTTAATGTGTGGACTTCTAAAGGCCTCACTCCAGCTGATCTGGAGACAATTCTCTTCTGACATTCAAATAGTACAAAAGCTTTTTTAGACGTGACCCAGTGAGTAAATGTTCTGTTATTACTTGCTATATATATGTGTGTGTGTGTGTGTGTGTGTGTGTGTGTGTGTGTGTGTGTGTGTGTGTGTGTCATATGTGGGCCATACAAATAACATTTGATTGATTGATTGATTGATTGATTGATTGATTGATTGATTGATTGATTGATTGATTGATTGGCAATGCCTGTAAATTAAGTTCTCAGGGTCCTATACACATTAGTCATTCTACAACCAGTCATTCTAAGATGCCAATCACAGCATTCCACCCTGATCTTAAAGCATCAAACAACTACTTAAGACCAAGTTGAGAATGATGGTAGCTAACTAAAATAACAGAAACCATGTCATGCCCCATCTGTTAACATGGAAGAAGCAGGTTTTATGACCTATACTGCAACCAACCACCAGAGGGCTTCACTTTTGCTGTTATATTTGGTCCTATTTACGATATAATTTCAAAACACTTTATTGATAGGTTTCCTTGTTACCTATACATCCGTCCTGATTTTTCACATTCTGCTGTAATGTAACAATTTTAACAATATGTAAATATACAGCAATATATATATTGCACATTTATAAAGTCCAATGACAGAGTGGATCAGCTTACACTTACACAGTCTGAAGCTGAAAAAGCTGTTCAGATCACCCTCAGTGTCACTGAGGGGGTGACAGATGTTGTTTAGGATACATGTCAGCTTTGCCAACATCCTCCTCTCACCCACCTCCTCAGTGATGTCCATCAGTCCAGGACTGAGCTAGCTCTCCTAACCAGTTTGTTAAGTATTTTCTTGTCCCTCTCGGTGCTCGCAGCCAGGTTAACCCACAATCTGCAAACAGGTACAGTAAGTTTAACACATTGCTGACCCAGCTTCCACATCTCATGCAGCCACCCAATCAGCACACAATGACCCCCTGGCCCCGACTGGTGTCTCTGAATCCCGTTATTCTCGCCACTAATAATTACCTACAGCTGTGTGCAGGAGGAGTCAAACGCACCTGAGGGGGAGGAGAGAGAGGAAAACACCACACCCACACACAAACATCGAGCCCTCGAGCTGTAACAGTGGTAATTATTCTGCTGCTCAGTTACTGATGTTACAATGTTAGCTTCTGTTGCGTTTGTTTTGTAGCGTTTATTGTACAGTGATCCCTCGCTATTACACGGTTCACCTTTCGCGGCTTCGCTGTTTCACGGATTTTTTTAGTGCAGTTTGTTATGCTTTTTTTTTTTACAGTATATGCAGGGCGGTCTGCAGAGCTTAGACCCGACCGTCTCGCCCGCAAGCAGAGGAGTCAGGAAGGAGAGAAATAGGAGAAAGTTTGTTTGTTGTGTTTAAAGTCATTAAATCGGCATACTACAGCAACTGAGTCTTTTTTTGATCAATTACCCATTCGCTATCGTTTACTCTGTGTCCTGATTGGCTAAGGGACTATAGGCCAATGTCAATCAGTCTCCTCCGTGCCTCGTCTCTGTCCAGTACAGAATGCGTTCGGCTTGGCAAATTTACATGTTTGCATATTGTTTCCACGACAAAACCCACAATGTCGACAAAACGTTCTGCACCGACAAAGACACCTGCACCACGGCCTTCAGTAAAAAAAGACGCTACAGCGGAGCGGAGTCAGCACGAAGAGGCACAGTCAGAGGAACTGTGAAATACGCGTCAGTCACAATGTGTCCAACCGCGTAGGTTGATTATTAAAATGATTATTTTACAGTATTTCTAAAAACTAGTTATTTGTTAGAAAACGCTTCTATTTTTATTTCTTAAACAAATGCTGGGGCCTGAAATAGTTTTGTTCCTTGCTTTCAATGTTTTATGGAGTATTTCATTGTATAATAACTGTAAAAAAATAGAGGTTTCTACTTCATGGATTTCGCCTATCGCGGGTTCTTTTTGGAACGGAACCCCCGTGATAAACGAGGGATCACTGTATTCATATGCACTAGTGGGCACAGGTCAGTTATCTATGTGCTTATAAATGGTTATTTAGATTGACCGTGTGCAATCAGCGAAAGAAGCAGTAATTGAGATATCAGTTATGCATATGGGGGAGCACAAACAGACAAACTGTTTTTTATCAAGGACTTAAACTGGATGGCAGCACTTTCCACATATTAACAAGCTGCCAAATTTAAAGACTTCAGTATCTATTTTGTTTAGCCAGCCCCACTACAGGGGGCACTGAGACCTCTCGTCAGTGCCAGTATCATAGTGTCTTTAATTGTGGAATCAGCTCCTGGTTTTGGGAGTTGCCTACATTTAACACTCAATTTAGAACCTTCCTCTGAACGCTTGTAGTTAGGGTAGTCTCTCCCATGGATAGGCTGCTAAAGGCCTAGACTGCTGGGGAACCCTGATGATGCACTGCACTCTCTCTCTCTCTCTGTCTCTCTCTCTGTCTCTGTCTCTGTCTCTCTCTCTCTCCCCCCCTCTCTTGCTATCTCTTTCCATGTACATGCACCACATCACTACATGACATAACGTTTTGCTTTGTCTCTCCAGTAGTCTGTGCCTCTTCTCCCATCTTCTCTCTCGCTGTCCTGCAGGTATTTCTGACTCTAGAACTTCAGAATCCAGTACTGAGACTGCGACACAATAATAATAATCATTAGTATTATTATTAACAACCAAGCAATAACATGAATGGTTATCTAGATTTTGAATAGCCTGCTAGTAATAGTGTTATGTATTCTTTGCAAAATGGAATTAATGTTTACAGTGTTTACAGAGTGAACTGTGGCAAATTGACAGTTGATTAAATGGTGAGGCACATGGGAGGGCTCATGTAATACCTGCATATTTTGAGACAGGACCATTTCACCAGAGTTACACATTTACACAGTCGCAATTTGCATATGCCAACATGGTTGTTTGGGATTTACCATATGTAGCCTAATGGGGTTAGAGCAATGGTCTTGAAACCAAGAGGGCTGGGGTTCGAATCCCGCTCTCAGCACCACCCTGGGCCCTTGAGTAAGGCCCTTAACCCCAATTACTCCCCGGGCGCTGCATGTGACGGCAGCCCACTGCTCACACGTGTTTGTGTGATGGGTTAAAAAAACACATTTCAAGTGTGCTGTAAAAGTGCACTGTGACAATGTCAAATAAAAGCTTTCTCTTTCTCTGTTCAGCTGACAGTAAACACGGTCTCCATTCTACAATGACTTCAACATTTCTAATGTAATTACACTAAAAATGTCTCAACTTGAACAATCGTGCTTTAGAAAATAAGGCAGTCAAAGAGAATATCAGTAGCAAGAGAAGATAAGAGAAATGCAGATTCACGTATTAGTGTTAGGTAAACACCCTCACAATAAAACTCAGCTATAGAAGAACAGTATCAAAGCCATTCTGTTTGGTGGGATTAGGAGTGTGTGTGTTACTGTTTGTGTGTCTGTGTGGCTTGGTGACACCACTGGAGGGAACTGTTATGACATGCCTGTTGCTATAGAAACCCAAGGGCAAGGGCGGCTGTCAGAAATTTGTACACACTTTGGGAATTCATGCACACACACCACACATTTGTTTTCTAGTCTTTGTGTGTGTGTGTGTGTGTGTGTGTGTGTGTGTGTGTGTGTGTGTGTGTGTGTGTGTGAGAGAGAGAGAGAGAGAGAGAGAGAGTGTTTGTCAGGCTAAAACACTCTTGGGTTTCCTTTGGGTTACCTCAGGGAACTACAGGAAAACAACTGTACTCACTAGCTGAAAGATGACAAACACTCCAGGGGCTAGACTGATTGTGTGTGTGTGTGTGTGTATGTGTGTGTGTGCGTGCGTGCGTGCATGTGCATAAATAAACTTGCTGAGATTAGCAGAAGTATAGTTCGTCAATTCGTCAACAGCGAGACTGCCCTTGCATGCTCTGCCCCTGGACTGCCCCTGTAGTTTGTTCAATAGATGCTTGGACTGTAACACTAATCTAACCTACAATATCTGTCCAACATTCTGAGTGTGACTTTCGACCACAAAGCCATGATGGACCATGTAGGCATAGTTCTGGAAAGTCTGAATGTACAGCACGCATGCCACTTAACCAGGGGATATTGGTGGCTCAGCATGAGCAGTTTCTGCAGAAACTAGGGTAACTATTCATTCTAAACACCCGCTTAACACAACTAACAACTCAAGTTACTTCTCTGTTTGCTCTGCTCTCTTCTACAGCTGCTTCCTGTCACTGACTCTCCAACCTGTAGCCTTCTCCAGGTAATTTCCCCACGGACGATCCAGAACCTCTCTCAGGGGAGTTAAACGAGAACTGAGGTGTCTTCCTCCTGTGCTCCCGAGTGTTTTGCCAGACCTGTCTAATGTACATTATATTAATGGCTTACTCAGAGGCTTGGCCAGAGGCTGTTCACACAAGCAACGCAGTATTCAGGATTGTGGAACACAGCTGGACAGCTGGACCTCCAACAAGCAGCCAGTAGTGCAGCAAAATACAAATGAGATTTTTTATGACATTAACAGCATATTTTAAATGGAATAAGGAAACACTCTGGGTGGCTCCTCTTGACATCAACTCTTTGGTCTCCCTCTTCATAGAAAAAGATAACTGTTTTTGGGTTGGGAGAAATGCATTGCCAGACAACAGCACTCTTCAGGAGGGAGCTGGAGACCAAAGGGATGGTGCGTTGGGAGGAGGGCAATCGTCCTACCAACGCACCATACTGAACAAAAAGATGATTAAAACATGAACATCCTGAGAAGCCTGGTGGGTTGTGAGGAGGGTCCCATGGGTGGGGGGGGGGCTTCTATGTCTGTTCACTCCTTGTTTTTCAGTTTATGTCAGTTGACGTTAGTTGGATGAGTTTTCAGAATCTCTTTTGTGAACCCCCCTATCCACCCAACTCGAGGTCTCTCTCTTGCTCTCTCATTATACATCGCATCAGTAGATGACATGAAACTCTTGCTTTCTCCCTAATGTAGGGTCCGGAGCTAGCGAATGTCACACCCTGTACAGTTTATCAAGCCCTATGAGGCAAATTACTATTTGTGTATATGGGCCATGCAGATAAAATTTTTCAGATAGATTCTATTATCACCAATCACACACAGATCTCTGTTTCTGTGTGCCGAGGCTTCGTAGAAACATGAAAGTGTCAGATCAGCGGAGCCTGTGCTGCATCCTTTTGTCAGGCTTGGGTTTTTGAGTATCCAGGGTGGGCTGGCTGTCTTCATCTCCATGCAACTAGCTGTCTACTGTAGAGAGGTTTTAAGTGAACCCTCTTACTTGACCTCCCTCACTTTAGCCAGTTAAGGTAAGCTGCAGTCAGCACAATAGTTGTATTGAACCACTCCATGCTCTCTCTGTATTGTTTGGCTTCCATACAACCAAGGAGCAGCCAAAGTCTCTTAGTCTGCCTGAGAAGCCTGTGAGTACAAGTACATAACGGCAGGCTGGCCTCTCTTTATACAAGTAAAGCCTCTAAATAGAGCCCCTCTTAAGTGTCAAATCCAAATGGGCACATTAACTTATACGTCAACCCTCAAAAAGCTGCTCACTTGGCATCAATATATGTAAAAATACATTGCAAATATGTATAATGAGCTACAGAGAATTATTGTCCTGCATAGAAATCATGGTTTAGTGCCACAGTGCATTTCCATAAAAATATTAAAAATATATATGTATTAAAATGTTTTTCTTGAAAATACATTTTTGTGTAAAACTATTATATCTGATTATTCCATCCCTGCTAAAACCAGACTGCCTTTAGTTAATCTCTCTCTGCCAGACCTTTCCCCTCTGCAGCATGAATGACATGTAATTCCTGCAGTTTCAAACATTTCCAAGGATTTGGGGATTTTTAATCGTTATTACAACTCCTCTTCTTCCAGATAAACCCCCTCCATTTTGTAAATGATGTCTCCATCACAGTAATGAAGCCTTAAACAATTGTAATGTTGGCATCAACCTCTCTCTTTCTCATTCACTGGGTTTACTGTATGAGGTATAAAATAAAAACTTATACAACAATTGCAATTTGTGTGTGTTTTGCTGTGTGTGTCACAGAAATAACTGCAAGTAATTGTAATAAATGTAATATTGTAATATTAAACAACAGAGGGAGAAGTCAACACAATGTCTGTCAAACACTCACCTAAACATGACTCTGTCACTCAATGTATTCTGTCAATGCATTTCAATGCAGAAAACTTTCTGACAAAGCATGGAACGTTTCAGAAAGCAAGAGACATAATTCTGACAAATAAAAGCCCAAGTAATTTTCCAATCAAGTGACACATTTTGACATTGAACAAAGTTTGTATGATGCATAGTGTGACACTGGTTGTGGGCTGAAAATGTAATTGGAACAACTGTCTATGAACTGCAACTACATAACTATAACAAACTTAATAGTGAAGAAGGAGAAACTATAGTGAACTTGCACAACACTGCCACCAACAAAATATATAAAACATAAAATAAAATACCCTGGCCAACCAGGGTTCAGGAACCATACCGTATCTACCTAAAGAGCATTCTGATAAGCTCTGACCAGAGGAAGGTTATAGAAATGTGAATTCACACATCACATCGGGACCAGGAGGCAGAGTTGTAGTCTTATACACCTGTCTGCACTGACTTTGGATCTGTCACCCTCCAACAATCCCATAGAGACTGTGTCTGCCCCCGCCCCACTAGATTATAACAGAAAATAAACAGAGGAAACAAACATGAAAATCTGACAAAAGTAAACATAACACATGAAAAAACACAGGCTACCCTAGTGAATGAATTAATCTCAGATCATAACATTGATCTTTAACTGAAACCTGGCTGCATCCTGATGAATATGTCAGCCTAAATGAATCCACTCCTCCCAGTCATATACTGTAAATACTCACATCCCCGTGGCTCTGGTCGTGGAGGTGGTGTTGCAGCCATTTATAACTTAAATTTATTAAATACTCCCAAACCCAAACTACCATAGCCTCATGAAGCAGAGTCTATAACTGGTTTTAATTCTTCCCAGATCAGTAATCTTGTCAATAACAGAATCATTACAATCAGCTCTTGAGTCTATAGCCCCTCTTAAGATAAAACTCATTAAACAAAACAGACAAGCTCCCTGGTATAATTCTGACACTCACAAGCTAAAACAGGTGTCAAGAAAATTAGAAAGAAAGTGGCAAACCACCAACCATGAGGAGACCTACATAGCCTGGAAAAATCTTTTAAATCTTATAAGAAGGCTCTCCGCAATGCCAGAGCTGCCTATTACTCATCGTTAATTGAAGACAACAAACATAATCCAAGGTTTCTTTTCAGCACTGCAGCCAGGCTGACTGGGAGCCACAGCTCTACTGATCAGAGCATTCCACACTCCCTTACGAGTGATGATTTTGTAAACCACTCCCAAACCATACTAAATAGTGACTTATCCGTACAAACAGAAATAGCAAGCGCAGCACACATAGATTGCTTTACCCAAATTGACCATAGTCAGCTAAAAACAATAATTTCTTTTCTAAAGCAACAACCTGTGTTCTAGACCCCATCCCAACAAAACTCTTTCAAGAAATTCTGCCTGGACAGTACTTTACTAGATATAATCAATCTGTCGCTGTCGTCTGGTTATGTACCACAATTCTTTAAAGTAGCTGTAATTAAACCTCTCCTCAAGAAACCCAGCCTGGACCCAGAAGAAGAAAGAGAAATTTTAAATAACGACAGTCCAATATCCAACCTTCCCTTTCTCTCAAACATCCTTGAGAGGGCTGTCGCCAATCAGTTAAATTATTTTCTTCATACCAACACTTTATATGACGACTCAGTCAGGGTTCAGAGTTGAACATAGCCCTGAGCTTGGCCCAATGTTATTTATGTTATACATGCTGCCATTAGGAAACATTTTTAGAAAACACTCTTGAAATTTCCATTTTTATGCAGATGACACTCAGTTGTATATTTCAATGAAACCACATGAAACAAATCAACTACTTAGACTCCAAGCATGTCCAAAAGACATTAAAGCCTGGATTAGCCAAAATTTTCTATTATTAAATGCGGACAAAACTGAACTTAGGTACTCTGCCCTTGACACCTTAGAGAGTCGTTATCTAATGATATAGCCAATCTAGATGCCATTGTCCTTGCTGCCAGGAATATGTTAGATTCTGATTTATCACTCAATTCTCACATAAAACAGACTTTGAGAACTGCCTTTTTTCACCTCCGCAATATCGCAAAAATCCGACATATCTTGTCTCTTAAAGATGCCGAAAAATTAATCCACGCCTTTGTCACATTCAGGCTTGACTACTGTAACTCATGACTAACAGGCTGTAGCAGTAAGTCCTTGTTCAAAATGCTGCTGCAAGTGGATTGACCAGAACCAAGAGAAGAGAACATATCTCCCACACACGAGCTTCACTGCACTGGCTCCCTGTGGAATCATCTCCCAGCTTCAGTCAGGGAGACGGACACCCTCTCAGTATTTAAAAGCAGACTTAAAACGTTCCTTTTTGACAAAGCTTATAGTTAGGGCTGGTCGAGGTCCATCTTTGATCAGCTCTTAGTTATGCTGCCATAGGCCTACACTGTCAGGGGACAATTAGACCTTATCCTTCTCTTCCTCTGTCTGCTTTCCCTCCTTCCATCTACATCATATCATTACATCTATGTCTTCTTAATGCACTTTACTAATTCAATCTCTTTTCCAGAGTCTTTGTGCTCCATTGTTCCAGAACCACGTGCAGCCACTTCCATGGACCATCGACTGTGGTGGCAGCTGATCGTGGAACATGCTCCGGAGCTGCTGCAGGACGTGGATTCAGCATCGCACTCAACGCACCATTACAACAATTATATTATATTATATTATATTATATTATATTATATTATATTATATTATATTATATTATATTATATTATATTATATTATATTATATTATATTATATTATATTATATTATATTATATTATATTATATTATATTATATTATATTATATTATATTATATTATATTATATTATATTATATTATATTATATTATATTATATTATATTATATTATATTATATTATATTATATTATATTATATTATATTATATTATATTATATTATATTATATTATATTATATTATATTATATTATATTATATTATATTATATTATATTATATTATATTATATTATATTATATTATATTATATTATTAGGCCTACACTGTCAGGGGACAATTAGACCTTATCCTTCTCTTCCTCTGTCTGCTTTCCCTCCTTCCATCTACATCATATCATTACATCTATGTCTTATTAATGCACTTTACTAATTCAATCTCTTTTCCAGAGTCTTTGTGCTCCATTGTTCAGGAACCACGTGCAGCCACTTCCATGGACCATCGACTGTGGTGGCAGCTGATCGTGGAACATGCTGCGGAACTGCTGCAGGACGTGGATTCAGCATCGCACTCAACGCACCATTACAACAATTATATTATATTATATTATATTATATTATATTATATTATATTATATTATATTATATTATATTATATTATATTATATTATATTAATCTACTTGTATAATTACGCTAACAACCAGTCATACAGTGCCTTAGCTCTCTCTCTCTCTCTCAGACATTTTGTTGATGTGTTGTGTACACGTGGCATCCATTGCACTTCTGTCCATCCCTGGGAGTGGGATCCCTCACATGAGTCTCTCCTGGAGGTTTCTGTGTTTTTTCCCCCCTGTTAAAAGTTTTTTTTTTAGGCAGTTTTTCCTCACCCTTGCTGAGGGTGTAGGTCAGATGATGTCACACCCTGTACTCTTTGTTAAAGCCCTATGAGACAAATTGCTGTTTGTGAATATGGGCTATACAGATACAATTTGATTGACTGATTGACTGATTTCAGTGTGTATTTGTGTATTGTACTGTTCAGTGTGGACATTTACTTTTGTTAATGTTGCATGGTAAAATTCCTGGAATTATGGTACAAAGTGAATATTTACGAATCTTCCATAATTCTGAGTTGTGACAAGTTTGGCACATTGTGCTAATGCCACAAATATAAACGTTTCTGGTTAAGAAGACAGTGTTCCTACAAAGAAGTTAGTTAGAAGCTGCATCCAATTGTGGATTCTTCTGTCCAGATTTCAGAAGAGGAGGATAAACACTGGCATTTGTTATCTGTGCTAAATGTTGACCAAAAGCAAAGTTTGTCATTCTAAGAACGTCCAGATCTGGCCAACATACTTCATTTAGCAGCCCTGACAAGCATTCAGTTTGTTAAGCCAGCATTATGCTCCTGTCGTTCTGAGTCAAGCTGAACACTTGACTGAATGCCCCAATTCAAGTTCTCTCTATTCTGTCTCTCACCCATTCATCCACAGCAGCAACTAGCTGAGCACACAACACTGAGGGCTGCAGGTAGGGAATCTGAGCGGATCTGAATGGTCTCATAGACCTGCTCTGCAGTTGCATTTAAATCTGCTGCATTGAGTTGTACTGAGCTGTATTACGACGTAGGCATGGAGTATTGAGGCTGCATTAAGAAGCACTGAGGTTGAAGTGAAGTGTTTTGAGCCATATTTAAATAGTACTGAAGGCCCATTGATGCTGTATTGAGATGTATCAGAGCACAGCTAATTGAAGCTGAGCAGCAGAGAATGTTGTGCTTTGTAGCTGGATGGGATTGTCCATGCTGTAGCAGCACGACATTGTGGTCTAAAGGGATTCTCTGCGCTATTGTGATGTAAGGAGATTGTTCAAAGTAGAAGGTAAGAAAAGGAGAAAAGCCACGAATGAGTGGGAGCACTCAGGTTGCCAGAGGTGGTGTAGGTCTATTTGCCTGTGTGTGTCTGTTTGAGCTGGCCCAATAGAAGGGTCAGACTCAGATTAAAAGTGTCCAGTGTGTGGCCCTGTACTGCTTGGCTCTGTTATGTGTGGCCTGGGCCAGCCTGTCTATTAGATGTGTGGATCAGTTTGACCTCCACATTTGATGTGCAGAGCAGCCTAACCCCTTTTTATTTCACTGAAGAAAAGCTTCTAATACTTAGAGCAAGGACTTTTACCAGACTCCGGTCAGGGGCTAGTCTGCTTTGCCAAAACTCTGCTCCATATTCACACTGCCAGGTAATTAGGGGGGAAAAAAAATCATATTTTCATATATTTAATTTTCACTATATCTGGCCACGGGTTAATTTAAAAAAAGTCAGCATATACTTTAATTTTAAAGAAAATTCACATTGAAATCACAGTGTACATTACATGTGGAGTTTTTGTCATACTGTCAACAATGTGTTTTTTCTTACATACCTTCCAGCCAAGATGGACTGATTTTGCGCCCATGCAGGCTATCTTGAAGAAGAGTGTATATTTGATGTCTATAAAGACAATTAAAACCTGTCTGAATACTTTTTTCAAAGTGAGAAGAATGAGCCCTCTTAGAACTCAGCAAGTAAGTCATGCCACATACAAATGTAGTGTACAAGGCCAGAAATCGTTGCAAATTCACAACACATCGCTTCCATTCAGACTGCAGCCACGATAGTATGTATTCCCCAAGTGCCGATTTGTGCATATTCAATACATGCCTAAGAAACCTTTTTTTTCAACCATTTCTTATCATTCATGCCTGTTGTTGCTAATTTGCAAATTTAAATTAAATGATAATATAATAAAAATAAATTTACATTTACTCTATAAGCTAGAGACAATTGAACAGCCTTCACTTAATTTAGCATCAGTTTGAAAGCAAAACACAAATTTTAATTTTTTTTAAGAGACAATGAAATACAAATTTCAATCAAATGTTGAAATGATTATCTCTGGATTCTACCAGCAATCAATCAAACTAAATCAAACAGTATTTGTATAGCCCATATTCACAAATTGCAATTTGCCTCATAGGGCTTTAACAAAGAGTACAGGGTGTGACATCCTCTGACCTACACCCTTAACAAGGGCGAGGAAAAACTGCCAAACCCCAAAATAGATTAATATAATATAATATAATATAATATAATATAATATAATATAATATAATATAATATAATATAATATAATATAATATAATATAATATAATATAATATTTGTAGTGGTGTGTTGAGTGCGGTGCTGAATCCGGGTCCTGCAGCTCCAGAGCATGTTCTACGATCAGCTGCCACCATAGTCGATGGTCCATGGAAGTGGCTGCACCATGTTCTCGGACAGTGGAGCGCAAAGACTCTGGAGAAGAGGTTGAATTTGTAAAGTGCATTAATAAGACATAGATATAATGATATGATGTAAAATGGAAGGAGGGAAAACAGACAGAGGAAGAGAAGGATAAGGTCTAATTGTCCCCTGACAGTCTCGGCCTATGGCAGCATAACTAAGAGCTGATCAAAGATGGACCTCGACTAGCCCTAACTATAAGCTTTGTCAAAAAGGAAAGTTTTAAGTCTGCTCTTAAATAAAGGGAGAGGGTGTCCGCCTCCCTGACTGAAGCTGGGAGATGGTTCCACAGCAGAGGAGTTTGATAGCTGAAGGCTCTGGCTCCTAGTCTGCTCCTATGGATTTATGGAATTGTAAGTAAACCTGCATTCTGAGACCGGAGCGCTCTATTAGGATGATATGAGATTATTAAATTTTGTAGGTATGTTGGTGCCATACCATTTAGAGCTTTGTATGTAAGTAGAATGATTTTGAATTCAATTCTAAATTTCACAGGGAGCCAGTGCAGTGAAGCTAATATGACATATGATCTCTTGTCTTGCTTCTGGTCAATACACGTGCAGCAGCATTTTGAACAACCTGCAGGGTCTTTAAGGACTTACTGCTGCAGCCTGATAGTAATTAGTTACAGTAGTCAAGCCTGGACGTGACAAAGGCATTAATTTTTCGGCATCTTTGAGAGACAGGATATGTCTGATTTGTGCTATATTGCAGAGGTGAAAAAAGGCAGTTCTTGAAGTCTGTTTTATGAGAGAATCGAGTGATAAATCAGAATCAAATATAACTCCCAGATTCCATCTAGATTGGCTATATCATTAGATAACGACTCTCTAAGGCAGGTGTGGGCAATTAATTTTTACAAGGGGCCACATGAGAAACCTGAATTGTGTCAGAGGGCCACACAGTAGCTGGGTGGTGTCACGTACATCGCAGCTCTCATCCAAAGCCAGACAAAAACAGTCAAAGTCGGACAGGACATGTTAAAAAAAAAAAGTCAGACCCTCTGTTCTTCAGATTAAGCTTTATCTTTCATTTCTGAGAAAGAAATACTTGGCAGTCCATGTGTTGTTGAAAACACGGCATTCGTTACCAACTTTTCTTAGTGTGAGCCGACATCTTGAGGGTAACCTGGCTAGCGTCACTTATCACTGTTCACCTTCACTCACAACACAAGCACGCACATACGTCGATACGGAAGTAACGTAAATGTAAACGCTTTTCAAAATAAAATTTCAAATTTCAAAATAAAAGCAGCACAGTTGTATTGTAAGCATGACACTGATATTTGTTTAATTTATGTTGTCATTTATGATTGGCCTCACGCGGGCCAGACAGAGACGTAGAAAGGGCTGGATGTGGCCCGCGGGCCGTAATTTGCCCAGGTCTGCTCTAAGGTGATAGGGCCGAGTACTATAACTTCAGTTTTGTCCGCATTTAATAATAGAAAATTTTGGCTCATCCAGGTTTTAATGTCTTTTAGACATGCTTGGAGTCTAAGTAGTTGATTTGTTTCATGTGGTTTCATTGAAATATACAACTGAGTGTCATCTGCATAAAAATGGAAATTTCAAGAGTGTTTTCTAAAAATATTTCCTAATGGCAGCATGTATAACATAAATAACATTGGAAAAATAACATTGGATAGATAACAACCATGGAACCTTCAAGCCATCAAGCAAATCAAACACAACACACAAAAAATGACACAGTTAGTGTAGTTAGTGTTTTTCACTCATTTGGTTCCTTAAAGATGTGTCTGTAGCAATGGGCCTTATTTCATGTCCAGTGTCTATTTCACCTTGACTGACATGTTACCAGTGAAGAAGCAGATAGACAGATGCTCTGTACATCTGACACCTGATGCACTGGTCCCGTTGACAGTTCATCGCACAAGTCAGAACCACCTCCATATCAAAGGCGTCTCGATGAGCTGACCATCGACTTCTACTGTGTTTTGTGGCTGTTCCAGAGTAACAGAAACAGTTAATGCAAAAGACACAAATTTGACCCACATCTGGATGGATTTTAGATCCAGCAGCGTGGGACAAAATGAGGGAATACATTTGTCCTTGCGTACGCTTGGACAGTATGTCCATGAATAACAGGGTCCAGGTGTGGTTTAAGCCGGGCCTCCTGGATGCACATCGCATCTGACTTTCTTGACAGTTTGCTGATGTCCCTGGGTAGAGACCAAAAATGGTGGAGGTACTTTATAAAGTGTGTGGATGCTGTTGCACAGCATTCATGCTATTGTTTTTCCTTTTTTATTTAAAATTATTAATAATATGTATTAGTATAACTAGTATAGTAAACAGAGTAGTACTGTAGTAACATAAGTACTGTGGTATACTTTAATAGTATACTGTATAGTACAGATGTGATACTGTAGGTATGACTACTCAGTATTGATCTGCTTATCATTTAGTTTTATTCTTTATTCTTTTTATCCTTATCTTTTCAGCTCATTCGATAGAGATTTACAGTGAACCCTCGCTATAACGCGGTTCACCTTTTGCGGCTTCGCTGTTTCACGGATTTTTTTTTGTGCAGTTTGTTATGCTTTTTTTGCAGTATATGCAGGCGCATTGTGCTCTGTGTGGAAAAGGCTGTGCTCGGGACGGAGACGCTGGCCCTTTAAAGGCCAGAGCTTAGACCCGACCGTCTCGCCCGCAAGCAGAGGAGTCAGGAAGGAGAGAAATAGGAGAAAGTTTGTTTGTAGTGTTTAAAGTCATTAAATCGGCATACTACAGCAACTGAGTCTTTTTTTGAGTTCTAACCGGACTCACCACAGTGATTCACCTTTCCACCAGCATCGATTAACCATTCGCTATCTTTTACTCTGTGTCCTGATTGGCTAAGGGACTGTAGGCCAATGTCAGTCAGTCTCCTCCGTGCCTCTTCCCTGTCCAGTACAGAATGTGTTCGGCTTGGCAAATTTACATGTTTGCATATTGTCTCCACGGCAAAACCCACAATGTCGACAAAACGTTCTGCACCGACAAAGACACCCGCACCACGGCCTTCAGTAGAGAAAGACGCTACAGCAGAGCGGAGTCAGCACGAAGAGGCACAGTCAGAGGAACTGTGAAATACGCGTCAGTCACAATGTGTCCAACCACGTATGTTGATTATTAAAATGATTATTTTACAGTATTTCTAAAAACTATCATAGTTATTTGTTAGAAAACGCTTCTATTTGTATTTCTTAAACAAATGCTTGGGCCTGAAAACAGGTTTTGATCTTTGGTTTCGTTCTATAGTACTGTATAATAATTGTAAAAAATAAAGCTACTTCGCGGATTTCGCCTATCACAGGTTCTTTTTGGAACGTAACCCCCGCGATAAATGAGGGTTCACTGTACTTCATTTTCAGCACTCCTCAGCTGCCTTCATACTAATTTAACTCACAGTAAAATCTCTTTTGAGCATTTTCAGAAGCTGTGATGCAATACTCAGAAACAACAAATTTTGAGTTTCTTTTTGTAACTTTAAAGTGAACACATCTGATTAGGCCTACTGTGCATATACTATGCTTACATATAAATTATTTAAAAGATAAACTACAGAAACATGCATTTGTAAAAGCTTTTTACAGCTCATCCATTTATTTAGTTATTTAACCTTTATTTATACTCGTATTCTCATTGAGACACAAGGTCTCATTCTCAAGAGAGACCTGTTTAAGAACATACAACAGACAACATGTAGTTCCAGACAAACAAACAGGGAGTATCTGTACAGAACAGTACAAGATCTACATGTGAACTGGTTAAGATACTAAAAACAAGAACAGGTCTTCATAGTTTTTTCAAGTCTCCTTGATAACTGTTTAAAACATCCCAATGAAATTAGGGAGGCAACTTCAGATTCTGTTAATGGGACTTAAAACTGACTGTTGTTTAGCATCAGTTTAAGACAGGTCAAATCAGACTGAATAATGTGAAATGAAGACTGAAGACATTGAAACATCTGGGCAACATTGTTTGCACAACAATAAACACTTGTATCATCAGCATATAGATGAAAAGAAATATCAGTACAATTTTGACCAACATTGTTTATGTAAACTGAAAAGTAAGTGGGTCGTAAAATTTAGCCTTGAGGTACAAAATTTGTGACCTTTAAATGACTTGACAAAAGATCACTGAACTATACACACTGCCTATGATCTGAGAGGCCAATGAGGTCTGAGAAGCCGATGTCTGATAATCTATTACATAAGATACCATAATCCACAATACCAAATGTTTAAGACAGGTCACAATTAAAGTGCAGCACAGTACTCCAGCAGTCAATGTGTACTCCAGCAGTCAGCTTTTGTACTGTTTTGGAAAACAGTACAAGTATTTGTACAGTACATAAGTATTTGGGGCGGAAAGAAAAAGGAGAAGTAATGACAGCAGTAGGTCTAAACCCAGCTCACGATCCCTACTAGTGGGTGAACAATCCAACGCTTGGTGAATTCTGCTTCACAATGATAGGAAGAGCCGAAGGATCAAAAAGCATACATGTATATATATATATATACACACACACACACACACACACACGCACACACACACACACACACACACACACACACACATATACACCTAACTACCTCTCAGATCATAGGCACTGTGTACAGTACAGTGATGAAGGAAAAATGGAGGAAAAATCATCAATCAAATTTGATCATTATACTCAGCCTGGAAGAGTATTTATTGTTTAATTTATTTTCTAAGGTGCTAAGTGGTGGAATATTAAATGAGTGAAGAATTACTTTAGTAGGATCCCAACACTGAGTCACAATAAGAGCCTATTTATTAAGACCTGTGTGTCCAGACATCTTTGTGTATCACTTGAAGTAAAGATGTCAGTGGAAATCAGATTGTTTCCCATCTGCTCGAAGTGCTTTTCATTTCAGTTGTCTTTATTTATCAGTCTGTCCATTTACTTTGTCTCTCTTGTTTTTGTGTCTTGTTTTATTCTTTCTCTTCTGTTTTTTTAATGGCGTTTGGCAAACAATTAGGTGCATTACCATTGCCAAATCACATTACATGACATTACATCACATTCTGCCTCATTTGTCACTTCTTACAATAAGCAAGGGGTCCTAGGGACTCATTCTGTTCTGAGTCCCCATGGGTGTCTATCTTTGTATTTGTCTCTACAGAATGCTTTCCTGTCACAGTACACTCCTGCGGTTATTACCATGCAAATGTATTTCATTAGGATGTTAATGATCAATTTTATGATGATTTTTAATTAGAATGTAAATGATGATTATTTGTATGAAGAGATCAGCAGCTGGGGGAGAGAAGTGCGACAGCGGCTGTTGTTTCTCTGACTGACTGACTGTCCAACTGAATGGAAGGATGGCTACTCTGCTAATTCATCCACTGACAATATTCTGTTCACACCTCCTCTTTCATTCCTTCCTCTGCGACTTAAAGACATTATTTTCTTTTCTTTGTTTCTTTTCTTTTTCTTCTTTTATTTAGTGCCGCTGACAAACAATTTATAGGTACATTATCACCATGTAAGAGGGATGCTAATGGTACAAACACGGTGCTAATTATGGTGGAATGTCCTGGTTATGTATCTTTTATATGACACAGTCCTTACATGAATCATTACTTTTCCAAAGCAACATTCAAATTGCAGGCGAACCAGAGGCAGACTTAGCTTTCTGAAACAAAAGACTGGAGGTCTGAACTAGAAAGTGAGTTAAATACCCTAGATAGGTTTCTTTGTCTGGCTTAACATAACCTAACATTTGCATTCAACTTGGGTCTTTAAATGCAAATGTATACACATTCAAGTTATACTGACCAAATACTTAATCTGATCATTTATACTCTCAACAGTGGAGATTTTTTCTTCTGTTTTAAATGGAAGCTGACAAACTATTTATAGGTGCATTACTGCCAGCCAGTCAGCAAGTCAGCAGTCAGCCTGTCAGCCAGTCAGCCTATGACCTTTTGTCATCTTCACTATGCACAGGGAGGTTTATGTCTAGGGATTTGACATGTAAAGAGTGTCATTTCAGGGCTTCTGAGCTAACTGAGTCAGTTGTTCCTCTTGAGAGTACAGTATCAAATCCCCAAAAGAATCTTTATGGTTGATGGAGTTGGCAAGATAGAATTTTTTTGGAAAAACTTTTGTCTAGAACTGATGAAAGTAATAAACTTCAAATGTGGTTTTAAATCAGAAGCAATTTACAACTACTGTTTACTGTATATGGAAGAATGCAAAGGTGCTCTGAGCTTTTTCTATAGGGTCTTACAGTAATAATGAAAAATGTTAATCATAGCAGCAATACATGTTAAACTGCCGTGCATGATTTAAAGTTAGTTTGACTTACACTAGCAGTGGATGTGACCAAACTCTAACTGACTTAGAATTTGAATGAAGAACATCTGCATTGTGTGGGTAGCGCTCGTGCCTCACAGCAAGAAGGTCCCTGGTTCGAATCTCGGTTCGGGGGATCTTTCTGTGTGGAGTTTGCATGTTCTCTCCGTGTCTGCGTGGGTTCTCTCCGGGTACTCCGGCTTCCTCCCACCACCCAAAAACATGCATTGTGGGGGCTAGGTTAATTGGCCACTCTAAATTGTCCTTAGGTGTGCATGTGAGTGTGAATGGTTGTTTGTTTGTATATGTATTCTGTGTTGGCCCTGCGATGGACTGGCGACCTGTCCAGGGTGTACCCTGCCTCTCGCCCGATGTCAGCTGGGATCGGCTCCAGCTCCCCCCGCGACCCTTAACAGGATAAAGCGGTAGAAAATGAATGAATGAACATCTGCATTGCAGACAGAGAGGCTAGGTACTGTGTTAAATAGCCATGGAAACACTGCAAGGTGTGCATGCCTCTCCTACACACACACACACACACACACACACACACACACACACACACACACACACACACAATCATAGACTTGTTATAAGGAGAATGAAACAAATGATCTTGTCATTACCTTTGTTTTCAGTGATGGGAGGTAGCAAGCCGTCATTGATCAATCTGCAAATGCACTTTGGTGATTAGAGTTCCTATAATGCTGTTTGATGCAGACAGTAATTGATAGGTGCTGACATGATGTGGATTGTGTGAGATGTTATGGAATGAAACTTTTTCCGACTGAAGCTGCAGGTCATCGGCCTTGGATCTCCCTTGCTTTCACTTTGTGACAGCCATCAGCTCCTCTTTCTCTCTCTTTTTTTTCCATTCTTTTGTTAGGTAAATGAGGAGAGGTTGACCTCATTCTCATTTTGCAGCCACCCGCTGGCCGATTGGAAGGTAGAAAGAAATGATGGGCTGAATGAATGAATAAAAAGAGAGTGAGAAGGCTAATGAATAGTGTTTTTTTTCTTTCAACAAAGCCCCACTTCTGAATTTGCAGTATACAAAAATTTGTGTGAACCTTTGAGGGTAGTTGGTTATGCATATATATATATATATATATATATATATATATATACAGGGGGTCCTCGAGTTACAACGGCGATCCGTTCCTGAGAATGTGTCATAACCGAATTTCGACATTAGTCGGAACATACATTCATTGTGCCATTGTGCATACATTGTGCCACTAGATGTCGCTATAACCGAGTGTAATCAGCATTTCCTTTAGATTTCTGATATCAACCGTGTAGACCCTGTGTTGTGAATAAACCTACGGTATTGCCACAATCCCGAACGCATCTCCTTACCAGCTGCCGCTGCACCCCCGCCAGCCGTCCATTTCACATAAGTAAACACAAGGCAGAGTAGCCAAGCTGTGCTGTGGAGGTGCTGGAGAGCCGGCAGGCGCGCTGAGAGACAGAGAGAGCGCTCACCAACTAGTTCCCGTGCGACGTCTGTACATATTTACGGGGCAAACCGCTTAAGCCGAAACAAGGAAGTTGACGGGAGATGTGTCGTAACCACGGAAACGACGTAACTCGTGATCTAAGATCCTATTTTCTGATGAAAGTAAAGTGTGCCTTTCATTCGGGAATCAAGGTACAAAGGTTTGAAGGAAGACGGGTGAGGAACAGAACCCAAGCTGCTTGAGGTCCAGTGTGAAATATCCACAGTCAGTCATGATTTGGGATGCAATGTCCAGTGCAGGTGTTGGTAAACTCTGCTTTCTTAAATCCAAGATCACCATAACAGTCTACCAGAATGTTTTAGAGGACTTCATGATTCCTTCTGCTGAGGCTCTGTATGGAGATGCAGATTTCATCTTCCAGCAGGACCTGGCCCCTGCCCATACCGCCAAAAGCACCAAAACCTGTTTTGATGCCCATGCCATCACAGTGCTTGACTGGCCAGCCAACTCGCCAGACCTAAACCCCATTGAAAATCTATGGGGTATTCTCAAGAGGAAGGTGGGGGGCACCAGACCCAACAACAAAGAAGAGCTAACAGCAAGCATCAAAGTAATCTGGGCTTCCATAACTCCCAGGCAATGCCACAGGCTGATCGCTTCAATGCCACATCGCATTGAGGCAGTGATTAATGCAAAGGGATTCCCAACCAAGTACTGAAGATATAATTTTGAAAGTACCATATTTTTATTAATTTGATGTCATCGTAATTTCTTTCTTTTTTTCTGCAAAAATTGACAAGTAAATGGTGATTTCTTCACAGTATTCTAATTTTTTGAATTCCTGTTTTCGTGGGGTTTCTGAGCTGGAAGCTCAAATTATGTAAAGATAAACAAATAAACACTTGAAATTGTTCAGATTGTGGGTCTATAATCTATGAAAGTTTAACTTTTTGAATGGAATTATGGAAATTAAACAATCAGTATTCTGAATACCACTTGCTTGTAAAATCTGTTAATTAACTATACTTTTTTAACCTTAGCTTATCAGCTACAAGATCTTTTTGATCGTTTCAAAACATTAAGAAGAGAGTGCTATCTTTACTTGTAGTGAATTTTCGATAAGACAGAGAATGCATCAGATAATATCAAAAGTTACTGAGGCATTAATATCCACAGTAAAATATGATAGTTTTTGTATCACTTCCAACCTTTGGTAATTCATGGCTAGAGTGATATTAATGGGCACTATAACAACATTGTTCTCTGGTTAGATGATTATGGTGCTAAGATGGCCACATGGCCAACAGACTCGTCACCTAGTAAACATCAGTAAGTAAATATTTACCTGTATTGTAGACTTTAAACCAGCTACAGATATAACCTGATCTACCAGTTCTTCAATACAGACCATTTTGTTCAAGCATCTAAAGAAGATAAAAGAAAGAGACTATTTATAAATTGGACAAGAGACAATAGTCCTGAAATCATTGCGACTGTTAATACCCACTGATTTATATAAATTTAGTTATCATAACAACTCGTTAGACAATGCATTAGCTCTCTGCCTTCGCTCGCTCTCTCTCCTTCTCATATAAACATTCTGTATATTTTTACCTTGATGTGTCGTGTACATGCGGCATCCATGATGCTTCTGTCCATCATGGGAGAGGGATCCCACACTTTTCCCCTGTTAAAAGCTTTTCTTCAACCTGGCTGAGGGTGTAGGTCAGAGGATGTTACACCCTGTACAGATTGTTAAGCCCTATGAGGCAAACTGTGATTTATGAATATGAAAAAAAGACTTAAGTTCTGTGGCAATTTTTGGAAATTAAATTTGAGCATGTAGTAAGTATTTGAGTAAGTATTTTGTTCCTGACATTTTGATAGCCTGGTACTGTAAGAGATGGTTTGTAAGCACGTTGTGAGAGGCTTGTAATTTGTTTTCAGTCAGACTTTTTGCAGAGCTGTCTCAGGGAACAAGTGGAGACATTTAGCCTGGGCTGGGATTTACATTTAGTTCATTTAATCTTAAAACAGGCAACCAAATCAAGAATTGTATTCCACGTGAAATTAAATTATTACATTCTTGGCACTCGTGTGAATGTAAGGATTCTATGGAGTGAGTTAAAAGGACAGCTGCATTGGCATTATGGAATTTCCTGATGATGAAGTGTTTGTTAATGCAGGGGAACCAGAATTAACTTGAGATGCATAGTTATATATGTGGTTATATGACATGGTGAGGGCAGCCATTCTAGCATATTAGCACTTTTTCCATCTTTCTCTCATTCACTTGTGCTGTGTCCATACTTTTTCTGCAAACACCCCGGATTGATCTGTAGGTACAGGTGGCCAGTCATGTACTGTAACAGATAGAGATCATCACATTAGATCCACAGTCATCAGAGGGTTCTGGCTATAGACTGCCATCTTGTGCTGGGGAGGTCATTTGAAGTCAGAGTCTGTGCAGTAGTGATTGTGAGGTGGCCTTGCAGATTCAAGGTCCTACATACTGTATACCCACTCAGTTTTCATGCAAAATAGTTTATAATGTGGATCTTATAAATACATAATGATAACATATAGAGCATATTCAATAACGAAATGTAACTGGAAAAACTTTATTTCAGAACAAAGCCTTCCAGACCAGTGGAGAAGACAAATACCTTACACTTTGAAAATAAAAAGAGATTTAAATCTTTGACACAATCTAGTGTTCTTTGTTGTTATAAGCAAGCAACATTTTTGTTCTGTTTCTGCTTTTGTTCTTATTTCAACAAACTGAGCTACCCCAAACCCTCAGACGCACGCGCGCGCACGCACACGCATACGCACACGCACACACACACACACACACACTCACACACACACACACACACACACACACACACACACACACACACACACACACACACACACACACACACACAAACATTTTGTGGCATAGACGAGTTAATCCCAGTTTGCAGTTCAGGGTTGTTAATATATCAAAAACATACAACCAGACCCCACATTCAGAAATTCTATGTACATCCCAAGTCAGGACTTTTGGGTTCTGCTGATGAAACAAATTCAAAGCAGATTTTCTTTTTCAAGTTCTTCCCTTTACATTTCAGTCAACATCTTTTGTTACAAATACACCAACAAGTTATAAATTAGGAGGTGAAAGTAGAGGTAATATAGCATCATAGAGAATGTCCGATTTGACAGTAACCAGAAGTTAATTATTCTTTCAAGGGATAGTCTACCTTCCTAAGCTTCCTGAGTATATCTCAGTCTCAGTCCGTATCAGTGCAAGTATCTTCAGCAAACAGACTTTGAACTGAATGGCAACAGATAACAGAGATCATTTGGAGAAGGTACTCCCATAGACCTTAGAGCCAGTTTAAGCTGAAATGTTCAGATCTCTTCACTGGAAGAAATTCTCCCTCTGTTTGTTTATGTCCAGACTGTGGTTTGAAAAATATCTTGCATCAAGCATTAATTAATTATTTTGTCATATTCATTTGCTGCAGTGCAGTAAGGTAGGTTTCATTCAATGGCAGGTCCTTTTTGAACTGCAGTAACATCACTGTAGGCGTGGCCAGTACTGAGACATGTCTGCTTCACTTCCTGGAACTTGAACTGGAACTGAGACACCAGGGGAAATCAGACCTGGTCAATGGAGAAACAGATGGTAACTTGAGTAGAGTTATAAAACAGATGAAAAGTAATAAAATGTAATTTTTTTTTTAATTAACTTTGCTTGGAGCTTTCTACCTGTTGATGATGTTGAGGAGGATGTCACTGATTGGCTGTTGATTTGTGGCTGCATGTGTGGAGGAGTATATGTCTCATAACTTCTTCCATTTAGAGTGGGGCTGGTGGGCAGCATGCAGGAATAAGAGGTCTGGCTGGATGCCTGGAAACATCAACGGAAATCCATTAAACCCATTAAATCACCAGAAATTAATCCGCTGATGATCAATTCACAATGGGTGAACACTGCATAAGATTAATAGTACTGTTGCTGCTTTAGAAGAAGAAGAAAAGAAGAAGACGCTTTTCAAAGATGAAGAAATTGATAAACTTAAATTCTAACCATTAACAAGATTTGAAATGAAAAGATTCACTGTCCACATAAGTGTGTATCTCTGTATCAGAAATAATCGTCTTAATAATAGTGTTAAAAAACACATATCACATGAGCAATCACTAAGCAATGTGGTTGGAGGTGTGAACAGGAAGTAAACTGTCTATTCTGTATTTAGTTGCTTAGTTGCATTGTAACTGAGTGTTACATTATACATACTTTAGATTCAAAATATCCATGACCCCTATTTTTTAAAATCCCTCATTGTCCCATTGTCCCTGTTCATCCCAATGCTTTATTTAACAAAGACAATAATGTTTTGAACATTTAAAGAACAACTGAAAAAAGTGAGGTGTTCTTAAAATTCTAACTTGTGATGCATGACCTGTAGAATACTGACACATACAATAGTGTCATTTGAGAAATGTTCAATGGGACAGCATTAAGGACTCGGAAGATTCCATCTCTAAGTGTTGCAGATTGGAATATATATGTTTTTTTTTCTGTCATAAAATAATCTTACTTGCATTGGCAGGCTGGCAGCCACACTGAAGCTGGTCATGGCTGGTATACTGTAGCTGTTGGACAGAACTGGATCTGGCCTTCCCAACACAGATCCGGATGAAAATGACACTGGAAAGATGCAGAGGGTGACACGAGTGAACAAAACTAATTTGTATAGTATACCAGGAAACAAGTAGGTCATTAAGCACGTAAGTAGTAATTGTTTTTTGACTTCCAAGTCTCAAGCTGTGATACTTCTAGCTCCTGATTTTACGATCTAAAATTGGCTGAACGATTAATTGTTAACTAGTTCATTCTGGCATAGTTCACCATCTTTACTTCATACTGCAGTCATTGTAGTATGTATGCTGTAAGGACACAATGGAGAGACCACGTCCATGGCTGTGTCCGAAATCGCTCCCTAACCCCTATATAGTGCACTATATAGTGACCATGCCATTTTGTAGTGGTGTCCGAATGCTTAGGGATCATAGCATGTCCACTTTATAGTGCACTCAATGTATCCCACAATTCACCGCGAAATGTAGTGAACATCCGACATGACAATAATACAGTACGTTTTAATTGTGCGACAGCGATGACGCAATTACCGGCGCAGAGAGTAGTGTCCGAAAGATTTTTCTGTTGAGCTCACTATATAGTGCACTACATTTATTTCCCTGTGTAGGGAGTAGGGAATGAGGGAGCAATTTTGGACACAGCACATGTCTCTCGGCTGGCCTGGGAACACCTTGGGATTCCCCGGAATGAGCTGGACGATGTGGCCAGGGAGAGGAAAGTTTGGGCCTCTCGGCTAAGACTGCTAACCCCTGCGACCCGACCACGGACAAGCGGAAGACGACGGACGGACGGGCGGACAGTTCATTCTGCCTAGAGGTCGAATGATTTTCTGACGATGATTCAATATGGCGCTTGCTTATCCCTCTTATTCATACTGTGAGCAATTTAGGATTCAGTCACTGATCTGTAAATTGGAACAGATTGCAAAAATACAATCTAATGTCGAGCTCCTGCTATTCAAGAAGGACAGAGACCTCAATAATGTCACGGAGATCATACTTGCAAATGTGTGGACTCATCAGTACCTGGTGCTGCCGGCTGTGATAGAGGCTGGTAAACACTGCTGTTGAAGCTGCTGCTGATGGGGATGTGGCTGGAGGAGTTGCACACCTGACGACGTTGGTTTCTCAGCTTCTCCTCTCTTCTCCACTTTGCCCGTCTGTTGGAAAACCAAACCTACACATGCCACAACATAGGATTAAAAACACACAAGTTGTTACAATGTTATAGGATAAATTCATATGTTTCCAAGTCTAACTTAAAGCAAAACAGACATATTTATATGTTCATGAGAAACACTGGTCACTGTACATAATCTGGCAGGAAAAGGTCCCATGTTAATGCAGTTCCAGTCTAACTGTCTTCTTTGCCAATATACATTCTATTATCCGGCAGAATATTTTGCAAATATTCTTGCATGTCTTGTCTACCTCAGACTGCTAAAACCCATTAACTGCCTTTAGTTGAAATTCCAAATATACTGAAGTAATAGTCAGTGGCAGTGGCATTTCTGACATTCGTAGGTCAGTACATAATAAACATACCTGTATCCTTGCCTCTGGAAGGTCTATTTTGTTTGCAAGGCGTTCTCGGGCAAACACATCTGGATAATGAGTCCTTTCAAACTCTGAAAAAAAGCACCTTGCGTCAGTACATAGTAATATATATATATATAGTAATAATAGTTGTCATTCATTAGAACAGTAAATGTCTGGCATAGTGAACAACCCTGCATAGTTCAATCATTTTAGCCAAATATGATATAAATGTATGTATGTACATGGTAATATGATGTCTTTATGTTAGACAAGTAGAAGTTACCTTTCTCTAGTGCTTCTATCTGTTCCTGAGTGAAAGACGTTCTGTTTCTTTGTAGTTTTCTCTTTAGCTGAAGTCTCATCTGAGTCTCTTCTGAGTCATCACCAACTGATATGTTGGTCTCACCTCCCTCTGCTTGTTGACATTCTACAGGGAAGGAGGCAAGGGAAGACAGTAGGAGAAAAGAAATAGTGGTGGTAAAAAGGAGGTAAAGAAACAAATAACCGTATTTTAAATGAATGATCATATTTTCAAGCTACACAGGTCATAAAACAGCAGATATCAAAGTCCACAACTAGCTGGAAAATATGAGCTAAACTGAACACAAATTTAACTGAATATTGTTTTCACTTTAACTGGGTGAACACAAAATAAATATGCCATTACTTCCTGTGAGGGAGCTGCAGTCAACTCCTCGCTAGAAAGCTGCCCTATTCAGACACACACATGTAGACATGCATTCACATTGCATTCACATTAAATAATTAATAATAATGAATCCACTAAAGATTGATCCTGTTTAGATGATTAATCTAAGTTTCGAAATTGTTCTCTGAGGTGATATTCTGGGTTCAGATTGGTCATTAAGGCACAACCACGAGAAAGTCATGTTGACAATGACTTGGTATGTTCAGTCAGCCTCGTTGGGGCAACTGTAGGATTTCACTATGATTTTTTTCTTTGTGGTAAAACATACTTTACTTTGAAGTATTCAGCATCTTTTGAGTGCAATGTTTGGAGGCATGTATATCAACAACAATAACTAAAGCAATGAGTATGCAGAACTTACAATGCAATATGTAATATTCAATTAAAATAAAAGATGTATGTGAGTTAATGATAAAGGGAGATGCAGGGCACTAGGAGATTCTCCAGAATGTGATCTCCGAGCAGACAATAGCTTGACTCCTGCTCCCTGCGGAACTTATGTTATTCGTGGTGCGAGCCTAATTATTCATTATCCCCAGCAGACAGAGCCTGCAAAACAGAATGAAGCCATTGCTCAGTGTCACAGTCAGTCAGGCAGAAAGAGAGACAAATGAGAGCAGACACCCCCTCCTTCTCCCATACACACACACACACACGCATTGCATGCATACTCACGCACACACAAAGACACATACACGCACCCGTGCGCACACACACACACACAGGCACAAACATGCTGAGAACTGTTGGTGAGGCAGAAGCCTTGGTAGTACAGCATGACTGTTTTAAATCCCGGGATGCTGGAAGAGAGCAGCAGCACATGAGCTATCACCGTACAACAAATGGAGCTTCCAGTTATACTCACAGGAAATGACAAGAAATGATAGCTGCCGTATGTGTAGTCTGAGTAAATTTTGTAAGTGGGAAATTCATGTGGGAGCAATGAATTGGGCTGCTCATTAACATTCACCAGCTCCATGTAAAAAAGAAAAGAAAAATCTATAAACAGAAACATTAAAAAATGTCTGGATAGGCCAGATTGAATTGAACAAAATATCACAATTTTAAAATTAACAGCAGATTTTGTAACAGTAAAAGAAAAAACTTGATGAAAAGAAAAAACATCTAAAAAACAAGTATTTCACAGTCCTGTAAGGACACCTTAAAATGTAAAGCTCATGTAAAGTGCAAACCATGATTTATGAAAATGGGCAATACAAATACAATGTGATTAATTGATTAATTGAAAAGTGCTCATCTGATTAGTTACTGGAGAAAAAAAACACTTCTTCTTTTGATTATTGTATATATAGTCACACCTGGGCCCTTCTTATGTTTCCAATCCATTAAGTCACATCTGTGTCAACTTGGCCCAGAGAAGAACTTGATTTAGACAATGCAGGATTGTTAGAGCAGTGAGATTACCACTGAGTGGTAATCCCAGTATGGCAGGAATAAGAAGGTGTGAGCAACAGGTAAATAACTGTTTTACCAGTGGTCGTGATTGTAGTCCCAGGGTACCACCCAGACCGCCCTCCCCAGGAGGTCTGTCCACTGAGCATTCTGAGTTTGTCAAACATCCCTTCAGCCCTCACTGTGCCCATTTGCTGCTTGTCACTGGCCAGGTTCCTGAGTACTCGGTTTATGGATGAAACCTGTCAATAAATATAGCCTGATTACACATGATCCACTCGTTGGATTCTGGATTCTTTTCGCAACACTGAGTGGTTTACTCTGAGGTAAGCAGGAAATTAAGACATATTAATAATTCATAAAGCTGTAGGTAGATGCTGTCCTCATAGACAACTTCAACTTCAAAAAATAACTTTGATGGTTTCCACAATTTTTGAGAATGAGAACAGAAAATTCTACCAAATGAGGTGGTCAAATGGACTCATCTCATGAACATGACAAGCATAAATAGATTTGAAGGCAGTAAGAAAATAACCAATTACTGGAAAATGTATCTAAACAAGTTCATCAAGCCATATACTAATTTCTTATTTTTTATTTTCTCTGTGTCCAACCTCTTTGTTCTTCTTTTTTATGTAATGCGTCTGGCAAACAAATTATAGGTGCATTACTGCCATGTACACTACATCATAAGACATCACATTCCACCACCACTTTCATGATCAGCAAGGGTGGTACTAGGGACCATTCAACCATGGGTCCTCAAAAAAAAAACCTAGTTTATCGTTTCTAGTTTCTTTAGACTTTAAAGTGCATATGACAGCTCAAAACAACATTTCTTAAATAAATAGAACAAAGGTGGTATTACACAATCGATATATATGTTTACGAAAAATATACACGGTACGCTTGGTAAAATCAATATTTTAATGCCGCGCCACTGAGCTATCGAGTTACCGCGCGACTAACTTCCGCCCGCGCTCAACACCTGAAATGACGTAAGCGTAGTAACTCTGTTGCACTTGTTCCATTTGGGTGCCGTATTTCCTGACAGAAAACTTTCACATTTTCTCAGGGAGCCTCCGGCTATTTCTTTGGGATCAGTTTGTTAGTATGCCTTCATGGTGTGTTGCAGCATATTGCTCGAACGTCAGTTCCCCTTCTTTTCGCCTTTTCAATTTTCCAAAAGACCAGAAAGTATGTGAGAAGTGATTGCAGAATTTGCGTCGCACAGGAGGTCCTGAACCGGAAGGAAAAGAATGGACGCCGACCCCATACTCTTAGTCGCGAAAACCACACTTTGAAACGCCGTACACAATTTATTTTTCAATCATCAGGTTTACACATGACTTCAAAGTACTATGTTTTATGTATAGTTTTGATACTTGTATGCCTTTTACCTATTTTTTGATGTGTCATATGCACTTTAAGTTTTATATAATCACATTTGCTATTATTTTCAAGTTTCAAGAGTTGGTGCATTGGTGGCATTTGTATAAAGATATATTCTGCTACTTTTCCACTTCTTCAGTATATCAGTTACGTACTATACAAGGTTTTAGTTCTCCATTGCACAAACCACTGAAAGAAATTGACCGAAGATCACTATCACTGTATAGCAGGAGGGTCTTACACTCGGTATATTGTCGTTGGTGCAGACTCCCTCTGCTAGCAGTCGGTCTCTGATCTCCCAAGCAAAAATGGATGGACACTCTCTCTTGTACTGACCAATCCTTCCCACCACCTCTGGAGTGGCCACCCTGGGCTTACTTCCTCCTATGGCCCGAGGGCGAATTGAACCAGTCTCATAATACCGTCCCAGGATCTTACTCACACAGCCATTAGACACCTGGACCAAAAGATAATACATATTATAAATTACAGACTATTTCTTAAATCAAGATTTTTAAAATGATCATGGGATTGGTCAAAGTGGGCCTTTACAAAATATACCACACAGAAATCTTTTTACAGGTCCTGAATAACACTGCTCAATTAAAAGGCCTTTCTTGCTCTATTGGACTCTCATGAAATACTTCAGCAGTGTCACTTGAATTAGCTGCAGCTGACCACTTCCTTTTGATAGGGAAGACTGTGCTTTATCATTTAGAAACTTATTTGTGTTGTAATTGTGAATAGGTGCAAGTAATAAACACTCACAAAAGAAACCTTTGGTGATGTTTCGAACCATGAAATGATCAGTGGACACCACTCAGATGCTTTGCCAATCCAATCATCTACATCCGACTTTCTTACTGCAAGGCATGGTTGGTCTACATCGCCAACATGCCACTTCCTCTGTGGTCCTGATAGATGGCAGTCAAAATTCTCACAGCTAAATTTAAATATAAATCATATGTAAAACAGGCCACTGTCTTTCTTTGGAGGAGTGACATGAATAGTCATGTCACAATAATACAACTGCAACTGGATCCTGAACGCCTAACATTTAAACATATCTGAGTCCATATGGACTGTGTTTTTTTTTTCCATGTGACTTGATCCCTAGTTATGTGGACCTATAATCAGTGGGCATCTTATGCATTACCACATGTTACAACTGAGAGAACAACTCTCAACATGACAAGTTTACCTGCAGTATTCTTGATATGTCACAGGGTCGAGCTCCACTGTGTGCTAGTTCCACTATCTTCTGCCTGGTAGAGTCAGGTAAAGGTCTCCCATTCACAAACACACCACCGAGCTGGTTTACGCCACTGTGACCTACACACACACGCACAAGCGTACAGAGAGAGAGAGAGAGAGAGACAGAGACAGAGACAGAGAGATAGAGAGACAGACAGACAGTGAAAGAGAGAGAGAACGAGAGCGGGAGAGAGAGAGAGAGAGAGAGAGAGAGAGAGAGAGAGAGAGAGAGAGAGAGAGAGAGAGAGAGATTTCTATTTGGCTACAATAATTCAATTTAACTCAGGAAAAACAATCAAAACAGAAAAAAATAAGTATAGTGAAATGAATGGCCAAAGTGATCTGGCATATGCAGGAGACTGGATACATCAGGGAAAAGGTTAGACGAGATGAAGAGAGAAAAAAAAACAGCTGAAGCCTCATAAATGATTGTTTTATCATGTGTATCTTTTAAAAAATCCTTCACAAATTAGAGTGCTTTTTGAATGTGTGTTTTATAAAATGTTATAATATGCTTCTTACACAGTGAAAAGCTTGGATTTATAGAATTTTGGATCACATTATTGTTAACTAATGCTTTGATATTTCTATCATTACTGAGTTAAAAAAAAACTTACATAGTTTCTCTTTGTAAATTAAAATTTTCTTAATCTTTGATTGACATTATGTTAACAAAAACTATTCACACAACAAATTAACTACAACAACAGCTATTATTATTATTATTATTATTATTATTAATATTATTGAGAGCTTATATTACTAATTTGTTAATTTGTTAATCATGTAATGGATATTTTTTTCTATATATAATAATAATAATAATAATAATAATAATAATAATAATAATGTTATTATTACTATAAGTAGTAGTAGTTGTAGTAGACTCTCGTTGTAGGTCAGAGGATGTTGCACCTTGTACATTATAATATACCATTGTCCTTCATGTGGTAAATTAAAATGATCAATTTGCTGCTGTGACACTTTACAGGTTAAGTAGGGATTTTACAGTCAATCAATTGTCTATTGTCTGTTAATGGCTCTGCTGGGGAAAGCATATTGCAGATTTATAAACCTCTCAGTGGGACACTAATAAATCATACAAACAGCCCCATGTACAAGTGTGCCCATGCTCGAACACACACACACACACACACACACACACACGTACACACACACACACACACGTATCTGTGTGTGTAAATATGACAATGCAATAAGTCATTGCACTGACTTACGTTAATTTTCTGGAAATGTCCTCTGCTGTAAATCTCATGATACAGTCATCATCAAAGTACAAATATGAATAACAAGATGGTGTTTATTTTCTGTTTTGCGCACTACAAAAATGATCACCGGGTAAATTATTTTAAGTTAAATTTAATTTTTCATTGTTCAGGTTAATCTTATTAATGTTAGAAAAAAAATGAAAATACCTGAAAATACCTGTAGTGAAATAATACAGGTAACTAACACAATTAAACCTCTGAAGTTAGTTAACATAACCTATTTATATGTTTTTATATACATCTCCAGATCAGGAATCAAATGATTAATCCAAAATCCAAACTCTGGTCAAATTACTTAACATGAGCTAAAGTTTTTTATTTTTATTTTCATCACTACACAAATCAGAAAATAATGGTGAGTCAAAGTCAAAAGCAAAGACGTTACATCAATATATAGTCCATAAATGTGTTTCTGCTTGTATTGTCTCACCTTGTTTTTTGCCTGTGCTGGGGGTAAAGGGACAGCGATTTCATGTATGTCTTTATAATCCCTATTCAGTTACTTAATCAGTGATTAGTGAAATTGTTCGTCATTTAATTAAAACAGAAGGCGGACTTGCGCTGGGTCTCCTTTTTCATTCATTTAGATGCATGTAGAATACATGAGGTAGACGCGAAGGGAAATTCTCTTTGATCTCCCCCACCTCTCTTTATATGGAGTAGTTTACCTTTAAATACACCTGACCCTTGAATGGCTTTAAACTTCTGTTCTTGTTAATTAAATTACAGACAGCAATATTGGACTCTGTAGAAGCTGTTGTTAACTTTGAAAGTGATTCTGCATTAATACAGCTGACATCTTTCCCTCATATGTTCACTTTGTGTTTTGGGCTTGAACATTTGGCTGTAGAAATTGTTAATCACAGTGTCATTTCCCAGAGGAAAACACCCGGGCTTTCCTCTGCTGACACACAATTAATGGACAGACATATGGAGTCAATTTAACTGAGGTCCCTCTGTGACACACACACACACACACACACACACACTCACACATTAAGCAAGTGGGCCCCTGGGAGCAGCTCAGGAGCCTTCACTTTCAATCAGTGCATTCATTTGAGTCTGACTTCAACTAATCTTCACTTTTACCATGTACTATTATTATCAGCAGTTTGCCAGATCAGACAGACTGTGTTGTTTGTGTATGCAATGCAGAGTCTCATAGCACAAGGGACACTAATTTCAGACAGTGTTATACACAGGTCTGATGGAAAGTAGATAGCTCTGGTCAACAAAAAAAAATATTTTTTGTTTGCTACTGAAACAATTCCAGCTCACACATTAGAAATTAGGCATGATGATTGCAAATCTGAATTCAGAATTGTCCCTGCACGTCAGGATTCTGAGTCATAGGTATGGTCTATTTTTACGAAGCAGATTCACAATGAAACCTCATGGGAAAACAATGTTTTCGACAGAGGGAACCACATACCCTGTTTGAAAATAAATATAAATATTTTACCATGTTACTACATCAGCTGTACCATATAAATGCAACTGTATGATAGCTGGGCATCATAAATTGCATGTTTCTGAAAAACCATACATATCAGTTTAATTTTTGACATGCTGGACTAATTCTGAATTCAGAATTTGTAATCAGCATACCTGATTTAGTTTAGAACACATGGATTTCCCTTAATAGCAAAATCTTTGTTTCATTGTCCAGTGTAATCCAGAGATCTAAAATACCACTACTCCACATCTGAAATCGACAGTCTGGTTTAGTCTCACCGGTTCATTAAAAAGGAGTCAGTATATGGAGACAGAATGGTCGCATTGGTCACACAATATGATACCACAGGGGTTACCATCCTTCCCAGTATGGAACTGATTGTTCCGTTCTTGGGTCCAGTGATAAATGAGCTAGAAGAAATTTACACTTCCCCAATCACAATAAGAGGATATGTACATCTGGACTGGCCTGGGACAAAAATCTGTCCCAGCACCTGCTGGCTAAACTCAACATTACAGCCAGATGTTGAGAAGAGCGCTTGGCTATTAAACACAGTTTTCCACATTACACATTTTAAGTTAGCTAATAAAATACTTAGGAAAATGTGATCTCCGTCCAACTTTCACCTAACCGTTCTCAAAGTGGAGGGTCCAGGTCTTTGTCAACAATTATTAGCATTACATTGTTATACATTGTTGTGCATGTTTCTCTGCTAACTACATAGTGCAGCATGCATTAGACCACTCTAAAAAAATGTGTCAACCTCCACATAGGCTGACATATTGCAAAAATGCCAAGCCAACAATTTGCATCTGACAAAAGCATTGTTTCCAGTTTCCAGCATGTGTTAGTAAGTCTGATCAGTGTGTGTGTGTGTGTGTGTGTGTGTGTGTGTGTGCGTGTGTGTGTGTGTGTGTGTGTGAGCTCAATATAACCTCTGAGCATGGCAAACTTAAAAAAACTTCAGATGTTTTGGTCTGAGGAACAACATCATCAAACAAAAACCTCCCTCATACCATGTTTAATTCGACAGTTACACTGTCAAATTGTTACACTGACATTACATTGAAGACATAATGCTTAGACTGTCTTAGAAGCTATTCTGTCAGAAATCTGTTTCTAATGCATTTGACAACAAAAATAGTGGGTATAAGTCAGGTTCTGCTCTGCTACGCTTGTTACAAACAATGTAACTCTGTCCCCCGCCCACACACACACACACACACACACACACACACTCACACAGGCATATCGGAAAAAAATAAAAAAAAGTAATGTAATGTACTACATGTACTGATCTGTGGTTAATTAATGATGCGTTAAACCTTAGTTGCTGCACAACACCCTCCACCTGCTTTATTTTCACCATTAGGTATTATGACTGAATTAAGTGATGGTGGTTTGATGAAAGAACCAAGATTGCCACTGTCCAACAAGAAACATGGCCAAACCTTCATATTCTACACCATTGTCTGGTAACATCCAGAGTGGGATGGATCCAAAGAGTAGAAGCAGCATAAGTGCAGGAATTGACAGTGGTCAAAAGAGAGATGTAGGACAAGGAAACAAACAAAGACACACAAAGAGAAGTAATACACACACCTTCACAGCAGACAGTATGGACCTCTTGTCCAGCAGGAAGAAAAAGGTAATAAAGAAATGAGGTGGGGTTCATTGTCACTTCCAAGGAACATTTGTTATACAGCCCAGCATTTTGATCCCATTATTGAAAATCACATCACATCACAAGATCCAATCCAATTTTATGAATGTGTTACTTTAAGTTTCATTGACTTTACACAGCTTGTTTAGATCAAACAGTTTAGACTCATTCCACTTTCTTCCTAATTGAGCCTTATTTTGGTCGTGTTTTCCATCCATGATTTATAAGTAATATCGTACTTACCAAATATGACATGACAACGTCACAAAATATCTATAATGGTGAGTTCAACATCTTTGATAGTGACATAAATTAAACATAAAATTACCAAAAAAAACCCCCTCAAAAGTGGGTTCAATCATGTGATGAAAGGATGGTGAGTCTGAATGACAGAGTGTGATGGCGGAAGAAACTATTTCTTCTCAGGGACATTAAATCCTTGTTGCACTGTATAGGAGTAACAAATGACCTGTGTTGATACTGGGAAAAATAAGAAATGGTATCATCTTTGCCACCAATCTCAAAACTACATTGGTGGCAAACACACCTCTCACTTAACATGACTGAACAACTTTGTCACGAGACAAGATATCTCACTGGTATATTTGGCTTGGCTGCTATAAACATCAGACTTTCACAGCAGTGGAATGATTACCACTTTTTCAGTTCGTGGCAAATCGATTTTTCCACATGAAGCATTTTAAAGAGCAACATTATTCATTCAGACACCTTTAGTTACTCCACTGTGTGCTTTTTGGTGCTGAGCAGGTACTGAGCAGTGGGTCTTTGAAACGTGTTGCTGCTGAAAAGCAACACAATGTGTTGAAATTTACTAGTGATATATGGCCAAGGGGTGATACTATATAAATCCAGATTTTCATTCACTTCATATACAAAGTGTTTTTTAAAATGTCAGTGGCCCAAGATGGAATAAGGTCAGTTAAGACATGCAATTATTCACATAACTATAGAGTCAGTCATCAAATGCTAGATGATAATATTAGGTATGTCATGTAACTCACTGTTTTGCATCATGGAAGCCACACCAGTCTCCCAGCTTGTCTGACTTCTGTAATCTGCATTAAAAGAGAAGAAGCTTTGACTACGGGCAGAAAAGGACAACATCTTTATAGCAGTGAGAAAGTGTATCACACAGAAGAGCATCATCTCTTTTTATACACATTTGAGGGGTTTCGGTGGAAATAAATTGTGTTTTTATTAGAGGAATTACCACGTCAACAGAAACACAACTAGAACCTGTACTGAGACAATGGCTTAATGTCATCCCAAACTATGGCTTGTTTATATGGTAATAATGGTTGCTAATATCATCCAGTTATGAGCAGACACTTGGAGTCCAGCTACTAGTGTCAACAGCATTAATGACATTTAAGCTGAAATGTTATATCCACAATACTTTGAATGACGTAGATGTCTGCCAAATAGTGTATTTAACTGTTATCATCTAAATTTACTCTGTGCATCTGACCATCTTATAATGACTGTTTGTATATTATTTGTATATTTAGGGGAATTACATGTATTTCTAAAGAGACTGTGGAGGAATATTGGAGTGATTGTGTGTATATACATAATATTACAGGAAAGCTAATTGTAAATCTAGATTTACAACTAAATTAGGTACTGTCTGCATTGTTGTATTGTAGAATTAATTAAGAAGAATTTAAACAGACAGACAGACAGACAGACAGACAGACAGACAGACAGACAGACAGACAGACAGGTGATAGACTCGTCCACTAAAGCTCACTTTAGCCTTCCCCAAGGCCAACACAACCTTAGGATGAGGCTACAGACACAGAGGGATGACTTGAGATCTGACCAATATATATGCGTTAACATTAATGCACATGACATCAGGAGAGCGAGCTCTGTCCTGGACTGTCCTCTGGACTCCGTGGAGGAAGTGGGGGAGAGAAGGATGTTAGCCAAGCTGACATCCATCATGGACAACACCTCTCACCCCCTACATGACACTGTGGGGTCTCTGAGCAGCTCCTTCAGCAGCAGACTGTTGCACCCACGGTGCAAGAAGGAGAGGTTCCGCAGGTCCTTCATCCCGACCGCTGTCAGGATCTACAACACACGCACCTGATCTTGTTGTAGTTTTCTGTTCTGTTATTGTCCATATGCACTACCATTCACCATGGCTGTATTTTTTCACTTTCCTCACTTCTATATCCACTTGTAATTTATTGTTGTTTCTTATTTATATTTTTTCTTGTTTCTAAGTTCTGCTGCTGTTAACATGTTAATTTCCCCGTTGTGGGATAAATAAAGTATAATCTAATCTAATCTAATCTAATGACATCCATTATACTTTATAGCTCAATTCTCAAAAATTTGTCTTGTCACGTAACAAAAAAATAGACGTAAAAGCTTGATTGCAGCGCTTTCTATGAGCCGTCTTGTAATTAAAGAGCCGCATTAATGAACAGGAACATTTTCGTCCACAGAGGAACACACACACAGGCCGGCTATAGGCACCGTGTCCACGCTGTAAGTGCGAGCCCCTGTGCCTGTGAAAGGAGACAAAGAGCCGGGGAGCGGAGCTGCCGGCTCTGCTCGGTAAATACCCGTCAGGCTTTGTGTGTCGCCGGGATTTTCTTGTCGCTGCCTCGTTAGTTGTGGCTTGTTAAAGAAGCCGCGACACAAAACCTCGGCGGGAGCCCGACTCGACCAGAGCGCCGGACAGAAAGAGTTCTGTTGGCCGACGACTATAGAGAAGTTTCATTCAGAGAACTGAGAGGAGGAGAAAAGAGACGTGTCCGCTGTCCAACACTGGAGGACACTACTGCTGCTGCTGCTGCTGCTGCTGCTGCTGCTGCGGGACACTCACTACCTGGATGTATCACCAGCCCGAGCAGGCGTCTTCCGCATCCTCATCACAACAACAACAAACTGCTACTAGTGCACATATCAGAACCTGCAAGCTGCTTTATTGTTATTAGCTAACGCTCAGTCCAAGGGTGATAAATATTTAACTTCAATTTGGAAAATACTAGAAACTACGTTCCGTCCACAGAAGTAGCGCACGTTTCCCTAAAGAGTAAACAGTTGTAAAGAGACAGATATAAGTAGCCTACCTGGTGCTAATGTCTTGTTTAGGTCATATTTGTCCTTTTAGATGACATTTTTCTTACGTGTCCAATGTGTTGATGTAATGGACACTGTAACTTCCTGGCGACCTCTACTGCAGTGGCAACAGATTCAATTCGGCTCTGCTCCACTTCAACAGATGATATTGATAAACAACGTGTTTTTCAGGAGTTGAACGCGAATGCTGGTTGCGATCCGGTCAGACAGACAGTCAGACAGACAGGTCATTCGGGATGAAGGCGGTGTCAGAAAAGAGTTGGACACTAAACATGGTCAGCGGCTCCACGTCTCCGAGAATAGCAAGAGCGATCACACGGATTTGAATTAACTTTCAAGAAAGACACAGATAATTACATTTATAACAGACAACTGTTAGCTGGGATTCCTGGGCAATACTGACACACAGATACTAAACATTTGAACTTCCCAAATATTCGGGTTTACACGCTTTCGTCGTGCACGTGCAGCGAGGAAGTGTGGGAACAGCACACTGAAAATGCTTTGCTTTCACGCGGCAGCTGATTCATCATGCGTTTAATTAGCCTGAATTTAATTAACATCCGAATTTTCATTTAAGAATTTTATCGTCCTATATGTGACGAGTTAGGATTTTAACCCCCCCCCCCCAACCACTCCAAACTCCATACATTATTTTACACCGCTATATTAAACTATTCTACGCCTTCGTGTATGATTAGGCGCTTTTAAAGAGACTGAAAAGACACACAAACATGTAATTCAATGCGGCGCGGGCCTTTCAGGCACTCGCCGCTTTTCTGGGCCCATTCAGAGGCAGTCAGTCAGACGCTGGAAGGCTCTCTCTCTCCCTCTCTCTCTCTCTCCCTGTCAGTCTGTCTGTCTGAGCGCACACAGGTTTAACTGCTGCTCATGATTTGTAACCGCTTCCATTCATTCGACCATTATTTTTCAGTGAAACAAATATATTCACAAAAAACGTAGTTTAGCAAATAATAACAATACTAGCAGCAACAACAACAAACAACAACAACAATAATAATAATCATAATAATTTATATAAAGGCCTTTACGGTTTGGTTTGAAATTATTTGTGGTCTGGCTCCTCGAAATTCGGATTAAAATACAGTTGTTGTAGTGCTAAAAATACTTTGCTGCGTTAGAAATCACAACTTACCAAATAATAATAATTTTTAAAAATCGTTCCTACATATAACCACAGCCCCTAAGAGTCAGTAACAGGGACACTCTCTGCGGAAAGCAACATCGGGAAAAAGGATGAACAACAAGATTGAGAGATGAGGAACCGCCACAGGGTAGATGATACGATCGCTTTGTTTTGAAATGAATCAATAAAATCCCTGTTTTGTAATAATAATAAAATAAATACTGTCAATCTCCAAATCGTGAGGCAGACGGACAAGTACTCGCTGTATTACATAACATAATCGCGAGCCAGCGCTACTTCAGGCGACTCTTGTTGTTGCTCTGTCGATTTGTTTTATTTTTATGTAATTTTTGTCCAAAGTTTTGTGACGACATGGCGGAACAGAATTCCTAACCGTGTGGACAGTTAGGAATGTGGACACACACATCAAGTAGCCTAATACTGTCTACTTTACTTTTTTTTAAAAGGAAAACTGTTAATAAAACAGCACAGTACATTCCTGAGGCTGTTTGCAGTAAATTATTAAGAATGCATGATATATGTGTATATTTGGCTGCCAGTGTCATGGAAAGTAGGAAATAGAAGTTTATTTAGCTGGACCATAGGAAAAAAAAGCCTAGGAACACATAATGTGTGCGATTCAGTTTTTTTCATTTTTTCATTTGTAGACGTTTTGAGGAAAATGAAAGAAATGTCCTTGTCTATTTGATCAGTCCCCTAACAAAGCATTCAGAGTAGGTAAAGTGATCCCCAAAGTCTCTCTTCCTCCTTTCTTTTTGTCACTGTCCTTCTGTTCCTCTGACTTAAAGCTGCTAATTTAATTTAAAAAAAAAAAAAACAAAATTCATAAAATCCCTAATGGTTCGTAAAATTTTTAATCTTTCATTAAAATTTTTTATATTCAACTAATTAGGCTGCAGAGACAGTATTTTTTGGCTTCATCTTGCCTTCTCTGCTAAACCAACTAACTTTTAAACTCCATGCTTGACTGATGGAGAGAAGGAAGAGAGAGACAGAGAGCGAGGGGGCGAGAGATGGTGTGAGAGAGAGAGACAGACCCATACGGAGAGAGTGAAAAAGAGATGTGTGCGAAAAGAGAGATAGCAAACTTACCTTTCTGTGGCATTCTGTAGCAGTGTTAAGTTATGATGCGTTTAATTTTCCAACAGCTCTCCTATTCTTCTCTCCAATTAGTTTCTCCTTGACTGCAGAGACAAGTGCAGTGACGGAGTTAGTACTTTGAGAAGGGGAGGGGGGAGGGAGGGATGGAGAGGGAGTGAGTGGGAGGGCAGAGAGAGAGGGGATGGAGAGTTAGAATGGTGAGAGCTGACACTTTGTTCACAAGTGAGAGGTGTGTGTGTGTGTGTGTGTGTGTGTGTGTGGGGGGGGTATACTGACTCCAGCGAACAGCGAACAAAAAACTGAATAGACGGAGAGCAGTCTTGTAGGAGACGTGTATTTGATAGGAAAAAGAGTCATGTATCCACCCAACCATTGGCAACTTAGGGCCTGATTTAATTTTGCACACCCTATTGGTTTGCGTGCTGTGGGTGGATCCAAGATCACACGCGCAATTGTTTGCGGGTGCAAATGTGGTGGAGCCCGCCCAATATAAATGAGGTTTTCGCAATGTGTTTCTCGCCCGCTGGTCGTGCTTTACAATATCGTGTGTGTGTGTGTGTGTGTGTGTGTGTGTGTGCGTGTAAAATGGAGTGTCAACTTGATTGCGCGCACAAACACACGTTGAAGCTGATCTATTAACCGGAGACAAAGAGGATTGTGTCCCTCAAATGGCCGAAATAGCGCGCGCAATTCATATTGCCTGATTGCCTTCATGAATATGCAAATGTTGGCATCTCCGCCAGAAACTGCAAAATGTTGCGTGGAGTTCGTGCAAAAAGATGAAGATAGCGCGCAATCTTCTTTACTAAACCCGGAAACGCGCTGATTTTGCGTCTTCATTTTGCATTTCTGAAAGCCACCTACGAACTGGCACAGCTCTGCGCAAACATGGCTGCGGTTGGTGTAACAAGGAGACATCAGCACAACGAAAGCTGAAGGAGAGAATGAGTCTTTTCGGCTTGTGTCACCATGTTTGATGAATGACGGAAGAAACAATATTACTGACAAATATGTAATAGCACTTTATACTTTTCTACTTTTAAGGTGCCTTTTTTCATAAACGCGATATGGCAGGCTATCTGTGAAAAAGTAAAGGCTGTATTTAAAACAAGAAGAACGACAGGTGAAATTAAGAGAAGATGTCAAGATCTACGAAGAAGAACCAAGCTCATAATAAAATCTCGGCAAATAAAACAGTTGATGGACCGGGAGTGGACGATTTAAGGATATGACACCCTTAAGCCAGAAGCTGCAGAGCAAGGTAAGCACAAACATGCATTTCTTTTATTTGATACATTTAATTAATATTATTAATAATGAATTAATATTCAGATATGTGCAAAAAGGAATGTGCTTGCTGTGTTTACGTATAGTTGAATATACACTGAAACATTACACTGAACATTAATTTTGTTTAAATGTAGGCTGGGTTCTCTTTTTTTATTGGCTGTTACGATTTCAGTTTTGTTTGATTAGAAATACTTAGGCTCTACTGCCTATGCCCTATAATATGTTCACAATATATTCTATATAGCTGTGTTTGATCAAGGTGGTTTTCTCTTTGTTTAACTGTGTGAAAATAAAACATATGCATACCTCAATGGATTTATGAAACATGGCTTTGAATCAGACTGGCCCCTGTCTGCAGTCCCGCAGCATTCTGTGGTGATTTGCAAAGTTATGCAGCACGAAGCAGACAACTGTGATCTGGGCTCCATCAGTGTTGGTCAAAACAACGGAACCTGCTTTATAACACGCCAAAGGTGTGCTCCAGGATGGTCGGTGTTCTAGTGCGGCCGCGTTGTAGCGGTGTTCTGCTGGAGTAGTACAGGTGTCATGAAGAAGGGTTGTAGGGGGTGTGCACTGTCACCTTAAAGTAAACTGCTATCACATACTTGTCATTAATGTGAGGAATGAATCGCACACAAGTTGCACTTTTAAAGAGTGCGTGCGTTTGCGGTTTATATAAATGTGCTCTCTGTCTGATGGGGTGGGGGTGGGGTGTGTGTGTGTGCAGTCTATTGGTCCAATAATTTGGGGGAAGCCAGCATCCACATCAAAGCACATTGTTGTGTGTATGTAATGTGTCCCCAGTGTGTGGGAATCTGATGTGGCTGACATGGCATTTCATATGTGCGACAGCGCACTGCAAAACCAGGTTCGCGGACACGGGCAATGTTGGCAGAAGTGTTGTCACACAGGACACTGCGGGACTCCTCCATGTCAGCAGGGACAGACTGGCCATCGGGCATACCGAGCATTGTCCCGGTGTGCCGACAGTCCCGACACTTTTTTATTGATATATTGGTCGCAGTGGCCCATAAAACCAGATTGACAATGAGCTGACCCAATCACACTGTTAAACACCAGCCCCTTTCACTTTGCTCCTGTCTGTGTAATGCATTCAGCAAAAAAAAAAAATGTCAGTGCAAGAGTTTGTTTCCTAACCAGCGGCCCGGTGTGTGGGTCTGCTCCAAAATGCCAGGACCGACTTATTGTCCCAGTCCGGACCTGCTTGTCACTGGTTCCAAATCAGCCCTTAGCTCCCCCAGAAGCTCTAATATGACATCGCTGGAAAGGCGATGTGTCTCTGTTATTGTTTCTTACGTCATTCCAAACATGTTGACGCGAGCAGAAAAGACTTGTTCTCTCCATCACCTTTCGTTATGCCGATGTCTCCTCCTTGTTACAACAACCGCAGCCACGTGTGCCCAAAGCTGTGCAAGTTATTTCAAACGTGCTAAATAAAGATACCAAATTACCATTGTGTTTCCGGGTTGGTAAATCACATTGCGTGTGGTACCTCTATTTACAGTTACTCGAGAAGGGTCTGGCTGCGTACTGCAGCACCTGGGCGTGTCTACGCAAACAGAGGCGTGTCTACGCAACAGGCGTGTTTATTGCGTAGACACACCCCCACCGGGAAATTTGCAGCACCTGTGCGTGTCTTTTCAAGCGTGGGCATTTCTTTTTAATAGCTGTGTCATTGAAAAGACACGCGATTTCAAGGGAAATCGCGATGAACGTTGCGAGACATCAAATGAGACCCGCTAACAGAGAGTATAAAAGCGTTAATAATAAACAAACATTTAACAATGGCGAAACGTTGCGAGACCAGCGAGACAGTAAGTGCTTTATTTAATAAATCTAAAATACAGAGGGTCCTCGAGTTACGACGGAGATCCGTTCCTGAGAATGTGTCGTAACCGAATTTCGACGTAAGTCGGAACATACATTCATAGGTAAGGTAGTTACAAAGTTGTGCCACTAGATGTCGCTATAACACCATCCTACAATAAGAGTTTACTGTGGTGAATTGCCTTTTGTCCCTCTTGACCCTCTTGACACACCGTAGGGGTTGATATCGCGAGTGTAATGAGCATTTCCTTTAGATTTCTGATATCAACCATGTAGACCCTGTGTTGTGAATAAACCTACGGTATTGCCACGATCCCGAACCCAGCTGTGTCCTTATGCATTTCCTTACCGGCTGCCGCTGCACCCCCCGCCAGCCGTCCATTTCATATAGTAAACACAACGCAGAGCAGCCTAGCTGTGCTGTGGAGGTGCTGGAGAGCCGGCAGGCGCGCTGAGAGACAGAGAGAGCGCTCACCAACTAGTTCCCGTGCGAAGTCTGTACATATTTACGGGGCAAACCGCTTAAGCCGAAACAAGAAAGTTCACGGGAGATGTGTCATAACCACGAAAACGTAACTCGCGACCGTCGTAACTCGAGGACCCCCTGTATATGCATTTGTTGCATATAGTTGTATTATTACCCGGGGCGAAGGACTAAGCAAGGTAGATATATATTTATCCACAAATATTTTTATTATTTTATTGTTAAAACCTAAAGAGCTCAGTCCTTTGCTGTGTTAACTCAGCAAAATGAGGTAGTAAGATTCAGAGGGGGTTATTTTCCTGTTTGCTAAGTGAAATGCAGCGTACATATAAATGTTCATCTTCTAAATTATCCTAAAAGGTTGAGCCAAGTAAATACATTTAAGCAAGGAATTATGGCAGTTGTAACGTAGCCAGCAATGTGAGCATCAAAATGTAACTTGGAAACTGTAACTCCCCTGTAATATTAACCCGTTCTTTCAAAAGCATTATTCTCAGCGTGATCTAGTGCAGCACGTTAAAACTAGTTATGACATCATACTGTTGACTATTATTACCAGCTCGACGCTGCCATGAACACACCATATCAGTATACTTTATTGAAGTTGTACAGATTTAATGTCAAACATAATGTTCCTATAGCCACAAAGGTTAAAGTTTCTTAATGAATGAAGAGTCTACACACGTAAACAGTCACTGTACCCGCTGTACAAGGAAAGAAACAAGCTTAGGCTCAAGTTTGCGGAGGTTGTCTCAGAATGCAGGGTTAGAGAACAGATATACCCTGTCCCCAGATGTGGTTGCAAACAGTTCATGTTGTCTCGATCTTGTATTCAGTCATCAGGGAGACACCAAGAGCGAGGCAGTGGACAGATTGTCTTGACTTCATTCTTGATGTGCTTTTTCCAGAGGTATGACATGATTGTTTTGCTTACATTGAATTATTATTATTGGCACTGTTTTGTATTGTGAATACTGTTTTTTCGCATCACATCTCACACTTGTAAATGAAAAAATAACTTGAAATAGACCAATGCAAATGTGTATTTAAGGTTTCAGAGCATTCAGGCCACGTTTGTGGAATATTACTTTTTTTACTTCGGCCAGATCTTACAGAGCCTCCTGCACTCTGAGAGAATCAGAAGGCTGTGATATTGAACTCGACATAACATAATTAATTGGTACATTCAATTATAACTTTTTTTTATTTTAACAAATGACAACAATCTGTTCTAGGCAACTGTAAACACCCTGGCTGAAAAATGCCACCTGCCAGTGAAAGAGGCTGTCACTACGTTCAGAAGGGGACCAAAGTATGAACCATGGTCAGGTTAATATGTAAAGAATTGACAATAGCCATATTTCAATGTGTAATGAGTGAGGTACATTGCTACATCTAATTGCACCATTTTAATGCTTGTTACTTTTTTTGATAGTGAATTGAGAATGATGCAGCAGTCATTGATGGAGCACTTAATGGAGGAAGAGAAGGAAAGGCAGTGAAAATTCAAGAAGAAGATGGAAAAAGCTCTATCCTCGCGTTACTAAAGCTGCTTTAATATTTAAATAAAATTTTGGAAGTCTTGAACTCTGTTGCTTTTACTGTATTACATATTTAATATAAAATTTGTATGCGTCTGAAAACATTTATTATAGGGCAACTATGCCAGTCCCCCTCTGCACACTGTCATCTGTAGCCAGAGAAGCCTGTTCAGTGACAGACTGCTCCTTCACAAGTGTAGGACCAACAGACTTAAAAAGTCCTTTGTTTCACACGCCATCAAACTGTACAAATCCTCTCTCTAGTAACAGTAGTTATTAGCAGCATTTTGTATAATCATATATTATTTAATATATTATGTTCTATGAATAGAATTAAATACAACTCACTGCTTTGCCATGTACAGCGCACTATGGGATCATAACACCTATTTCCGGACCGACATGTCTCGCGAGATTCAACGCAATTTACGGTTGGGGGCGTGTCTACGCAAGAAACACGCCTATTGCGTAGACACGCCCATATACTGCAGTTCGCAGCCAGATACTGTTGGGCTATTTTGGCTGCGTGAGGGGAAATTAGCACGTCATATCCGATTAGTTTGCGCGCTCAATACAGTTTTTGCACGCGCAAATCACTAGTAAATCAGGCACTAAGGCCGTGTGCACAGTTTTGGGCACAGATGGGCACACAACAGAACAGGAGAATTAGATGTGGACTATTAAATATAAGATCACGCTCATGTAAGGTTGTTTTAGTGAATGAATTAATCTCAGATCATAACATTGATCTCCTGTCTTTAACTGAAACCTGGCTGAATTCTGATGAATATGTCAGCCTAAATGGATCACCCCTGGGTCCTGTTTACCTTGCAGACCACACTAGACGTCGCCACTTCCTGGCACAACGTACGGTAAGCGTATTGCGTCACTTCCCTTTGTTGGCTGTCCTTGCTGGTGTTGACTCTCGTTTCTGTAGTAGTTCTCCGATCTAAATTTTACTGTTTCATCTGTTTTGAAAAACATTCTGGTGTAAATCGTCGTTACATAAACAGTACACACTCTTTAGTATTTGTCTCTGGTTGCGATCGTAAAGGCTAACCGTTGAGCAATGGCTTCTCTCCCACCCTCCTCCTCTCCTCTCTCCTGCTCTCAGTGCCTCATGTTCAGTAATTCCTCTGCCTCCTTTAGTAGTAATGATAAATGTAATAACTGTAGCTTAGTGGCAGCAATGGAGGCGAGGCTTAGTGAGTCAGAAGCCTGGCTCCGTACCTTAGAACCTAAATTAGCGGTAGCTAGCCAGGGCCCGGTAGTCAGTGCGGAGCCACCTAGCTTAGCCCCTGCTAGCGGTCTCCCGACAGCCCCCGTGCAGCCGGG
>JAFBJQ010000621.1:220510-250473 GCA_016785345.1 Trinectes maculatus
ATTGCGCCCCTTAAGAAAAAACTCATTAAACAAAAACAAACAAGCTCCCTGGTATAATTCCGACACTCACAAGCTAAAACAGGCGTCAAGAAAACTAGAAAGAAAGTGGCGCTCCACCAACCATGAGGAGACCTACATAGCCTGGAAAAACTGTTTTAAAGCTTTTAAGAAGGCTCTCCGAAATGTCAGAGCTGCCTTTTACTCATCGTTAATTGAAGACAACAAACATAATCCAAGGTTTCTTTTCAGCACTGTAGCCAGGCTGACTGGGAGCCACAGCTCTATTGATCAGAGCATTCCACACTCCCTTATGAGTGATGATTTTGTCAATTTCTTTGTTGATAAAATTATAACTATTAGGGAGAAAATACACCACTCCCAAACTATACTAAATAGTGACTTACCCGTACAAACAGAAATAGCAGGCTCAGCACACATAGACTGCTTTACCCAAAATGACCATAGTCAGCTAAAAACAATAATTTCTTCATCTAAAGCAACAACCTGTATTCTAGACCCCATCCCAACAAAACTCTTTGAAGAAATTCTGCCTCTGTTGGACAGCCATTTACTAGATATAATCAATCTTTCACTGTCATCTGGTTATATACCACAGTTCTTTAAAGTAGCTGAAATTAAACCTCTCCTCGAGAAACCAAGTCTGGACCCAGAAGTTTTAAATAACTACAGGCCAATATCCAACCTTCCCTTTCTCTCAAAAATCCTTGAGAGGGCTGTTGCCAATCAGTTAAATGATTTTCTTCACACCAATAGTTTATATGAGGACTTTCAGTCAGGGTTCAGAGTTCATCATAGCATTGAGACAGCTTTGGCAAAAGTCTCAAATGACCTACTCATGGCATCAGGTAAAGGATTTATCTCTGTCCTGGTTCTCTTAGATCAGACCTGGGCAAATTACGGCCCGCGGGCCACATCCGGGCCAATCATAAATTACAACATAAATTAAACAAATATCTGTGTCATGCTTACAATACAACTATGCTGCTTTTATTTTGAAATTTGAAATTTTATTTTGAAAAGCGTTTACATTTACGTTTGTATTACTTCCGTATCGACGTATGTGCGTGTGTGTGTTGTGAGTGAAGGTGAACAGTGATAAGTGACGCTAGCCAGGTTTCCCTCAAGATGTCGGGTCACACAAAGAAAAGTTGGTAACGAAAGCTGTGTTTTCAACAACACATGGACTGCCAAGTATTTCTTTCTCAGAAATGAAAGGTAAAGCTTAATCTGAAGAACAGAGCGACTTTTTTTTTTAACATGTCCTGTCCGACTTTGACTGTTTTTGTCTGGCTTTGGATGAGAGCTGCGATGTACGTGACACCACCCAGCTACTGTGTGGCCCTCTGACACAATTCAGGTTTCTCATGTTTCTATGGACCATCGACTGTGTTGGCAACTGATCGTGGAACATGCTCCGGAGCTGCAGGACCCGGATTCAGCACCGCACTCAACGCACCACTACAAATTATATTATATTATATTATATTATATTATATTATATTATATTATATTATATTATATTATATTATATTATATTATATTATATTATATTATATTATTTTATGTTATCTAATATAATATAATATAATATAATATAATATAATGTCACGCAGTCAGTAAATGGCCAACATAGGGGACTTGGCTCTGACGAATGTGACACTTGTTGAAATTCGATGACTTTGTGTAAAATTTCATCACGCACTAGGAGCTGAGATTAGGATGTCATCCATAATAGCCACGACTCCCGTAATGCCTTCTAGCATGCCATCCATGATGTGCTGATAAATCTCAGGGGCACATTTAATTCCAAAGGGTAACCTCAACCTCCTGAATCTGCCAATAGGTGAGTTGAAAGTTGTCAGGAATGACGATTCTTCGTCTAGTACTATCTGGAGGAATCCAGACTTGGCATTGAGGACTGGGAATATTTGTGCTCCAGGCATGGATGAAACAACTTCTTCAACAGTGGGCATGGGGTAATGTTCTCTCTTAATTACTTTGTTTAGCTCACTGGGGTCTATACAGATTCTTATCTTAACACCCTGGGAGACCACCACCATTGAAGAGACCCACTCTGTCGGCTGCTCAACCTTTGTGATGTAGCCATTTTCCTCCATTTCGTGCAATTTCTGGATATTTTTTTCTTTGAGCGGAGCTGGCTGTCTGCGCACAGGATGGACAACACCTTTAGCACCAGGCTCTATTTTAATTGTTTATTTACCTGTCAGGGTCCCTGTGGTACATATTAGCTCGGAAAGTCACACAGGCTTTGTGGAACAGTTTCTGGCTCGACCATGCCTCCGATGGGCACATCTGCAGCTGCTTCACTAATGTTTTGTAAGGAGTTCAGCCTCGTTATCAACCCTAATACTTTAGCTGTAGCTCCGCTGAGCACACTTTCGTGTGCGATATCCACAATTTCAAACTCTGCGTCTGTGGCATGTTGTTTGTAGTGCACAGATAAATCCACAGCAGCGGCTGGCTTGAGTTTATGATGGAGTAAGAGCGTAGTAGCTTGTTAGACTGTTTCAATTCAGCAGTGTGCATTAGCTTTGGTAACAGAGAGTCAATGTGTTTAATCTGGCACCAGAATCAATCCTGAACTGGACTTTTTTTGAAACTATTGTCACACGCACAGACCATTTGTCCACCTTTAGTGAAGCTGTTGGAAGCACAACCTCTGTAAGGCTAATGTTCAGTATTCCATCATCTGTCTCCTCTGGCGTCTCTAAACTTACTGTGTGCACTGCACGTTTACGACACACTGACATCCAGGGGATTAGTTTGTGGCAGTACGAACACATTGAACCGTTAGCTGGGCACCTGCACTCACTCCATTTGTGCTCAGGATGATTTCCACAGCTGGCACAGAAAGCTGATGGCTTCTGCTGTGTGTACTTGTGGTCTGCAAAACAAGTTTTCCTGCTTTGACCAAAGGTTTTAGGTTTTTAGAGACATCTCATATTGCTAGGGAATTTCTATGGCTCTGGCAAACGTTAATTCTTCACGTTTGTCCAGCAGCCGCTCTTGTACTCTCTTCTCACTCACACCCGCTACAAACGCGTCAATCAACATATTGTCGGATTCGGCATACTCACAGTCCATTAAAAGTAGTTTTAAATCCTTCACAAAATGGTCGAAATTCCAACTTGTGCCCTGTTTCCTCTGCTTGAAACGATGGCGAGCAATCCTCTTATTCTTCCTCGGTTGGATGTATTTTTCAAACTTTTCCAGCACTTTCTTGGGGTTTTCTTTCTCTCCTTTGTCCCAGTTAAGTGTTTTGTGGGTCTCTCTGCCTTGTTGGCCAATCCACGTACCCAGCCAGCCAGCTTGTTGCTTTGCGGTCAGTCCAGATAGTGGTCCGTCAAAAACGAAAGTAACATAACTCCTAATCGATCGAATTCCTGGTATAAATCGGCAGCTTCCCAATCGATTTTGGGGTATTCGAACTGCGGGGACACCATGCTCCACTTCTGACACCATGTAATGTATTAATTTGTCAGGCAGCTCAGGCTGTGTGCAGAGCAGTCCACAGAAATTGGTCATTTGTAGTGACCAGTACACACAGCGGTTCGTTCATACTGATCGGTCGCTCGTTGATATGTCACATGACATCCGACATACATTATTCATTCATGAAATAATTAATTAGTGTTCTTTGGTTCTTGTAGCTGTGCATACTGTTACCGTGTATATAAAGTAAAGTGAGTTAAGAAGTGTTGATTTTGTGTTATGTTCTCCCACAAAAAATAAGACAAAATAAAATAACATAATAATGTTAACATGTTACTTTTGGGACAGTAATATTTTAGGGTACTTGGGACGTCATAAATTCATTTTGAAAATAAGTGTTTTTTATTCACTCGTCCTGCAGCAGCTGTCCTGTAGAAAACAGGACAGATTTGTTCATTTGTGCACAGCTTGACAGCACCTCAGGCCGCTGTCAGGCTGTCTGCTGTTTTTGACAACGGCCACTAGAGGGCTACAGCTCTGCACTTGTGACTCAAAAAGATTCGTTAATTTTACCTTGAAGATTCAAGTCAGTAAAAAGACTTACATTTCCCAACACTGTATTTCGGTGGGGGGTGGGGTCGTGGCGGGATTTGACACGTAAAGAAGTAATTTTGTAGTTTTTTGAGTGGTGACATGGTTCCTACCCGGACCACAAAGTTACATAGTGCCAGTGTAGGCAAACGGAACCAATTGTGAGTTGAGCTGACAATAGGTCAGCTAAAATGTCATTGCCTTGACTGGTCTGGGGCCATGTTGCTCTACTGGCCTGATAAGGTTTGCCAGATTGTGCTGGCATGGCTCCTCATTTTTTCTAGTCATATCTATATATTTATATTATTCCAATGACTCAAAAATATGTTATTTACTTAACATATGTCAGTGTCAGACCACTAGATGCCACAGGAGAGCCAGACAGAGTTTAAATACCACTCTTAAATTGTGACAATCGTAATGGTTAATGTCTCTAGATTCACAAAGATGTGTTTGTGTGTGTGTGTGTGTGTGTGTGTGTGTGTGTGTGTGTGTGTGTGTGTGTATGCTGTGGTTTGCTTTCCCTGCTCCTCCTGCAGTGTCTGTGTTAGTTTTGTTTTGGATTTATCAAACCACTCACTTACCCCAATGCCCTATTGTCAGATTCTGCTTTAGAGTCCACACGAGGCCTTCAGCTGAGTTTTAACAAGGTCAGTTGACAGTGTGGCAGTATGAGAAATCACTGTGTGGCAGTTATGCAAAAGAATCTTCGTGACCAACATCTGACATACTTTAGTGGTTACTTTGCCACAGTAAATCACTTCCACTCTCTGTAATATGCAACATATAATCACTTAAAACACCCCACATCAGCTACTTCTCATTCTTGTGTTGACATTAAAATCAACACCTGTGTACCTCCATTAAATGAACAAAATTTAATATTAATTAAAGCTGCAAGCAGCAATGACCGGGCCCGAGCACGTGCGCATGTCGGGGTATGCGCTGGAACTTGACATGTTAAAAGTGACTTTTCCAACCACCACCATTAACCTTCCTTCCAGTAGAAAAACACAAACACAGAACCAAACTTATGGCACCAACTTTTATTCCCCCATGGCTGAAGAGTAACCTGACCAAGTTTGATGCCGTTACCATTAAATTTGTAGAAGGAGTTTGATCATATGCGAAGTGTGGAAAAAAAATGCAGTTTCCAAACTGTGGAAATTGGAAAGAAATTGGCAGAAATGGCGCGAAATTGCATCTTCCGCTCAAAATGGCCGACTTCCTGTGGACCTGGCACCATAGTGTCAAGAGGCTTTTTTGTGCGTCTGGGCGTGACGGAGATGCAATGGGCATTAAAGATGCACTTGCAAATATTTAAACATGTAAATATGTAAATAATAAATGTGTAACATAAATATGTAAATAGTTACCTGATGTAAATTATAAGATAACATAATATTGTAAATGCATTCTTAACTCAAATATAAATTATATGAAGTTCTGAGCCTTACAGTTGTCAAGTATAAATGAACATCACTTCCCAACCTTACATTACTACTACATAATACTATAATATTATTGCCCATTGAATGTAAAATAAACTTAAAAGTGTCTGTTCCTCTCTGTTGAACCAGCTCCGACAAAAACTCTGTTTGTAGCATTTATCTTTCACCTTGAGTTGCTGGGAAATGTTGATTTCAGGCCTGGCAGGTCCCAGCTCCTTCACGAGAAGTTTTTCCTCCGTCGTCCATCTCGCAAAAGTGTACATTAATAATGATTTCACCAAATTTGGTGGAAGCTGCTCTTGAACTGCAGTTTTTACCGAAATTGACATCATCTCTCTTCGTCTTCGCACATATTTTTTTCCCTTGTAGCATAGGACAGATTGGCTGGTTAGCTGCAGGCCAGGAGCATTTTGCCGATCGCCCCATGAGGGAATGATACACTGTCTGTCAGTGGAAATTCACTGTTTAATGAGTGTCAGTTGGTGGAAATGGGGTTTACATGATTTAAATTACATGTAGGCACACACACTATTAAGTAAAACTGACACTGATTTTAAAAAAATGCAAAATATATTTTTTCCCCTCAACAGCTGGTGGGGCAGAGCCCCAGCGCCCCCTATGGGCCAGCCGCCACTGCAGATGACGTTGCATAATGACATTTGTCGTAACCAATACAGTCGTAAAAGGTCATCATACAATGTGCACACACATTGTACCTAAGCTTATTAGATCCACATTGCATAGTGTGTCATGGAATAGTCTTATAAGATTGCCAAAATCGCACAGTGTAAATCGGCCATAACAGGGCAATGACCCTGTTAGTGGGTGCCAAGACAATGCAGCCCTGTGTGTTCTTGAGTCACTAGCCAAAGCCTTTACCTGGAACCAAATGAACATTTTTGAGGAGACCTGAAAATGGCTGTCCACTGGCTGTCCCAACCTGACAGAGTCTAAGAAGATCTACAGAGAAGTGAAAAGGTCTGAGTACTTAATGCATTGTACTAGTCAAACAAGTAACAGATCAGTGATCTCAGTCACAAAGCACAGCTGTTATGGAGGTGGAAAGGCAAGTTTAAATACTATAGTTTCTCAAAAACTGAGAAAAATCTCTAAATATATTATAGATATTATAATATTTTTAATTGGTAGTTTTATTGATATGTCTGATTAGTGCATTCAAACACTGCGTGTTGTGGGCACTGCTGAAAAAGCATATAAAAGAAGAGAACCTTAGAATGAGTCACTTCTTTTCCACCTGACTGTCACATGACTGGTGGAGAAAGCAGCATGACTGTCAACAGATAACAGATTACAAGCCCTGCAATTACTTTTGCTGTCAGCAGTCTGCCCCATCTCTGCAAATGAAGGGGATTATTAATTCAGTGGCACAGTCGACAGCATCTGAATGAAGAGACAGCTTTGGTTTGACCCGAACTGACAGAAACACATGTCAACACTGCTTTCCTCAGTCTCCTTGTACTCTCCCAAAGGCCACTCATTTTCCATCATATCCTCCTTGTCCTCCTCCTACTGTCGCTTTTACTTTACCACCTCTACCTCATCTGACTTCTTCAATTGTACCTTCCTCAACCTCCACACTCCCTGTCTTCCTCCTTATGTCTTTGAAACAGCATTTCGCTCTTATGCTGACAGCTAGCAAGTAATTACAGGTAATTATGTAAACAGACAGTAATTACTTTAAGCAGATAGAGGGGATGTCTTATTAATATCGCAAATGGCTGCTTAGCCATTGAATTGGTTTTGTAAGTGATTTTGTAAGGCATTAGAGCACAAGTACATACAATACTTCAAATTATATCTATATTTACCTTTACATACACACAAACGCACGCAACTTTTATTTTTCACTATAGGAAAAATTTTCAACTCCTCTAACAGAACAAAGTCTGATGTAAATGGATGATATCTAAGGTGTGTATGGAAGTTGGCATCTCTCACATTATGGCTCTTTCTCAACTGGGGTCAGCTTCCCTCTCCCTGGTTGGAACAGGTTCTCCCGGTCAGTGGGTGAAAACACTGGTGTTGGTACCTCAGCAGTGAGTAGGGGTTGGTTTTGCAGACCCTGTTCCTATCACTATCTGTTTTCCTTATCCTAAGCCTGTTGTCTAATCTAGTTGCAATGAATATGAAATCTGACTTGTCCCATGTTGCTACCACAACCTTTATTTTCAGATAACCCCTTTATAAATATTGCCTTGAGTACTCACGTTGCACATCTGCTCTCAACCGGAGGTCACTCATTAACCTGTCTGTCCATCAGGTAAGTGAGTGTAATGTTAATGTTATCCAGGCAGTACACAAGATAAAAAAAACATTTATACCCCACTATATTTCTATGAAAAGCTAAGTTTATCTAATTATTATTCTGACTACTATTGTAGGGACCAGGCAGCAAGAGCTTGATGAGGCACTTGTGGATTTCATGGTGAAAAACTCTCAGCCTTTCACTGTGGTGTCTGATCTTTGTTTCCATGCATTGGTGGCTAAAATGGATCCTACAAACTTTCTCCACTCTAGACAGGCTTTTAAGCCATGGTGGAGAAACAGTATGTGGAAGAAAAGGAGAAGGTCAAGGCGGCAATGTTAAGCTTTGACAGTGTCAGCCTCACAGATATGTGGACCTCAATAATAATAATAATAATAATAATGGAAAGAAGATCTATCCATCAATCTACACTCTAACTCTTGGATTAAATTTGCTCTTTTACTCTTGGATTAATACTTTAAGAATGACACAAAATGTAAACTTACAACTTATTCAACTTATTTTCTCTTGTGCCATGCTGCTGCTTCTTCTCAGTTCCGCAATAAATCAAGAGGGGGTTCCACTGACTATTTATGGGCAAGTGTGGGTGTTGCATAACGCAGCACAGCTGGCGCAGGCTTTTAAAGCAAATTGTAATTTATAAAGGGAAATTGGCGTACGCATGTTTTTATAAATCAGAATATATTTCTACATAGTAAATCACATGTTGTTGAATTCTGAAAGATTATTCATTTGTTTCAAATTTAATTTAATATGTAAAGCACTTCGTGCTACACTTACCTACGAGTAAGTAAATAAGTAAGTAAACAAACAAACAAACAAACAAACAAACAAACAAACAAACAAACAAACAAATATTGCCAGAGCTCAACTTCAAGATTCAAGAGATTTATGAGAGAGGTTTGAGTGTGTTAATGTTCAAGGTAGTAGCCCCTAGTAGGGTTTCCCATGAAAAATTGGTTCTGGGTGAAGAGGGACAGAGAAAGACTGGTGCAAAAATCCATGGACAAATAACAAGGATATGTGTACCCTGCCTGGAGGGTTACTGGGAACTCACCCTGGAGCCAGGCCTGAAGAAGAGGCACATCGGCGAGCACCTGGTAGTCGGGCCTTTGCACCTGACACTGCACTTCTAAATAACATGTATGAGATTAGTAGCCCTATATTTCATATGGGTTATATAAGGACTGACACACTGAAAGAAAGAGAACAGAAAATAATATGGGGTGGCGACCAGGAACGCAAAATGTGATAAACCAAGGTAAAGAAGCAAAAACACAACAATCCACAAAAAGTAATTGAAAACCCAATTATTTGGACTGCAGAGTCCAAACCGAAAACAATTTCAAGAAGCTGGGGCATATCATGACAGTGTTAAACTGGGCAATGGAATTTTATTATTAGTCATACATACTAAGCAGGCAGTGCAAAAAGGTGCAACATTTTATTTTGAAAAAAATTACCTTTGATGTGTAAAGAAAGAAACATGTCTCCCAAAATGTCTCTTCTTGGGTTTATACAGATTAACTTACATAGCCTTTTCCGCACTTCTTGTACATTACAAGGCATTCATTCAGCTCTCTTGTGTACCTTATTTCAGAATAGCAGCTGGAAAAATGTGCTGCTCCATCTCCGTTCAGTCTCCATTCAATTCTGTTGTTCATGCTCTGTGCCAGCGTGCTCTTGACACAGAGCTAATTCATTCATATTTTCAGCTGTGACATCTCCTGTCTGAGTATGATGGCTGATCTCTCTTCTCACACTAATGACTTTCATCTTTAATCCACAGAGTCACAATTAACAGCTTACTGCAGGTCAGTGATTAACAATAAAATGATAAGGGCCCTGACACACTGAAAGGACCAGGGAAGGGCTCTGAGAAGCTAAATCACTGAAAATGTTTCAACCAATGTTTTCTTCTGTTTGTTAAGGAATAATGTTCTGAATGATTTAAATTATTTGCTGCATGTATAACAAGAATGTGCTGAAATCTTCCATTATGTTATAAATTAAATTAAAGAAAGATAAGCAGCATGATAAATACATTAGAAAAACAATTACATTGCACAGTCTCTTAATATACTATACATTCTATGATTATTCCTATTGACATAACAGTCCATTCTATTCTCACTTTCTTTACAACTTATATTGCCCTACAATAGTATATTTATAAATACTCCTTTTGTTGCATATGCTATTTGTCATAGTTTCATACACACAGCAGCCATGTCCTCACAGACACGGTCCTGCAGACACAGAGGGACACCGTCAACACCATAAACAAAGTGACCAAGCAATTGAGAGAGATTAAACATGTGCTCTATGAAATCAGTTTGTTATTAAAGCTGAAGAGAAGAGAGAAGAGAGCACAGTTAACTTGAAAGAGTTAACTTTCAGTTTCACGTCACTCCCTCTCCCTCTCTGCTAAACTCATGCCTTGCCTCCAAGCCCCACCACTCCCACGGCACTGAGTGGTAGCATGAGTGGAGGGAGGGGGCGGTTTGCAGCGTGTGTGTGTGAGTAGTGATTGACAGATGTCAGACACGGCATCAGACGCTACTGTGGCTCTAATTGGTTGTTTTGTATTGGGAGTGGTGGAGGCGGGACTGGCTCTTCCTGGTGGCAGCAGACGAGGCACACCTGCAATCAATCACCTCATCAAACAGATTATTCCATTACACAATTATTCTTCCCATGTTTTTGCCTTATTGTGAGATCATGTTCTGATTCCCTTTTGTTTTTCTAGTTTATCCTGCCTCGTTGCTGCTCCTAGGCCCAGCTCTGCCTCCTGCCTTTGCCACCACGCTACCTGGTTTTTCCACTCCACTGCCTTGTGTGTGGAGTTGCTTTAAGTTTGTTTCTTATTTTGGCCTAGTTGCCTTCTTGTGTACCAAACTTGATTTTGCTCTCGACCTCTGAGTTGTGCTTTTGAGTCCTTTCCTGCCACCCTTACAGCACGAACTGGCCAAAAGAATGGACTCAGCCGACTCTTCTCCTGTTCGAGAGGCTATCAGGATGCAGGAACAAGTTCACAGACAGTAGGAGCAATTATATGCTCTCCGCCAAGAATTAAAGACTGTTTCCGAACATCATGAACAGTTGTTTATGTCCTTTGGTGACCAACTTAACTTCCTCACAGACCACATTCGGAAGACACAGACAGTGGCACCATCCTCTGCGTCTCTCATGGTAGCGGTGGCTTCAGCTTCGGGGCCCACCCCTCTCCAGCTCTCATGCCCTGAAAGATTTTCTGGGTAGTCCGGAAACTGTCGGTCTTTTCTCAAACAGTGTTAGCTTCACTTTGAGCTCCAGACGGCTTCCTTCCCATCTGATCGGGCTCGGGTTGCTTTCATTATTTCCCACCTGAGCGGCAGAACCAAGGCTTGGGCAACAGGGGAATGGAGTCGAGGCTCACCCATCTGTGTCTCACTACAGTTGTTCCGGGACTCATTGGTGAAGATTTTTTAGCACATTTCCCCAGGTTGGGAGGCTGCAAGATTGCTGATGAGCCTGTGACAGGGCAGGAGGAACATATCTGATTATGCCATTGAGTTCCGCACTCTTGCCACCGGGTAGACAGTGGGTGGAATCAGTCGGCCCTGTTTGACGCCTTCATACACGGATGTTTGACGCCTTCATACACGGATGTGATGGCCACAGCTGTGGCCACACAACCATAATGACAGTAACCCTCTGCACTCACATATTTATTTCTATAGGTAAGTTTGTTGTATTTTGTTTATACTCATTATACATTTCATTAAGTTAGGAGTTTACATTGGTTTAACATATGGTATTGAAATAAATCACACAGGGATTTTCTGTTTTACACAACACACTTTATTGTTTGACAGTACATTAGCTTTCTATTTGAAGTGCGCACATTTAGTTAGCTTTTGTACAGTCTTTGTTTCAGTATAGTTTCCTAATTTTTATTTTCTGAGTTACCGGTGCTGTTGCTGCTGTTCCTGGTGCTGCTGCTGGGAATACCTGGCCAAAAGATCCGCCCCCATAAGCTCTGCCATTTTATAGCAGGGAGTGCTGATTGGGCCAACCCAAAGGGCCGGCACACCATGGGGGGGTGGGGTGGGGTGGGGGGGACATAAAGCCTGAGGAACAAAGAGACGATTAGCCGGACAGCCACTGGGAACTTGTACACTCTCCAGGGCAATGAGGACCTGGTCCTCAATCTCCCAGCTGACAGCACCCACCACACAGGTAGCAGGAAGGACATGGTGAAAGGAACTGGGTGAAACACTGGAATCGAAGACTCTAGACCAAGCATCAGGTTTAATATTCTTGGATCCAGGACGATAAGTGCCAATGAAATCAAAACAATTGAAAAACAGTTTCCACAGCTTGCCTGGGCTTGAGTCTCTTGGCTGCTCTGATGTACTCAATAGTCTTGAGTCCACACGAAGAAGGGGTGCTCCATCCCTCCAACCAGTGTCTCCATTTCTCCAAGGCTATCTTAATAGCCAGCAGCTCCCTGTCCCCCACATGCGCGGAACTTGGGAGAGTTTGCGGGAGAGAAAGGCACGATGCTTAGATGCTTATTCTAATTGAAATTGAAAAGCCATCTCTAAACAGAGGAGGAGGTCTGCGACATCAACTATCTCCAATTTACAATGCTGTCCTTTCATTGCTTCCCAGGAGATTCAACAATATAGCCTCTAAGAACAACAGCTGTTCACAAATGGCCTCATGTGACTCCAACGACTGCCGGTATAATACAATAGGACACTAACGAAGTCGTAGACTTTTCACCACCCCCAACGACCATCACTCTAACGACTGTCGTTGGATAAATGGAGCACTGACGACCCATTGATACCACTGGCCATGTGACCGCCCCCTAAGAGGTTAAATGGTTGGACCTCCACACCAGCTAGTTGGACTAGTCCCAGCCTAGTCAGCGAGCATGATCTGATGAAGCCTCTTGGATGAGAGGTGAAACGTCTTCAAAAAGGCAAAACCCAAAAATCCAGTTGCGTTCGATTCAATCTCCTTGAGAAGGCTTTCTCCAGACTCCGGATTCCTTCATCCTCTCCCTAAGCCCAAGCCACAGTCTGCAACTTGCCGGAGGAGCACACAGACTGTTCGTCTTTTCTCCTTTTTGATTTTTCACCGACACGATCGCCTGATCAGCTGATCGCCTACAAGCCACGAGGACGAATGGAGCGGCTCTTCAGAACCAAAGAAGGAGCACCGTCCCTCATCTGTGAGCATCCCCGCTGCCCCGAGGAGCATCACGTCACCGCGGCAACCGAGCAACAACGGACTGCCGGAAAACTTCGCCCGACGCACCGCAATCCCCTCAGCGGGAATTTCAAACCTCCGACGGATCGGAGCAACGTCAAGTAAGAGGCTTATGTCTGGGCAGAGAATAGTTTAAAGCGTAGATGTTTAAAGTGTGTTGCCTCACAGCCTACGCAACTGTGATGTATGTATTGGGATTTACACCGTAATATTGTGGTATTACGCAATTGTAAATTGTTACTGAAACAGTGATAAAAAGTGCTCTTGTGTTACTTTTCTTTCCTTTACTCTCTCCTTTCCTTATTCTGGTTTGTTTTGGTTATTGCATTTAGCTATCCTAATCACACTCCTCCGGCGTAAGCGCTGCCGAGCGTGATTGGATAACCAGGGTTCAGGTAGAGAGAGAGAGATTGCCGCCATCACACGTGACCCATAGGAACGACGTGGTTTCTCTCTACCTTTGTGCACACCACACCTCCACCGCCATCTTAGTCAGGGCGTTTACGTCACCACGTAACGTCGCCCCCTCCTAGCGTCAGCGAGTAAGTCAACATGTTACTCCGCCTCCCACTTGGCTCGGGTGTAGACGTCACCGTGACACCCAGCGCCATTTTGGGTCTCTCTGTTTACATCACCCACGTGGCCTTAGCGCCACCCTCACACACACACCCACCCATACACACACACACACACACACACACATACACACATCCCCATATACACATACCTACTGTGTCCTTTGTGCTGTCTGTTAGTTAGCTAGTAGTGAATGTTTAGTTGTTGTTTAGGAAAACTGTGACGGTTTATTTGATTTAAGGTGATTTTATTGTTAAATAATTTTACGGGTATCAATAAATTCCGTTGCAGTATTTGTGATCATTGTCTATGATTATTGTGTGTGTTTATGTGTGATGCAAGCTGGATTACCGGTCAGTGCTCAAATTCACCCCTTCTAAAGTATATTTGAGACTGATAAAGTAAATTCAATTTGGTTATTGGTCTCTGGTAACAGGGTGGTGCCCCGTCTTTACTGTTATAGCGGGGAGGTGGTGGAGGAGGTCGAGGACTACAAATACCTGGGAGTGGTGATTGGAAACAGACTGGATTGGAAATCCAACACAGAGGCTGTATACAAGAAGGGAATGAGCAGACTCTATTTCCTGAGGAAGCTTCGACCCTTCAGCGTGTGCAGCAAGATGCTGGAGATCTTCTACCAGTCTGTTGTTGACAGTGCCATCTTCTTTGCTGCTGTATGTTGGGGCAGCAGCATCAGAGCCAGCGACACCAGCAGACTTGATAAGATCATCAGGAAGGCTGGCTCTGTAGTGGGTTTCAGGCTGGAGCCTTTTGAAACCGTGGTGGAGAGGAGGACACTCAATAAACTGCTATCCATCATGGGCAATGAGGAGCACCTTCTCCACCACACACTGGACAGACAGCGGAGCACCTTCTCTAGCAGACTGTTACAGCTCTGCTGTCGAAGGGACAGATACAGGAAATCTTTCCTGCCACATGCCATTGCACTGTACAATAAGACCTCACCCTGATGTGTAAACTCTGCTGTATTACATATAATGCATCTTCATTTCACTGCACCTTACTGTTTATTATGTTTATTATTATCATCTCATTCAGGCATCTTACTGTTTTATTATGTTATTTTTATCATCTTCATCAAAGCACCTTACTGTTACTTAGCATCTTCAGTCCATTGCACCTGACTGTTATTTGCACTATTGGTTATTTATCACCATCCTAATTATTTGTTGTATATACTTCTTTATATTGTTTTTCTTTTTATATTCTGATATTGTTAATACATTTTTTATTTTTTATTTTTATTTTATGTTTTTATATTGCTTGTAAGATTGGTTCCATGCCCTGGGGTCTATTTCATAAAGCAGGCTGAGAAAAGCGACGCTTAATGTGAATAGCCTGGCTAGACTTAGCCAAAACAAATGAGTTGAGGCTAACTTGGTTCCATAAAGGCTGAGCCACGTTTACGCAGCCACACTAATTCTAGCCAGGTTCAGCTAGTCAGGCTGATTGCGTGTGCACACCATTCCTAATCAGCCCATGCGGTCGAACACAGATCAAGCGGATTCACAATGGCAAAATGCACAAGCACAGCGCAAGCGGCGGAGCCATGTGAGGAAATCAAACATATAATAAGGAACAGAGGCAACACGGCAGCAATACATAAACTCAGAGAGAAAGACCGACAGGAAACTGCCAATCGGTTAAATGCGTAAGTATCTACAACCCAAGTTAACCTGACATTAAATAAATACCACTGAGTTAAAGCTTGGACATAATACACAAATTATATATATAATATATAACAAAACATACAGGCTGTAAATCCTAACATTAAACTTTTTACTATTAAACAGCGCCTGTGGGGTGGTGGTGTGCGGGGGGTGGGAGGGTGTCGGACGTCGCAGCAAGTTAATAAATTAAAAAAAAATATATATATATACAGGGATTCCTCGAGTTACGTCCGAGATCCGTTCCTGAGAATGTGGCGTAAGCGAATTTCGACGTAATTCGGAACATACATTCATAGGGAAGGTAGTTGCAAAGTTGTGCCACCAGATGTCGCTATAACACCACCGTACAATAAGAGTTTACTGTGGTGAATTGCCTTTTGCCTTTTTTTATTACAATGCAAACAGTAATAAACAAAGATAGAACAATTACATAGCATTATGTACAAACAAGGAATTTCACGGGAGATTGTCGTAACTACAAAAACGACGTAATTCACGACCGACGTAACTCGATATACTATACATAGTATTTAAAACAGTGTTTCATGATGTATTTTATTTAATATTTTATTGATGGTGATCTTCCTGTTTTTAAAAAACGCTTAAAAACCCACTTCTTTTCTTTGGCTTTTTAACCCGTGTGAGAAGCCCCTTTTATTGTGTAACTTTTATCATCATTTATTGTCGATGTGTTGGTTTTATCTATGTTTTTAAACTGTGTATAGCACTTTGGTACTGTGTTGTTTCAAAGTGCTATATAAATAAAAGTGAGTTGAGTTGAGTAATGAATTCATATATTATAATCATATATTTTCTTTCAGATAAGTGTCACTGTTAAGCGGCGACTCAGGCTAAGCCTGACATTTAGCCTGGTCCGGACCAGGCTAGTTTGCCAGCATAAGTTGCCGTGGTAACTTAGTTTGAACTATGCTAAGCTTGCTTTATGGAACCGAATCCACTGGAAAATAAGCCAGACTAACTAAATAAGCCTGGCTTATCTGGTAATCTTGCTTTATGGAATAGGCCCCTGCTGTTGCTGCACTGTAGTTTCCCAATTTGGGATCAATAAAGTAAATCTATCTATCTATCTATCTATCTATCTATCTATCTATCTATCTATCTATCTATCTATCTATCTATCTATCTATCTATCTATCTAAATAGTTCTAAATTTTAATGATTGTCTCTGGCAATTATTAATATAATTAGCTAATAACCAAATTGACCCTCCTTGGTCCAACCTAGTTGGTATCCACGCGAGGTTCTGTTTAATACAAATTGTGGCCTTCCCCAACAGTGAATTTCATGTGCCCACAGTTTCTTCTCTTGGATTTGTGGTTTCTGAAGGGGAGGTCAAGATGGATCCCAAAAAGGTCAAAGTGGTGGCTGATTGGCCGATCCCAGAGAACTGCAGACAGCTTCAGAGGTTCCTGGGATTTTTGAACTTTTACAGACAGTTCATTCGAAATTTTAGCACTGTGGCTGCTCCCTTGCATGCACTAACCTCTCCCAAGACCAGGTTGCTGTGGAGGTGGATGCTTCGGAGGTGGGAGTTGGAGCGATACTATCTCAAAGGTCAGTTAAGAATAACAAATTACACCCACGTGCCTTTCTCTCCCGCAAACTCTCCCAAGTTCAGCGCAACTACGATGTGGGGGACAGGGAGCTGCTGGCTATTAAGATAGCCTTGGAGAAATGGAGACACTGGTTGGAGGGATGGAGCACCCCTGCTTCGTGTGGACTCAAGACTATCGAGTACATCAGAGCAGCCAAGAGACTCAAGCCCAGGCAAGCTGTGGAAACTGTTTTTCAATTGTTTTGATTTCATTGGCACTTATCGTCCTGGATCCAAGAATATTAAACCTGATGCTTGGTCTAGAGTCTTCGATTCCAGTGTTTCACCCAGTTCCTTTCACCATGTCCTTCCTGCTACCTGTGTGGTGGGTGCTGTCAGCTGGGAGATTGAGGACCAGGTCCTCATTGCCCTGGAGAGTGTACAAGTTCCCAGTGGCTGTCCGGCTAATCGTCTCTTTGTTCCTCAGGCTTTATGTTCTCAAGTTATCCATTGGTCTCATTCATCTAATCTTTCATTTCACCCGGGGTTAGGAGAACCCAGTTTGTGGTCCAGCAGAGGTTCTGGTGGCTGGCTATGGAGAAGGATATCAAGGAGTACGTGGCAGCCTGTCCCACCTGCGCCCGTTGTAAGTCTCCCAGACATCGTCCAGCAGGTCTATTGTTGCCTCTACCCATTCCTTCTCGTCCCTGGGCTAGTATCTCTTTGGATTTTGTCTCTGGTCTGCCATTGTCTGAAGGTTACACCGCCATTCTAACCATAGTTGACAGATTTTCCAAGATGACACATTTCATTCCCCTTCCCAAGCTGCCTTCAGCTAAGGAGACGGCAGATGCAGTCCTTTTCCACGTTGTCTGCTTACATGGCATCCCAAAGGACATTGTTTCGGACAGAGGTCCCTAATTCCTCTCTCAGTTTTGGAAGGAGTTTTGCAGCTTGATTGGAGCTAAAGTTAATCTCTCCTCTGCCTATCACCCACAATCCAATGGCCAGACAGAACACTTCAATCAAGAATTAGAGACTGGTCATTGATGCCTGGCATCCCATAACCCAGGGGTGGGCAATTAATTTTTACAAGGGGCCACATGAGAAACCTGAATTGTGTCAGAGGGCCACACCAAGTAGCTGGGTGGTGTCACGTACATCGCAGCTCTCATCCATACAGTGGCGATTCAAATTCGAATCCTTAAACAAAACGACCTGTGTACCACAGATTAAGCTTTACCTTTAATTTCTGAGAAAGAAATACTTGGCAGTCCATGTGTTGTTGAAAACATGGCATTCGTTACCAATCTTGAGGCTAACCTGGCTAGCGTCACTTATCACTGTTCACCTTCACTCACAACACACGCACGCACACACGTCGATACGGAAGTAATACAAACGTAAATGTAAACGCTTTTCAAAATAAAATTTCAAATTTCAAAATAAAAGCAGCACAGTTGTATTGTAAGCATGACACAGATATTTGTTTAATTTATGTTGTAATTTATGATTGGCCTCACGCGGGCCGGACAGAGACGTAGAAAGGGCCGGATGTGGCCCGCGGGCCGTAATTTGCCCAGGTCTGCCATAACCCCTCCTCCTGGTCTAAGCAACTCTAAGTCTAAGGGTTGAAAATGCTCACAATTCCCTGCCCAATGCCTCCACTAATTTTTCACCTTTTCAATGTGTTCATGGGTTTCAGCCTCCTGTGTTCCCAGCTCTGGAGAACGAGATCTGTGTTCTCACTGCTTTTGCTCTGGTTCGCAGATGTCAAAATGCTTGGGTTCATGCCCGACAGGTTTTGTTGAGAACCTCAGGCAACTATAAAAAAAAATGCGGATGGTAAAAGGACTTTCACTCCGGCATACAGGGCTGGGCAGAGGGTCTGGCTGTCAACGAGGGACTTTTCTCTGCCAGGAGTCCCGCATAAGTTAGCTCCTCGATTTGTGGGTCCATTCCCTATCTCAAAGGTTATTAGTCCTGTGGCTGTAAGATTGAAACTCTACGGATCCATGCAAGTTCATCCTACCTTTCATGTGAGCAAGGCCAAACCGGCCAAGGAGAGTACAATGATCCCTGCCTCCAGACCCCCTCCTCCTCCCCGAGTCATTGAGGGGGTCCTGTTTACACAGTCAAGAAGTTGTTGGCAGTTTGTCGTCGGGCACTGGGGTTCCAATACCTTGTTGACTGGGAAGGATATGGCCCAGCAGAGCGGTCATGGGATTCAGCCAGCAATATGTTGGATCCTGAGCTCATCAAGGACTTCCATCATTCTCATCCTGATGTTCCTGGGCTGTCTGGAGCTGGCCATTAAAGGGGAGGGTGGGGGGGGGGCACTGTCATGATGATGATCTGGGTTTCCTGCTTTATTTTGATAGGTCAGTCTTCTTGTTGTTAGGTTGCTTTACTTCCCTTTCCCTTGATTACCTGATGGATTTCACCTGTGTTTTAGTTTTTCCCACCTCCCTTAGTATATATACCTGATGTTACCCTTTGTTCTTTGCCAGTTCTTCTCACTCTCTGAGTAGTCTTTCCCGCAAAATACTCCCTCGTGTGTTTTCTAGTGCTTTCATTGTGTATTGGCCCTTTGCATTGGATTTTGGACGCCGAGACTGCCTGCTGATTTGGTACTGTTGCCTTTTCTTATTGCCTTCTTGTGTACTGAACCTGCTTCTGGAAATAAAGACCCTGATTTTGCTCTTGACCTCTGAGTTGTGCTTTTGAGTCCCTTCCTGCCACCCTAACACAACCTGACTCCTGACAGGCGAACCGTGAGCACTACAGCTGGATCTTTACCACATCCATCACCACCGAGAAATTATAAAAAGCAACAGTACAATGAATTGAACGGGTTTAACACTTGCAATCCTTTAATTAACGATGACAAGATGTAAACAATACGCCATAACATCAATAACATTTTCCGCAACAAGAAACATTCTCAACATTAACTCCAAAAAACTTGACAGCATCTAGGCTACATAGCTGAAATTATATAAACATACGTCACGCTGTTACGCTCCTTACACAGACAGCAAGGCTCTTGTCTTCCGACATTTAACTCTGTCTCTCAACCGCTCTCACGACTCTGCCAAGATTGCAATGTTAGGACTTCACGAAGGCCTATGGTCTTTTTTTTGTCCCGCCGACTTAAAATCAAACCGTGATTGGTCAATTTGTCCCTCACGCTTCAAGCCAAGATGCATAGCTTGACCTTCCCCAGTATTCATCCTAACAATTTAATGGTCATAGCCTTAGACAGTGTAATCTCCAAAGTTAAGTAGTGTATTGGCTCCCTATCTTCAGCCAACTTTACAGTCAGTTCTCACAAATCTTGGTGTTTTATTTGTTCAGACTTTGTACCACAGGGCAAGCATGTGTGATGTCACCATTGGTTTTGCCAAGAGCACGGATTAAGCCCAGGAAGTAGCGTTCAAAATCACCATCTTGGAATTTTGGAGCCAGAAGCTGACCATATTTGAAAAAGAGGCTTTATGTGGGAGGAACACAAGGCGGGTCTGAACTTTGAACTGGATGTCATCAATTTACAGTCACCCGCATGGTCACCCCATAGACTGAATACACCATAGTCACTTTGTCTCTATAATTCGAAGGTGCTAGACCGTTAATGCTTGTTTCATGCAGACTGATTGCAAAGAAAGCTGCTGTATTCATTTCCAAGAGTTTATCATTACAGGCTAAGTGTTGTAAATACAGGGGGTCCTCGAGTTACGACGGTCGCGAGTTATCTTCCTGTCTCTCAGCACGCCTGCCGGCTCTCCAGCACCTCCACAGCACAGCTAGGCTACTCTGCCTTGTGTTTACTTATGTGAAATGGCCGGCTGGCGGGGGGTGCAGTGGCAGCCGGTAAGGAGATGCACACGGACACAGATGGGTTCGGGATCGTGGCAATACCGTAGGTTTATTCACAACACAGGGTCTACACGGTTGATATCAGAAATCTAAAGGAAATGCTCATTACACTCGCGATATCAACCCCTACTGTGACAAAAGGCAATTCACCACAGTAAACTCTTATTGTAGGGTGGTGTTATAGCAACATCTAGTGGCACAACTTTGTAACTACCTTACCTATGAATGTATGTTCCGACTTACGTCGAAATTCGGTCACGACACATTCTCAGGAATGGATCTCCGTCGTAACTCGAGGACCCCCTGTACATGTAAATTACTACCACTGGCATCTTCCATTCGAAAATATTTTATTTTTGATGTTCAAGATTGTAATTGTACTCAGTAGTGACATACCTCACATGCGTTTACGATGAGCTACGTCTACTTAAAAATAGAACAAAAATAATGTAACACACCATTAACACAGTGTTTTGCAGCCTCAGACTGTATAGAATAATAATAATGGTAAATAATAATAATAATAATGTAACACATTAATTGTCATGACTAACATTCGACATTTATGTCACTTGTAGTAATTACGCTTAAACTTAAACTCCACCAATGAATTAGATCAAAATAAAACTGATTGAAGCACCCAATATCCATATCTATCTTTTATCCTCTGTCGTCCCATGTTAACCAGAGTAATGATGCATAATTGTCAAGGAAAGTGTCTCTGTCATGATGTTTATGTGTGTTTTGCACATTTCCTGTTTTATTTTGAAGTTGGTCTGACCTCTCCTCTCGATTTACTTCCTGCCCTTGAGTGCTTCCCTCCATGAGTGATTGCTGGCCCCGCCCTAATGTGTTTCACCTGTGTCTCATTTCCTTTGGCGCATTTAGTCTTTCCTTTTCCCTGGTCTTGTGCCAGTTCGTCTCGTCTCTTTATCAAGCGTCCCAGCATTTTCCTCGTGATATCTTTCTACGTGTATGACCTTTTGTTTGGATTTTGACCTGCTCTTGTCTTGCCAACTTGGATTTGTTTGCCTTGGACAAGTAAAGCTCTTTTTGACCTAAGTTGTTTGAGTCGTGCTTTTGAGTCTTACCAGTGGTGTTTCAATAATATTCAGGGTCATTACTTCCAAACTTTTCGTCGCAGACTGAAAACTGCACCTCACTCCCTGATTATAACTTAAAAACTACGAGCACTTGCCAGCAAGCACCTGAAGTGATTTTTGCCGCTTTCTGATAAATATTTATGTACTTGTCTACTTCTTGCACTTTTGGGTATATCTCAATGTTGAATGCACTTATTGTAAGTTGTTTTGGATAAAAGCACCTGCTAAATGACTGTAATGTAATGTAATGTAAAATATGGGCTATGCAAATAGATTTTACAATGTATTGCACAGACATACCAGCTAAAATAAAACTAGTTAACTAGTAGTTAACCACTCAGGTATATTCAGTACTGAAAGACACATACTTTGTATAGTAGTATCCTCCAAATTTTTGTGGCAAAAAGATTTCCCCCAAACTCAATTTGGATCCAGTTTCCTCCTCGAGAAATGCAGCTCCTGCTGGGCAAAACTTGAATCCAAGAACTGATCTGGCATTAAACACTGGTACAGTGGATTTTCTGTTGACACCAGATACCCACATCCACTCACCTCACACGCACCCACTCCCTTTCTCTCTCTCTCTCTCTCTCTCTCTCCTGTGTCACACACACACACACACACACACACACACTGGTTGTGCTCCCACAAAATACAATCAGACCTCACTTTACTCGCCCCCTTCTTTGTTGTCCCCCCTCACACACACACACACACACACACACACACACACACACACACACATACACACATTTAATAGCTGCTATGAAATTACTTTTGGTAAATTGCACTATGGCACTAACCTTTTCTGTAGTAATTAAATGAGTGGTGAGAAGAGGCTTGCCTTAATGAAGTCAGCAATTTAGTATAACATTTACATGTGCAAACACAACAACAACAGAACTGACTGAAGAAGATCAGCTTATTCATCTGTCACTGTATATTTTTGTTAACATTTCACTTTGTTTCAGATCATGGCAGTTTTCTTCACAGAGAAAAAAAAATCATAAACTGCAAAGCAGACTGCCGAGCAAACAGAGCAGACGATCCGACAGAGAACAAACGTAGGAAGAGTACAGTGCTGTCCTGCTAAGAACTGAGCCCTTCAGCACAGCATTGTAGTCTAAGTGATTACATCCCAATATGTCCTCAAAGCACCAAACCTAGAGCTGTCTACCTGTTACTGCATCACAAAAGAATTGATGCCAGGTACGAACAGACTTTATTTTGATCTGGTTGGCCTCGAAGAATTTGGATAATAGCAGCTAAACCTGTGCAAATAGATGTTCCTCAAGATGTGTCTCATATACTCTCATAAAATACCTGTATTTTACCACATTCATACACTGCAGCTATATGCTACACTTTATCACACATCATTTACAAACTGCTTGCACAGCCTTGAGGGGGTAGGGGACAATTTGGGGTTCAGTACCTTGGCTAATGACACTCTGGTATTCAGACCACAGGAGCCAGAGTTCAAACTATTAACTACTACTAATCTTCCAATTAATTAATTTGCTGAGCCACCACTACCCTAACACAGAAGGATGGTTTGTTGCACATCATAAGCAGACAATGTGCATTATCCTTATGATTGCCTGAAATTGCCTTTCCATGCTTCGCATTAGAAAATAGAATTTAAATAAAATAAAATAAAATTTGGTACATTTATTTTTTTAAATACAAAATCCCAAGTCTGTTTCATTCTTTTAATAACTGTTGTGTCTTACTCTGTTCAGAACATTTTTGTTTTAGTTTATACAATATGTATGTCCTTTGTCTCTGAAAAGTTGCAGAAAACACACCTCTAGTATTCGGTAATACTGTATCATCATTCTTAGTTTGCAGCCATGTTTTTGTTACCATCCCATTTTATTATTTCATCCAGCAAGTTTTTTTTTAATATTAGCTCTTTAATATGTTGTATTAAATATTCTCCAATTTTTGTATCAGTATGAGAGATTTTCTCTGTAAATTCACCACTTTCTATTGCAAAAAAAATATCTGTAATAGAAAATATCTGTTTCTAATAGACCATTTCATTAACTTCATACATTTAGTTCAAAATTGAAAACCTAATTGGGACTGTAGTAATTGTGAATGTGTGCTTGTGCAAGTGTGTGTGTGTGTCCAGTGAATAAAAGAAGGCTTTTAATTGCATTGTTCTTTGATCAATGGATGTTTATTAGTGGGTGAAAGTCACATTAACCTTTCCATCGGCCCTGACATTTCTTCTCCTCCTAAATGGAGAATTAAAGACCATTGAAAAGTCGTTAGTGAAATTTACTGCTTCTGGTGGCTGGTCAGCCATTAGAGAGGCTGCAGGACCACACAACAATGTTTGCAATCTTCTGCCAGATCATTTTTTATTGTTTAATGGAGAAGTACTAGTCGACAAAAAGCTTATGCTTGCAGCATTTATTTATCTACTGCCATTTCAACATAGGTGAGAAGTTCACTTTTGCCTCTTTCTCCCCACCTTCCTTTTGATTAGTAAAATTGTATTTTTTTGTGTCAGCTGAGAGAAGGAGACACTAGAGATGTAGGGGACTGCCCACTTAAAATCAAACCGTGATTGGTCAATTTGCCCCTCACGCTTCAAACCAAGACACATAGCTTGACCTTCCCCAGGATTCATGTCCTAACAATTTAATGATCATAGCCTTAGACAGTGTAATTTCCAAAGTTAAGTAGTGTATTGCCTCCCTATCTTCAGCTGACCATATCTGAAAAAGGGCGTTACATGGAGGGACAAGAGGCGGGTCTGAACTTTGAACTGGATGTTGTCAATTTATGGTCACCCACATGGTCACCCCATAGTCACTTTGTCTCTATGATTCAAAGGTGCTGGATTGTTACAGTTTGTTTCACACAGACTGATTGCAGAGAAAGTTGCCGTATTCATTTCCAGGAGTTTATCACTACAGGCTAAGTGTTGTAATTACATGTAAAGTACTACCACATGTACACTGCAACAGTGTTGTAAATACATGTGGTAGTCCTTTACATGTATTACACAGCAGGGTGAAAGCATACTCAGTATGAAACTTCTTTGTTTATCAGATAACGCCATCAACGGTTTATTAGAATTCCTTTGGAGAAGAGATTAACCAATGGGTGAAAAAGAGTAATAGTACAAGTATTACTAGCAGATACTGCTGAATAACATGTTGCTACACAAGCTGACCTATCCTTCTTTCACAAGATTATAATTTATGAAACATACAAAACTATTATGATGATAATCAGTCGTTAAAGTGGGATTTGGTAAGTGGGGAAACCCTAAAATAACTGTTTTCTCTTTTTTTGGCTCTTTGGTATTATGTCATTGAATTTCCATATTCACATAATCAGGAAGCAGTCATGGATTTAGCTGAAATGTTGGAGAATATTTAAAAGTATGAGATTGATGATGCCTTCCTGGCACAATGTACGGTAAGCGTATTGCGTCACTTCCCTTTGTTGGCTGTCCTTGCTGGTGTTGTCTCTCCTTTCTGTAATAGTTCTCCAATCTAAATTTTACTGTTTCATCTGTTTTGAAAAACATTCTGGTGTAAATCGGCGATCCACCAACGTTACATAAACAGTACACACTCTTTAGTAATTGTCTCTGGTTACGATCATAAAGGCTAACCGTTTAGCAATGGCTTCTCTCCCACCCTCCTCCTCTCCTCTCTCCTGCTCTCAGTGCCTCATGTTCAGTTATTCCTCTGCCTCCTTTAGTAATAATGATAAATGTAATAACTGTAGCTTAGTGGCAGCAATGGAGGCTTAGTGACTTAGAAGCCCGGCTCCGTACCTTAGAACCTAAATTAGCGGTAGCTAGCCAGGGCCCGGTAGTCAGTGCGGAGCCACCTAGCTTAGCCCCTGCTTGCGGTCTCCCGACAGCCCCCGTGCAGCCGGGGACTCAGGGCGGCTGATTGACTGTCCGAAGGAGGCATAGTGCTAAAGCTAAGCCTGCTGATCGGGACACTCCAACTCATGTTTCAAACAAGTTTTCTCCACTCAGTGACACACCCGCGGAGGAACAAACTCTGATCATTGGCGATTCTGTTTTAAGAAACGTGAAATTAGCGACACCAGCGACCATAGTCGATTGTTTGCCTGGGGGCAGAGCGGGCGACATTGAATCCAAATTGAAGCTGCTGGCTAAGGCTAAACGTAAATACCGTAAGATTGTAATACACGTCGGCAGCAACGACTCTCGACTCGGTCAGTCGAAAGTCACTAAGGTTAATGTGGAGTCGGTGTGTAAATACGCAAAGACAATGTCGGACTCCGCAGTGTTCTCTGGACCCCTGCCTAATTTATCTAGCGATGACATGTATAGCCGCATGTTGTCATTCAACCGCTGGCTGTCGAGGTGGTGTCCCGCTAACGATGTGTCCCGCTTTGTCAACAATTGGCAAACGTTCTGGGGAAAACCTGGTCTCGTCAGGAGAGACGGCGTCCATCCCACTTTGGCTGGAGCCTCTCTCCTTTCTCATAGTATTAGATATTTTATTAGCTTCCCATGACAGATCAGAGGCGGGACTAGGAGGCAGAGTTGTAGTCTTACACCAGGGGTGCCCAAACTTTTTGCAAAGAGGGCCAGATTTGGTGAGATGAAAATGTACGGGGGCCGACCATTTGGCCTGACATTCCTCGAACCATTACCATTGTAAATTAACATGTAAATATGTAACTATATCACTTTGCTGTCTGCAGATAGGATGATATTGCAAATGAGAATCTGTTGTCAATTGCATTACCAGGATAGTTAAAGGTTAAAATAATAATAAATTAAACTACAAATAAACAATTTTATGATCGTTGACTGAACTTTTTATTACATGTATTGATTTTGTTTTTACAAATCACATCCCAGTGCATTTTGAAAAATAGTACAAGTCAAATCAGATAGCAGAAATGTGACAAAACTGTGGTCTGATCGTCACAAAAAAGCAATTCACAGAGACTTTAGAGTTTCTTCTCCTCAGAATAAAAAAAAATACCTGCATTAATGAGAAGGGTGATATTGGTGTTTCGACTGCAATAAACAGGCCAGGTCTGGATCAAAAGCAGTGGTTTTGATGCGCAAGATGTCACTGACTGAAATTCTACCTCTATTGGACAGTGACTGAGGGAGTAGAATCGCTGCAGTGCAGACCCCCGACTGAGCCATCTTATGTCATTGTGATACACAGCATCCCCATATTCAGCGTGGATGTCGAGGAGAAACTGCTGAAACTGCCGGTGGCACAGGGCTCTGGAGCGAATAAAATTAATTGTCTTTATCACGGGTTTAATAACGTGATCATATTTTAGATGTTTGGCACACAGAACTTGTTGGTGAATTATACAGTGGAGTTTTATAGCGTTGCCTCCTTCTTCGCTGACTTTTTTGCAGACGAGCGTTGATAGCCCACTTTGCTCACCAGCCATGGCAGCTGCGCCATCCGTAATAATCCCAGTGATTTTATTCCATTGTAGTTTCATGTCATTTACGGTGGAACAAACAGAAGCGAACAAATATATTCCTCTCGTTTGGTCCTTAAGGCTCTGAAGGTCTAGCATTGCCACCTCGTAACTCGCTTTTGTAGAATTTTCTTTTGATTCACGGACTCTTGTGAAAACACTCTGCTGTGCTACCAAAGCAGCTTCCAGCTGCTTCAGTTTTTCGGTGCGTTTGTTCCCGGTTAGCTTGTCGTAGTTAGCATGTTTCGTCTGGTAGTGCCTCTTGATATTAAATTCTTTGAAAACAGCCACAGTCTCTTGGCAAATTAGGCAGACACAGTTGTTGTCAGCGAAAAAGTACTCAGATTTCCACTTGTCCTGGAAACGGCGGCCCTCATTGTCAACTTTCCTCTTTTTCGTACTAGTTGCCATTTTCAAAATGTGTTAAAAATATTCTCATACTCGAGCTGTTAGCTCATTGGTCAAAGAGCAAGTCTGGGGATAGGAAGTTTACCGTAAAGTTTCATTATAAAGTGCGCTGTTATTCATTTTCCATTGGCAATTTTCTGACAATTGTTTACTCTCATTAATACGGGACACAGTGCATCCCTTGTCAGCTCAATAGAGAACGGGTGCTTTTGTTTCTAAATAAAGGACGATTCTGTTTTTCAAGGGCAACAAGTTATGAGAGTGCAGCCACAGGTCTACTGTCGGCCTATGGTGAAATATAAAATTGCTTTTTCGTATGTGTGTATTGTTGACTGTGGGAAACTGTGCTGGCGGGCCACATATTATTGATTTTATGACAGGATGCTTCCGGTGGAAATTTGGACGGGGGCCAGATTTGGCCCGGGGGCCGGACTTTGGGCATGCCTGTCTTACACATTCCTCTGCGCTGACTTTGGATTTGTCACCCTCCAACAATCCCATAGAGACTGTGTCTGCCCCCCGCCCCACTAGATTATTCAAACAAAAAATAAACAAAGGCAACAAACAGGAAAATCTGACAAAAGTAAACATAACCCATGAAAAAACACAACAGAACAGCAGAATTAGATGTGGACTATTAAATATAAGATCACTCTCATCTAAGGCTGCTTTAGTAAATGAATTAATCTCAGACCATAACATTGATCTCCTATCTTTAACTGAAACCTGGCTGCATCCTGATGAATATGTCAGCCTAAATGAATCCACTCCTCCTAGTCATATAAATACTCACATCCCCCGTGGCTCTGGTCATGGAGGTGGTGTTGCCGCCATCTATAACTCTAATTTATCAATTACTCCCAAACCCAAACTTAACTTTAACTAATTTGAAAGCCTTGTTTTCAGTTTATTCCAGCCAACATGGAAAACATTGCAGCCAGTTCTATTAGTGGTAGTTTACCGTGCTTCTGGGCCTTATTCTGAGTTTTTAACAGAATTCTCAGAGTTTCTATCTAATTTATTCCTTAAACAGACAAAGTCATTATACTCGGTGACTTTAATATTCATGTGGACAATGAAAGTGACAGCCTAACCGCTGCATTTAATTCAATATTAGACTCTGTTTGTCAGGGTTGTGCAGAGTTGAAGTCCACAAATGCAAGCTGGATTCGAGATTCACCAAAAATAATCAGTTTATTCACAAAATGTCCAGAACAAAAAACAACTCTAAATCCAAGGACTGTAGAGCAAGCCAAAGAACAAGACAAAGGGGTGCAAAACTGAAGGAGACAGAGCAGGTCCTCGTAGCAGCTGACAAGACCGGTGACGTCTGTAGCGGAATAATCCAGCGACGAAGTGCAGACACAAGGCTGCTTAAGAAGCAGACTGATCACTGAATTAAGAACAGGTGTGTCTCGTCAACTGCTCCCAGGAGGACACGGCTCCGCCTCTGGCCACAACACACGCCTAGAGGCTGGACAAAGAAAAGAGGGAGGAGGGGAAACGAAGAGAACAACAACAACCAACAAAAAACAGAAACAAAACGAAACACATGATAGCAAAACACAGGAACATAACAGTACCTCCCCCTCAACGGACGCCACCTGGCGTCTTACCAGGCTTGTTCGGAAAACGTTCATAAAATTCTTTAAGAAGATCAGGGTCAAGAATAAGGCTACGGGCAACCCAAGATCTATCTTCGGGACCGTACCCCTCCCAGTCCACCAAATATTGAAACCCCCTACCCCGTCGCCTGACATCCAGAATGTTCTTAACGGTGTAAGCTGGGTGATTATCGATGAGACGTGGCGGAGGAGGTGGGTCAGCCGGAGGGGAGAGAGCGCTGGTCCTGACAGGCTTGACCAAGGAGACGTGGAAAACCGGATGGATGTTGAGGGAAGAGGGAAGCTTGAGCCTGACCGTCACCGGGTTGACACACTTGTCGATGGTGAATGGGCCGATGTACCTAGGAGACAGTTTGCGAGAAACAGACTTAAGAGGCAGGTCCCGAGTAGACAGCCATACCTGTTGACCGGGATGATAATCTGGAGTGGGAGTACGGTGACGGTCAGCTAAGGTCCGATTCCTCTCCATGGTGCGGGACAAAGCAGAGCGGGTGTCCCGCCAGACTCGATGAGCTCGCCGAAGATGGTGCTGAACCGAGGGTACAGAGACATCTCTCTCTTGGGTAGGAAACAGTGGAGGCTGATAACCAATGGAGGCCAT
>JAFBJQ010000625.1:3211-59348 GCA_016785345.1 Trinectes maculatus
CACATACACACCCGCGCGCTGTCATAGCTATAGTCAGACTGGCTACAACCAACCTCGTGCTGTTGTTGTGAAATAGAAATGATGGATTTGCATACGGAGCGAGGATCTGGAGATGGTCACTGGAGACACGTATGACTGTGCATCCTGATGCCAGATGTCAGCTGACATACTGAGAACTGTCCACTCCTGATTGGATCACGCGTACACTAATGCGTGTAAGTCAGAGTGTATGAACGGGGCCTAAGACAGGATGAGGCTCTCGGAGTTTAATTTGGGAGGAGGCACCAGGATGTACAGTGGATAAAATCCCACTGGGAACCTCCTGGGGCGAAGTCTCAGTGATGGCTTTCTTCCCGGAGAGAGAGAGAGAGAGAGAGAGAGAGAGAGAGAGAGAGAGAGAGAGAGAGAGGATGTTGCCTTCACCTTTGCATGTTTGAAGGGAGCAGTGTTGAAGACAACCCATAGGGGAGGCGGTTGACAGCTGAACAGAAGAACATATCCTCACCATAGTGAGCATCCTGTCTGGCCGAGGGGTGGGGGGTGAGGGAGGGGTGGAGGGCAGAAAGTCGGTACAGTCTGGGGTAAGGAGTTGAAATCTCTGTGGTTCCATCTGCCATCGTCCTCACCATGGGGGTGGGGGGGTACAGGGGGTGGTGGGGTGGTGGTGGGGGAACTGCAATAAGGAAGTACATCCAGAACAAGCCACATTTACAGATTACTCTGAAGCACGGTGAGCAGAGAGAGATAAGAAAGTCACTGTCGCAGAGGACCAATCCCTCACCACTCTCATTGCAGGGTAGATCTCTGCCTCTGATAAATGATGATGTCGGCACTTATGGGTGCAGAGAGTTCCCCGTTCCAGCTGCCTCGCGTCCTTCTGCTATTCACAACAGAGGCCAGACACCGTTTTGATACAGACGGAAAACATTTCAGTGCAATCAAAGGAATCGGTTCATGCAAAAATGGAAGCGCGCTGTGCTTTTGCTGGTTTGCAGACAGTTTCGTAGCGATGAAGGTTGAGTTTAGTGAAATAAAGTGCCTGGTTGGTGACAGGGAGTACATGGAACGACTCCGTCACTGTGCCGAGCTTCTTGCGTTCTGCAAGCAGGAATTGAAGAGCCTGTTTACTCTGAAGCACATTTTCCTCTGACTCGATTATCGATTATCCTGATAGTTGTCCTGAAGACGCAGCTGCTATCTTCTGGAACTCCATTACGAGCTGCTAGTCCGGTTTCCGTCTGAAAACTCCAACGTTGTGTTTTAGTGAGAAAAGGTCAGAGAGTTTTTGGGAACAATGACTAACAGCCATTCATGAGTCACGGTTGTGTCTCGTTAGTCACAACTTTGTGGTCACAACTCAGTTGTGAAGGCAAAGTGTTGGAAGCATTTCAGCCTAGACCTATTTTAACATGGCTGCTCCTATTTCCTAGTATTTCCTGTAATGAAGCAACCAATCTCAGCGTATATATATAAAAAAAATCTGTTTCCTGTCAACCAGTCATGTAATATGCACAATCAGGTGTGTTTGCATGGCGATGATTTCTGACGTTTTCATGAAAATGTAACTTTTTTTTCCCCAAAGGTAAACAGAATCAGTGTCTTAGACGACACATACGTTTATATTCTGTGATTTGATCACTGTGTTCAAGTGGAGATATACAGTATTTATCTATATATACTGTATACTATACTATACTGTATATATACTATATATATATATATATATATATATATTTTTTTTTTTACATTCTATTCTATTTTGTTTTATTTAAATCTTTTACATTTTTCCTTACTGTGTCTTTTTTTTGTTCCTTGTTGCACCTGTATGCCGAAACAAATTCCTAGTCAGTGAATCCTGTATTCATTGACAATGGCAATAAAACTGTTTCTGATTCTGATTCTGATTCTGATATATACGTATATAAATGTGTATGTGGGAACATTCAAAGACTCCACTAAGGGTACCATGCTCGACATGCTTTTCTCCGGTTGCATAGCAACAGTGGGGACTGAGACTGGAACTTTCCCCTGAAAACTTCTTATTTGAAGGAGCGGTTCTCATTGTAGAAACCCTTTGTAAAGCACTATGAGACAGATGGTAGGAAATCGTAGCAAGGTCTTAACATCACAGCGAACCACTTAGGAAGGAGAAAACGAAAAGCTTTATGTGAGCTGGAGTAAGAATACGCCGAGTAACAGTGAAGGCGTGTGTGTCGTGGCTGTTTGCTGTGAACTTGGTCCACTGGTTATAAAAGCCACATATCTGCTAACAGCGACGACTCGACATGACTCTGCGACTGTGTTTGTCCCCGGAATAATGCATCAGTGTGCGGCTAATGAGGTGCTCGCTGCTGAGGAGCGTCAGCTGAGTCTGGAAAACATTCACACAGTGTTTTAATACTAAACAGATTTGCTGTCTGCTGTCTGTCGAGGAGATTCCTCTAAATGCATGTTTATGTCCCCTTTCTTTCCCAGTGGTTTGAACATTCCGGGACATCTGTGCCAACCACGTTTTGAAATTCACCAGACACGGGGCTCATTACGGCGTCAGGCAACGCTGTCATTAATGTCCAACAGAGTCTTTGCACTATGAAATCAGGCAGCTCGTCCAGATGGCTCTCCAGTGTTGTTACCTGGCTCTCCCCGTGCATCCTCCAGCAGCCTTACGGGAGGTGGGAAGCAGGCCAGAAGCTGACACTTTCCCAGGAAGCGGAAATGCATTCATCTGAGTTCAGGTCCGAGACCATCTGATCCAGAGAACTATCAAGGAACCACTTAAGGGAAACAGCTGTGAGGCAGAGGAGGAAGGAATCACTGGAACAAAACTAATAAAGAGTGTAGTTAACAAGGTAAATGTACCTGTCGGGAAAACTGCTCCTGCTCGTCTTACAGGACGTTCCACATATGCTTCTCAGGATGTACACAAAAGGGGAAGCCGCCATCATGCACACTTCCTAGAATCTTGATATTCCCTGCCTCTCTGATTGGTAGATTCATTTCCTGTCTGAGGGTTTGATATAAAAACTTTATAAATGCAGAGCATGCAAGTATATATATATATATATATATATATATATATATATATATATATATATATTTACCAGGTTACAACAACAACTCTGATGGTAAGATCTACTGCAATACACATTCCTGGAATGTGTCTCACTGTCATGAGCGTGTGAAGCTTAAAAAACATAATGTTTTACTTAGAATGAGCTATAATTAATTACAAATCTGTGTTAATCACGTTCATAAAGTGCTTAATTGCATATATATTTACACAGACATATAGTACATGACAACTTGTAATGGTCATAGTAGAAAAGTTGACATTCTCAGTTGTACATACACACACATATATATATATATATATGTGTGTGTATGTACAGTATGTGTGGCCTATGCAGCCACCGTAGACCAATGGCTGGTGGTTGCATGTTGTAATGTGTCTCCATTAAAACAGTAAACACTGTTTCCCGGAACAGACTGAGCGTTTCTCCGTGCTTCCTGTTTCATTTTTTTCAATCAATCAAACTTAAAATTAGAAAGCGGCAGAATGGTTGGAATCAGCGTCTCATTCAATTTCAGCTGGATATTACTTTCATTCAACCAAACAGTGGCCAGTTTTTGGTGTTTTTGTCGTTTTTGAATCACCTCCACTGACATATGACGCCTCCTGTGTTTTTCGCGGCACTTGTTTGAGCTGATGTTGAACTGCCTCATTCCCAGGTATAATTTGTAAATGCACTTTTTTTTTTTTTTTCCTTGAGCTTAAGCTGCCCATTGTTCTGGCTCTCAAGCCAAGCTGGTTAATCACACTCCCACACACTGTGCATTTCTGGTGGCAACAACAATTATCATCTCTGCAATGAGCTGCTACATATTGTTTTTCTTCCTGGAAATTGTCATCAACAGGGAGCAGCGAATTGTGCGGCGAGTCACTCGTGACACTCGCGATGGCCCGCAACAGTTGGCTCCAGCTACATTTTATTCACTTCCAGATTGGTTTTCAGACGGTTTATTTTAACTATCACAATTTGCTCTTAGAATTGACTTCTTTTCATTTTATGCTTTTTATTCCTGCCGAATGGTCATTTTCGTAACAACTGGCTGCAAGTTATCACTAATGTATTTAATTTACTTATTTATTTGCTTCTGAAATTCACCATGACTATGAACAAGAAATGAAATATCAGCAGGGTTTTTTCCCACTATCCATGGCATATATTGTCTTTTTTTTTTGAAAACAATTTATACTTAATTTTCTGTTTAGCGTTATTATTATTATTATAATAGCATGCGTGTGCAGTATGTGAGTTTGTGTCTGTTGAAGGAGTTCGGGGAGTGAGAACAAGAAAAATGTGATATGTTTTACGGTGAACTCCAGCAATCGCATTACAAATAAGTGTGTCCTCATTATGTAAATGAATGGAGAACACAATATACATTTGGATTTAAAGTTCTTAGTAATTAGTCATAGCGTTTGCCTCCGTGCGCTAAAAACCTCAGTGGCAACTTTTGCAACCTTTGCATCTGCAACACAATGGATAAACACAACATTTGTCTGGTGCTCCCTCGTTACAGTTTAATTACAATACATCTCTTTATGGGTTATTATTTTACTTTAATCATTTATTACTACAGGTCTGGTCCAAACAGTAATACATGACGTTTTACTACAATTAGAAAAAAAAACAAAACGTATTAAACGAATGACATATCTGACAACATGCTACCATTCACTTGAATTAAATGATAGAGACTCAACAGAGAATGTCAACTTTTCTACTATGACCATTACAAGTTGTCATGTACTATATGTCTGTGTAAATATATATGCAATTAAGCACTTTATGAACATGAATAACACAGATTTGTAATAAATTATAGCTCATTCTAAGTAAAACATTATGTTTTTTAAGCTTCACAAGCTCATGACAGTGAGACACATTCCAGGAATGTGTATTGCAGTAGATCTTACCATCAGAGTTGTTGTTGTAACCTGGTAAATAAATGGTATCAGAACTGTTCAATGGGACTGTCAGCTAAGAATATTCCGAAGTGAAGGAAGAGGGTGAGTTTCACGGAAACAAACACCCCTTTCCGATGTGAGCCAGGGTCACACCAAGCGTTCACCCCATGGCTCTGTATAATTGCCTTCATGCTCAGGCGTCTGCCAATAAAAACACCCAGCAGTGACTCTGGAGTCAGAGCAAACATAACTCTCTTCTGTAATTAGAAAAAAAAACAAAACGTATTAAACGAATGACATATCTGACGACATGCTACCATTCACTTGAATTAAATGATAGAGACTCAACTGAGAATGTCAACTTTTCTACTATGATCATTATCATGGTTATATACTATATGTCTGTGTAAATATATATGCAATTAAGCACTTTATGAACATGAATAACACAGATTTGTAATAAATTATAGCTCATTCTAAATAAAACATTATGTTTTTTAAGCTTCACACGCTCATGACAGTGAGACACATTCCAGGAATGTGTATTGCAGTAGATCTTACCATCAGAGTTGTTGTTGTAACCTGGTAAATAAATGGTATCAGAACTGTTCAATGGGACTGTCAGCTAAGAATATTCCGAAGTGAAGGAAGAGGGTGAGTTTCACGGAAACAAACACCCCTTTCCGATGTGAGCCAGGGTCACACCAAGCGTTCACCCCATGGCTCTGTATAATTGCCTTCATGCTCAGGCGTCTGCCAATAAAAACACCCAGCAGTGACTCTGGAGTCAGAGCAAACATAACTCTCTTCTGTTTTTTTTTTTTTTTTCCTCCTGTAGCACGTGAGCATGTTGGTTTGCCGCTGCAGATTCCCCCAGCATCTATTTTTGATGCTGGTATCGAAATGGGACATCAAGGCTGATTTGAATAAGTGCCACTGTTAGTCAGGCCATCAACATCAGCACCACTGTGCCATGGCTGTTCAAAACATAAATACACACTGCTGGGGGATTAATCATTAAGATGTAAAACTGGAAATTAGCTGTCCATCATCCTGAGCGATTTGGAAGGCTGATTGCTCTGCCTGTCGACCCTCAAGATGAGAGCTCGCTGTCTGGGATGTCTCTTCCATTTCCTTCACATCAAACTCTGAATTATTTTATTTGCCAAGCTCCAAAAAAAAAAAAAAAAAAAAAAACGTAAAACAAGTCGCCTCATTCAGAGCTGGCAAAAGATCAATTATAACCACAGCTACAAAACAGTGTCCGTTCAGAGAGCTGTGCGGCATGCAGAAGACGAGAGGGGATAAACAGAGACTCAGTACCTACTGGGTGAGAGACTGACAGCAGGTAACCTGAGCATATGGCTCAGTGAAGTGCTGTGTGCTGTTTCCAAAAGTGACACCTTCCTCCTCCTCCTCCTCCTCCTCCTCCTCCTCGTCTTCTACAAATGTTTAGGACCGTGTCAAAGGCAAATCCAGAATTGAGACGCGAATACAAATCTGCTCAGAAAAAAAACGCCAAACAAATAAAAAGCAGTCATGTCATGGTCTTTTTTTAAAAAAAAACTCTGAGTATTTCCTGACCTGATCGAATGTAAAGTGACTGAACAACCCTAACTTTATCCATAACAGTGAAATTAACTACTACTGCACTCCTGTATTTTTGTATTGTTGTACATTATTGTATGTGTATGTGTATTGTATTGTATATATACATACACATATATCCCCTATACACACACACACACACACACACACACACACACACACATACAGTATATATATATATATATATATATATATACATTTCCCCACTGTGGGACTAATAAAGGAATATCTTATCTTATCTTATCTTATCTTATCTTATCTTATCTTATCTTATCTTATCTTATCTTATCTTATCTTATCTTATCTTATCTTATCTTACAAACAGAATGAATTTGTCATTTGTTTTAAATTGTTCAGCATTGTATAGATGTTTTTTTTTTTCCCCCTCCTCCTGCGTCACTATGTTGAATAATACAAATGAAGACTGAGGCTGAGTGTTCAGTCCTCAGCCTGAAGGTCACGTCCCTCTTTCAAATGAGGGCCAGGGGGCAGAAAGTCTTGGACAGCAGGACACATCCAAAGGGACTTTCCACACATAATGGGCTCTAACACCCGTTGGAGAGAGAACAGGGGATGTTTACTTTGTTGCCTGACCTTGCACCCTCTCGGTCCCTGCAGAACAGACATTGATTGTGTATGATTTGTTCCAGAGTTTGGTTCTGAGTTGTACATAGCGGGGTTAAAGAAAAGACATATGTGCAGCGCAGCGTTGTATTTCACATTTATTTCATATTCACATTCACTTCAAAATCTATTAATGTCCATTGCTTGTATTATGATTGTTTTTCCATAAATTGTCAAATTCCTAAATAACCCAGGATTTTGCATTATTATTACTGTTATTATTATTGTTGATAATAATAATAATAATAATAATAATAACTTCATAAACCTACTACTGCTCTTTTGCATTGATGAAAAGGGATATGACATTATTTGATGAGCCTGATTTATGGTGACAACCCAAACTCTTAATAACGTTTTAATAGCTTTCCAAAGTAATGCAGCCTGAAAAAAAAAAATCTACGCATTGAATACATGCGTTTGTATAAAAGAATGAGAATGAGCCTGGCTCATTCATTCAGCCTGAGTCTACAACATGGAAGAAAAAAAAAAAAACCTTCAGCTTTGTTTGAAAAAGCTTTGGAGGGGACACGGTGATTCCGGCAGATTTGACATCACCTTGAGAGCGCGGAGCGCCGCTCACAAATCCATCCGCTCAAATGCATCACTGTTTGCGTTTATACTGTGCATGTAAATATGTCGTCCTGCACAATGAAAGCAGAGGTAGCAGAAAACATATGCACAGAATGTATGTATACTGAGTTCCCCATGTCTCATTGGTCACACAAGCAGGCGTCGATACGACCGTGGCTTTGTTCTTGGGGATGTGTGGAATAAATGGAATCTGTTCAGCAGAGATTACAAGCACTTTCACCATAATACTCTATTTTTTTACTCTCATTGTAAAGCTCGCAGCAGAATTTCCTCCACACTGCTGGATCACTGAAAGCTGCTTCGAACTTAAGGGACAGTGTTGGGTTTAAGCAACAACAACAACAACAAAAACCCAACATGTTACGTCAGAAACTATGGTTCCTTGTGTATTTTACAACAGTTAACCCTTTAAAACCATTTGTATCATTTTTGCTACATGAGCTACAAAGAGAAAAAAAAGATGCAGCGTTGACCTGTTTCTAAGCAACTAAAGGAGCAGTGGTAGCACAATGCACAACTCTAAAACCCAAACAGCAGTTTGATGGTAACAGTCATAAAATATTTATGTTAAAGGTTCTTTAAATTATTCCCCAAATTTCCCTAAGATGACATTATCCAACATTTATGACCAAAATGTCGTTTATGGCTCTGAAAGTATATATTGAAAGCCTGACATTTTATTAACGGACATTCGAATGTAATCAAAGTCAAAAAAGGAAAAAAAAAAATCTTTTGTCAAAGGCGGACTAAAAAGGTGCAGCACACGTCCACATGCACAACTCCAGGTGCACGGCAACACACGAAATCTCACGATGACACTTCACATCAGCCAAGGGCAAACTGCCAACCTCCTCACACCCTCCCTGTCTCTGAGAGAAGCTGTGGATTAGCGGAGGTGCAGCAGGGTGGATGTCAGTATCACACAGCCACCATCAGGCTGGATGCTCCCTGACAGACTCGCTCACATCCCTCCACCCTGTCGACAGCCACCGCAGCCAACAGGTAGAGATTAGACACCAGTTAGCTGAAGACTTACACAAAGGATGCTACAATCCAAATGTGATGGGGTTTTTTTTGACTGAGTATTTCATATTGTACTTTATTACATTCAGTTCCCTCCAGGCAGGTGTGAGGAAGATAGTGACGCAGCAAAGAAATCTTCCTCCTGTTTCAGTCTGCATCTCTGATTTACTCATTACAGTTGTCTGAAATACAGGGGGTCCTCGTGTTACGACGGAGATCCGTTCCTGAGAATGTGTCGTAACCGAATTTCGACGTTAGTCGGAACATACATTCATGTGTATGTAATCCTATGTAAATAATAAGTTGTGCCACTAGGTGTCGCTATAACACCACACTACAATAAGAGTTTACTATGGGGAATTGCCTTTTGTCACTGTAGGGGTTGACATCGCGAGTGTAATGAGCATTTCCTTTAGATTTCTGTTATCAACCGTGTAGACCCTGTGTTGTGAATAAACCTACGGTATTGCCACGATCCCGAACTCATCTGTGTCCATGTGCATCTCCTTACCGGCTGCCGCTGCACCCCCCGCCAGCCGTCCATTTCACATAAGTAAACACAAGGCAGAGTAGCCTAGCTGTGCTGTGGAGGTGCTGGAGAGCCGGCAGGCGCGCTGAGAGACAGAGAGAGCGCTCACCAACTAGTTCCCATGCCAAGTCTGTCCATATTTACGGGAAGTTCATGGGAGATGTGTCGATCTCGAGACCGTTGTAACTCGAGGACCCCCTGTATTTGGTTTTTAGATATTTTTCATAAACTATACATAAAAAAAACATTATTCCGGTTGTTATGATGAACTCAATTCTCAAAACTGTGTGAAAATATTGTCTCAGAGTTCTCCGAGATTCTTTCATCGGAATGCATTAGTTGTGTTTGGAGTGCTTCTTTGTCTTTGCATTTGAAGATTCACTTTTCAAACAAGCAGTCGACTTAAATAAAAGAGTGATGTACATACGGGATATAAGCACCGGCGTCCGTTATAGAAATTCCTGTTCTCCTCCAGTGAGAGGGGATCAATAATGCACAGTGGTGCTTTGAGCAAAATGCTAATTTCAGCACACAATGACGTGCCAATGTGAAGCAGGTGTGTTTACCATATTCACCATATGTTAATGTCGGAAAATGCTAATAGTTCCTTATTAGGACAGGACACAAATGCCGCTGTGGGATGAAGACGCCATTTGTTTTACAGGAATTTGACTGCAAGTTAAATGATTTAACAGAGTGACTTTTTGCTGTGGTGCTTCATGACAGGGTGAGGAATCGAAATGAATGACCTTAATGAAAAAACAAGATGGTGCACAAAGAGTCTGTACATAGAAAATACCTGAAAAACGACAATGAAAGGAACTAATATATAGTTGTTTTGTGACGGTCAACATCAATATAACATCAAGTCATGTATGAAAATTGAGGTTTGGCTAGAAAATGAAGCAGAGTCTGTCCCTATATTACACATTCCTCATTATGTAATTATCCACATTCCACAGTGAATACATTTACATACATTAGCTGTCCCACATAATGCCAGGAACATCATCGTAGCTAAATGTACAGCTCCGACATAGTGGCTTGAAAATGATTTTAAAAGATAAATAAAAACGAGTGCAATGGGATGGGTTTGCATCACGCAGAGATCTGACTCAATATGGCGGACGGCAACGACAATCACCTAGCGAAACATGCTAACGACATTAGTGCGGAGACGTAACGTGATCGTCACCCCCTCAGTCCTTTTCATCCTCCCTTACCAGACGCTGTTATCGCATGACTGGGCGCTTTCCGGTAAGCGAGGGCGGGCCGAGGCATTATTGTGGCCGGGACACTTGTAACACAGTGATTCACCATCATCCGTCCTGCATCTAATCTTTTCGTCACCTCCGCCGCTGAAGTGGCCAGCGCTCGCTCCATTCTGCACAGCTGCTAACCCAGTTAACTTGGTCCTTATCAATCCCTGGCCTGATTCTCAACGCCTCTTTCATCACTCAAGGGACGAAAGGGCTGAAAGGAACGTTTCGCTACGTTTACGTTTTGCCGGGGCGAAAGAGGCCTCAGTCACGAGAGATTCTCGCTGAATGTCAGAGAGGAACTGGTTTTCAATGACGTCTTTCTACGTTGGGCCCGATTCCACCGATTTAGGGCTGCTGACTATGGAGATCGCACCCACTCGCCAACGCGCCATAGTTCAAGAACGAGGGCTCGGGTTGCAGAGTGGGAATAAAACAGCCACCACATCTCCCTATTACAAATCACTGTACCATTAAAATGATTCTAAAGCTGTTATTTTAAACTAGAGCAGTTGCATAATGATGCTCTAAGGGCACGGTGTACGCTCATGACTTTGAAAAATGCTTGTACTAATAGTTGAATTAAATATCTATAAAAGTGCTATTATAGCACTGGCAAATTAATTCACTCGCCTCAGTGTCTTCATTGAAAACACAGCTGTTGGACCTCCTTTACCCCCCGCCGTTAGCGCGGTGGCGGACGAATATGTTGCCGCGACACAGAGGGTGTGACCTGTCAGTTTTGATGGCTGTGCACGACTATCACGCAGAGTGCGGCGTGCTGCGGGTCCAGTTCCGGGAATGAATGTTTCAAATTGCAGCGAGGCATCGTGGGTCGCCACAGCTGCATTTTGCCTCGGTGACTTAAATGACGGCATCTCGTCCACTCTGAACCAGTTAAAGCTCTCCACCTGTTAAAGCTGCTGTCGCTGCAGTTATTAATCAGTGAAAGTAGCGCCAGCGCCTGTGTCTTGGAGCCTTGATGAAAATGTACCCTTATTCGACATTAATCTGTTCAAAAAGTCTTGCGCCTCGAAATGGAAGGGAAGAATGAATGTAAACACCTCAATACGCCGCTGTGCACTCAACAAAACTGTGCGCAGAACTACTTTACACGATGTGAGGCGTAATCACACCTGGATGATTATAATCAACTGCCCCTAATTACAAATTCCAGGTACTTCCTGGCATGACTTCTTAGAATGACATTTTATCAACCAGGACTAAAATGTACTCGTTTTTTTAATTTCAAAAAGGCTAAAAAAGGCAGTGCAATGTTTTTCCTTGTATAGATATGGAAATCACAGTTAAGCAACAGTGCGTCTGTCGGTCACTGCACCGCACTCATTGCTGCCAACGACCGCAATGTCTGTTAATTAGGATTTAATGCGAGCGTGTGAACAAATGAATCAGACGCAGCCGCGATTTCCACCTCGCAGCTATACACAGCGTGATTACTCTTCAGCAAGTTGTGTGCTAGTTGTCAGGCTGCACTGTGCGTGATGACAATCAAATACCTTTCGACGTAATGTACAGCCTAAGTTGACTCTCCTGTGCAGTAGAGCCACAGCATCTGATGGAACCTAATGAGAAGTGGTCAAGCCTGAAGGCGGCCGCCATCAAGAACACCCCCCCCCCATCTCCTCCTGTTGCATATTTCATCCTCACTCACCTTTTAGTCGCTGCGGAGGCTCCAAATGTCACTGATTTCTATCATCCACGCCCCCCCCCCCAATCCCTCATATGGACATTACTGAAGAAAAGAAAAAAAAAATTATCTCACACTCTAAGAGCTACAGCACTACACAAAACACACCCGTGGGTGCACTGCACACCGTTTATGATCTATATCACAATTAGAAATCAAAGGTCTCCCTCAGTGAAAAATGTCAGTCGGGTTTGATAGAGTTCAAGTCTTTTTTTCGCCCCGTGGTGTGGGAATAGATGGATAAAGGGTAAATGGTAATGATTCTTTCAAAAGGTTCTTGATGTCCTTCCTGACCTCTCGAGCTGTTAGTGGTGGCGGCGGCTGTTAGTGGTGCAGGGTTCAGTGACACGTGTTGCTCATTTATTAATAACCCCGTCACTTTAGGTGTGGTTTCAAACAATGCAGAATTGGGTAATAATGTTGATGAAATATTTTAAAAATATTTAATAAGGTTTTCACTCAGAGAAATGTTCATTATTTATGAAGTGTATAAATACTGCACTACTCAAGTTCTTTTCTTCTTAACACAGGAATGCACCTGTACATGTAAAACAAGCCTTCAGACGTTTTACTTCATTTGAATTCTGCTGAAATTTCGATTTTCCCTGTGCTCCTGTCAACTGGAACCAACACGCTGGAATTATTCTGGAGGATGACGTTTGTGTTTATGTGAAATTCTAAAGCTGAGACAATTAAAACATGTGGAAGCATGAGGAAGCTACATCTCTTCACCAACACACCCCATGAGCCAGACAGAACCGTTCAGTTAATCAGCCAATGAGACTGAGCCCATCTGCATCTCAATTCGGAAAACCATTAATAATGCAACGCCTCCTTTATTACATACATTATCTCCACTTAACACGTTAAATAAACTCCAGCCGCGTTTCATTCTATTTACTGTTTGCATTTAAAATTAAGTGTCGCATTGTTTAAATAATATTACAGCTGTAATAATCCACCAGTCGTTTTCTATTTCTTTTTGCAGGCTTTACAGCTCCGCCATCGTAATGATCATCGCCTAGGTCTAATTTTCACCCTTAACGAGTCGCTGCTTATTCGCAAACACAACGCCATGGTGTGAATTCGCAACCATTCGTCTGACACCTCGCATGACAAAATCTGTGGATTCGAGGGCTGCGACGAATCACCTGTGCAATAACAATGATAAAAACAGATTTGTTGTGATCACTGTAAGTGGGTTAAAACTGGGCACAGCTGTTGTGGTGGTGGACGGATCCATGGTAATGGTCTGATCTATCTCAACCACGTGCATCAGCTCTCCTCAGCCATACAGGTTCCTCTCCTCTCCTCTCCTCTCCTCTCCTCTCCTCTCCTCTCCTCTCCTTTCCTCTCATCTCCTCTCCTCTCCTCTCCTCTCCTCTCCTCTCCTCTCCTTTCCTCTCCTCTCCTCTCCTCTCCTCTCCGACTTCACAGTGCATGTCCTTCTGCCTCAAGGATGGCTGCGGTTCAAAACACTCCTCCTCCAAGTTGCTGATTAGTTCTCCTTTTTATCTCCAACGTCTCCCTCGTCTCTCGGATGTGCAGAGGTCAGTGTTGACCTCCTCCCACGTTGTGCTTTCCCTACTTGTGCTTCTTTCATCGCGGGATCTGCTTTTCATCGCAGGTCACGGTGGACCGATTGAGGCTGCTCTCATGTGCCTGGCTCTTCTCCACTGCTTTTGTTTTCAGTCCTGAACTACAGCCGAACACAAGCTTTCCAATAAGTGGCTTTCAAATGAAGGTTCAGGCATCCTTCAGGCATATATATGTGTGTGTGTGTGTGTGTATATGTACATACATACATATGTGTGTCTATTGCTCTCTCTCTCTATATATATATATATATACAGTACAGACCAAAAGTTTGGACACACCTTCTCATTCAAAGAGTTTTCTTTATTTTCATGACTATGAAAATTGTAGATTCACACTGAAGGCATCAAAACTATGAATTAACACATGTTGAATTATATACTTAACAAAAAAGTGTGAAAAATTTGGTTACGACACATTCTCAGGAACGGATCTCTGTCGTAACTCGAGGACCCCCTGTGTATATATATACATATGCAACTATGTGTTTCCCTCTGCTGCTGTTGATCTGTTTGGGTACTGAGCATACCATTCTTCTCTTCTTCTCTCTGTCAAAGGGAGTATGTATTGTGTTGTGTTGTGTTGTGTCAGAAACTGGGTCAAAGGAATCATATTTTAGTCTGGGGAAGTCGCTTGAAAGTCACATAAAAAAATATAAACACCACCGACACATGCTGCCAACTGCTGATGGAGAAATTCCTGCGATATTGCCAGTAATGGCTTGTCGACAAGTCGCCAAACAAACGCAGTGAAATGCAATTCTGGTGAAAAAAAAAATTGTCAACACGAAGAAACTAACTAACAGGTAGGAAAAAGGAACAAGGCTAAAACAAACAAACAAAAAAATGTACATCTATAGATCAAAGAAGGAAAGAAAGAAAGAAAGGAAAGAGCAGAGTTGGGGGTTAGCAGTTGATTTGAAGGGGAGCGCTGTTCCAGAGCCCGGGGCACAGAGGCTGAACCATGCCTCATAGATGGTTAAAAGGTCCAAACTGCAGCTGGGAGCGAGGCCTTGACAAACACTAAAAGTTATCAATCAAATTTCCAAATCAATCACCAAACTGACAGGAAACCAATGTATAGATGCCAAAATAAGAGTAATGTCTTTCTGTCTCGTTGAGCTGATTAAAGACTGCGCTGCGGTGCTGCGCTCCAGCTGGATGGTGAATGAAGTATAATAGTAGTAGTAGTACCAGGAAATATATAGGCTACGTATACCTATAACTCTTTTATGTTTGTTAGATATGACTTATCTGATTTGGGCCAAAAGTAAAACTGAGGGGAAAACATATAACTACAGCTGATGAAGGTTTTAAAGTGTGTTTGAAGATGCTGCAGGATTTTAGGTGCAGCCCTAAATACCAAGATTAAAAAAACAAAACATGTCAAGTTATTATACTTAAACCCGTTGAAGCTCTGAGACATCCAGTCTTTTTATGGCTGCCAGAATTACCATATGTCCTCTGAACGATCTGTGGCGTCGTGCTGTTTTAGTTCATGCGGCGTTGAAAACGTTGGAGTGTGCAGTGTCACCGGCTCACCTGATGGGCTGAAAGTCTCTGACACTCGCTGCCGTTAATCTAGAAAAACAAGACCTGTGTTATGTTTTTTTTAAAAGAACAACTTTGACAGATTCAATTAATAAAAAAAGTATCTATTTAAGTTTCTATTTTATAAAAAAAATTAAGTATCTAATAATCATGGCAAAACTATTTTCTTGTTTAATCCACCAGCAGCTGGATAGTGGTGTGCAAAACGCGGGTCCAAGGCGTAGCGAGCCATTATATAGCTCTTTTGAGTTGACTGAATGAATGATGCTTTTAAGCCAGTTCATTTGAGTAAACATTGCCAGATAGTCAGTATTGTCGATATTGACAGTGAGCACAGCACTTTACTGAGGTCAGGTTTAGAACAGCATTATATAATGACACACAAATATAATGAATAAACATCACACACAAACGTTGTATTTACTTGAAACTTCTTCTCAGTAATTATGAAAGTAAATGGTTTTAGGCTCAAATCTGCAAGTAGAAATCCTCACAAATACTCGTAATCATAGTTTTATTGCATTGCCTCATGGTTTTGCATCAGCAGACCCAGCCCTCTGCGTGATGATGCTCGACATGCTGCAGTGGACTGAGGTAACCTCCCTGCTCGTTGGGGGTTTAATGAGCAACACCTCAGACTGCACCGGCGTCTAAGAGACCTGTTTGGTCTCATTTTATTGGTGCATTGGCAACAGGAAGTAGTGTGGAGTAAACTGGCACTCAACTGGCACTTGCTAAGTAATTAGCAGGTCATCAACATGTGGACACAAATTCAGCTTTTGGGAATTTCCGGCATCAATAAATGGACTTTGAGACTAAAAGTCTCAAAACCTTCCATCTAGACTCTGTTTAACGGACTGTTCCTTTAAGTCAATAGAGAATCTTTTGTGTTTTTGTGCACTCATAAGAGTCATCGATGTAAAACCTTGGCGTCCTTCCCTATGAAACTGCACTTTCTGTTTCACTAGGTAACAATTAAATTACAGCTGTCAGCAGAAGAGATATTAAACATCCTTCCCGGTTCGGTCTCGCTATCCGCTGCTGACAGTGACCTTGGGAGGGAGACGGAGGCTGGGCGCTTAAGCACCCCGTGCTGGTCGAGACGGTTCGCCGTCCCTGTCTCATGGAGAGCCAGCCATCTGGGGTATGAGATATTCATCATACAGAAACAGGACACACACAGCCACTGGCACAGATACGATCATTATCCTCAGCATCATCGTCATCATCCACACTTGCCAAACATCATCACAAGTTCCCGGGTCCTGTGAAAATCCTTCACCCCCAGCGCGACTGTCTCACGAGCTGATGTCACGCAATGTCATGAAACCACCCGCAGGGACCCCACTGGCTGGGATTATTATTTTATTAATAGCAATGTCATTACAGTCCTTATTCGGTGATTTCAATATGATTGGATCACAGGTCGGACCAACGATCGCTTTAACATGGGAACGCTGCGTGTTTCGACGTTCCACTTTGATGTGGATCCTAAACTGTAATTCTGAGCGTCTGTGGTAATGAAGTGAAAGTGATTATGCCCATGTGCATCCATGCACAGTGAGTGCACCCACAGTATAAGTGCAGAAACCAAAACGGCAGCAGAGACAGCTAACCGGTAAGCTAACAAATTTCTAGGTTTACAGGTTATGGATTGTTTTGAACATCCAAACACTGATTTCATTAAACAGTTTATATATCTAGAAATGAAAATGCGGCCCCGGCGACAGCTGAGGCCTTGTGACGATTGTGTGTTTGCGTTGCCACCTTTGGTTTGTCGGTTAATCACTGCTGGGACTGGTTGTAGATTTGTTGTGTTTCTCGACTGGCTGTGTTTTCCTTGAGCCGAGTGTGTTTGCGAGACCAGTAATTACTGATTGACATTTGTCAGGTGTAAAGGTCCCTGATTGACTTGGATGAGGGTAGAAAATTGGTCTATTAGCCGGGGGCACTTGCAGCTGATTGGTCACACAGACAGCACAAGGCTATAAAGACTGTCGCTCTGACTTGTGATGCCGGGGAAGAGCTTGTTCCTCCTCACCTCTTGACCCAGCGACACTAAGCTGCTTTGTATGCAGTACGGTTATTGTGAGATGTTGTATATCTCTGTTTGACTTCTCTGTTGGGGAGTAGTACATGTGTGAGCTGTGTATAAGGTTTCTATTGTTTTTTTTTACCCTTTTGTTATTATGTTGGTCTTTCTTACCCTCTTCTTTTTTCTTTTCTAATGTGTTAAAAAGAATTTGAAAACTGTAGTAGTTAATGAATCCAGCATACTAGAGATAAATAAGTAGTTAGCACTGTACAGGGAGTTACAGTTACACAGAAACTGTGTAATATCACAATATGTCCAACAACAACAAAATAAAAACAGAACTTAAATGAATGTAGTCTTCTCATCTAACCGTTATGTCATCAGGGATTTGAAACACCTGATCTTTACTCAACTCTGACATGAGGAAAATCACAGATGTTGGTGTCCCTGGAAAGAGCTCCAGTTTGTGTTTTTGTGTATTTGGAGATTGTCGCTCTGCTGCAGCAGCCAGACTCAGTTTATTGACTGCCTGCAGGACATTTGCATCCGGAACTTGCTGATATTTAGTGGAATCCATCCTTCCATCCATCTGCACAACGTTTTTCTCGGCACCGACTGCCACACTGCCCCAAAGCGGAATATTTCCATTCCCATGCTTAATATTTGGCAAAATGCTGTGTTGTCAAATGCTGAATTAGTAGGGTGCCCAAATGTTTGCAAATGCCACAAAGTATTTGATCTGTTTTCTTGCGTATGTGTGTGTTTGTTTCTAGGTCCATGAAATAAAGAAAAGCACATTAATGTTTGAATATAAGCTCATGTTTTAAATATATGTTTGCTGCAGGGGTTGGATTTATTACTTTTCACCCCAGATACACACTCACATACAATAATCAGCATCAGTGACATCATAAGCATAAAATATCCACTGATCATCACCACCCCCCCCCCCAAAAAAAAAACAACACATAGACATCCCCCCCCCCCCCCCCAAAAAAAAAACCAACACATAGATCAAAACCCAATCACCATAATTCTTCCCCAGTATAGAGTATATACTCTCATTAGACACTAACGAGACAACAATGTGCTCTTATAAACATGCTCATATGAAGGAAAAGTGATGAATGCATTATTGTCTGCCAAACTAAATAAACCATTAAAAAGGAAAGAAAGTGCCCACGCGGGTTCGTCTGGCCCCTCTCCCTCTGGTGAGACCGCTCTGCCTCACACTCTGGGAGGCGGTGGGAGTTGTTTACTTGTGAATGACAACAGCTCCAGCAGAATGGCACCCTGAAATCACATGCATTATTAAAAAATGTCAGCTCTGCCTGCGTGTTTGCATCCTGCGCCGGGGCCGAGAGCGGAGACACACTTGTCATGCATGATCATGGACTCATTATGAAATGACCAGAGATTTGACGGAAGCTCAGTCCTCTGAATAAAACATCCAGAGAAACTTACGTGAGCGTTTTAGTTGTCCACCATTTTTTTCAGCCTGAAAATAGCAAATGTATTAAAATGAATCATTTTGTTCATGTACTATAACAAAAGTTGAAATGTTTTGGATCATTATAATCAGGCAGCACTTGGATATGTTGAGTTGCAGACATCAGTACTGAATGATGGAGCCAAGGCAGAAACTGCTCAGGACATATTTTAGTTAATGACCATATAAATGATGCATTTGAGAAAAACACTCAAGATGCTGAGAACTGAAAAGAAAAAAAACAACTAAAAATAGCAGATGTAGTGGAGCTACTCATGAACACAAAGCTCTTTTCATATGAATGGCTCTGAGTCATCATGATCCGGATATTACCTACAATATATGATATATAATATATAATGTGGGTAAACTGTATTATTTAATGCTTTAATAAATGAACTGGTGACATATACATGCACTAGTATAAATATTTCTTTCTATTTTTTTGTTTGTTTGACTGACATATTATTGCAGACTCAGTCGGCCGTGATAGCTGCTGTTTGCATGCTTCCACCCAGGCGGCACAACACTGTCCAGATTTGGATTTTCATGTTGCCAAACATCTGCCAAAGTGGCAGCGAGCAGGAAAATGAAACCAGCACATCACTGCCTTCCCTGGTAAACCCTTGGACCACATTACAGACATTTATTTTATCTCTACAATCTGTGCTTCCTCCTCATATTTTCCACTGGCAACGTGACAGTGGGAGCAGACGAGGCATTCCCGTTTTATACCGCAGCCGTTCCATAACGCTGTCTGATTGTTTTTTAACCTAAAGTCCCTATAGTTTTCGTCGACGTCATGCTCCACATTGTGCACACGTATCAGACGTTTTCCGACTTTGAACCTGTCGAAACACGCTGAGGATGGCGATTTGTTGTGGGGCACTGGGCGAGAGGTAATTTACAAGATGCACGACTGTGTTTGTCCATGCAGACGTGCAGTGAGGGCGTCGTTAATATAAGTGTCACACCGGAGGTGCAGTGATGTCAACTGTTAACATTATACTAAATGACTTGATTTATATTGTGATGCTTTGCCAAGGCCACACTTTGCAACCCCCCCCCCCCCCCCCACACACACACACACACACTACTGACATACCCCCCCCACACACACACACACACTACTGACATATTCAAAGATATGAAATCAATCAGAGGCTGATTCATGGCGACGATTGCTGTTGGGTTCTTTTAATTAATCTCTTGCAAGTGTGTTGCGTCATTGTGACTAATCTGCTAATTAGTGAAACTGTGTTTTACATATGAATGTAGAGGGTCTGTCTTTATAAAAACTTTCATACTAGCAGCCAAAGCCAGGTTGTTATTTTTTCATGAACAAATCAGCGAAGCCACACATCGTGAATATTTTACATTGCATTAAGTCTCAGTTTCATTGCCAACCCCCCGGCCCCTCCAACCCCACCCCACCCCCAGCTCCACGTTGCACAAATATTTTTCACAAAGCCTCAACTGTTGAGAAAACGTTTGCCGGGTCATTTTTAAAATTTAGTTTCATAACTGTTTGACTCAGGAAGCACGGGGAGGTCTGTTTAATCTAAAATATGCATGACGGACTTTTTTCACCCAGCAACAGCGTCACAGTGTTGATACCTTCCTGCTTACATTGACCTGCATGTCATGATCCGTAGTCTCAGTTGATTGTGCTGCAGCGAAGTATTGCAACCAGGGGATCAATTTTGTATTGCGCTCCCTAACAGGTTGCGCTGAGGGGCTGATAATTAAGACGTACTGTACTAAACAAGTCAGAGGGATCCGGCGTAAATGAACACTGAGGCTTTCTGTGGGAAAGTAAGCTCAACATAGTGATAGTTTATTATGATCAGCGTATTATAATTAGCTTCTTAGCTATAAACTCAAAGTAAGTACAGCTGTGGTTGATGGTTACATCATTAGTTTGCACCTCCTTTGCAATTATCGTCGGTTTTATGGCAGTTTTGCTTTATGGCGATGGCAACTTCATGGCATCTGCTTCTTGTACGCCAGTGCATTGATCCTTTAAAGATGCAATGTCATCGTTCGTGTCACATTTCCAGGTATTGTTATTTCAAACATCCGCTTTTATGAACAGGATACATGCTTATGAAGAGTTTGTTTTCCTTCTCTCCTGACATCCGCACATGCAGACAGTGTGTACTCCACTCCACCACGAGCCACTTGTTTCCTTTAGAAAAAGAGACGGCAGCACAAATACACCTAATAACAGGGGCACTCAGAGGCTCTGATGTTGGAAAAATATTATACTTGAGTGCCCACACTGCTGTTGCTGTCAGAGCTGACTCCCCCCCCCCCCCCCCCCCCCCCCCCCCCCCCCCCCCCCCCTGTCAGAGCTGCCCCCCCCCCCCCCCCCCCCCATCTCCATCAGTGCACTTTCCCTGCCCCATCCTCTCTCCATTTCCTGTGTCACTGCTTCCCCATCTTCTGTCCCTGACACCCCGTCTTCAGCTCCTGCCTCTCTCTCCCTCTCTCTCTCCCTCTCTCTCTCCCTCTCTCTCTCTCTCAGGTAAAGATGCTTTGAACCCACATCGCGTGTGGGTGGACGACCCCTGAAAGAAAGGGGCTCCTCTTGGTGCGGGTGAATCACTTTGCTTTGCTTTTATCTGTCCACCCCGGAGTCCCGCCGAGTCAGACATTATGCGAGGAGGGCAGGAGCACAGGGTTTCAGACGTCCATGTTGTAGGCTACAGTCAAACAGCTATGAATAATGAAAGAGAAGGTGAGACATGCGAGGTGGATGCCACTGCCAGTGCATGTTTTCGAAGGGATATTCAACAAGAAGGAAATAATCTATACGCAGAGTAATTATTCACTGGAATTTGTGATGACATTTCTTGATGGAGCTGAGAAGTGCAGAGTCTCCAACACTCCGCGGTGGCCTATTTAAGTCCGATCTAAAATTCATTTCCTCCATTAAATTCATCCCATCAACTTGCTCTAACACTTTTGGAGTTTAAAAAAAAAAAAGAAATTTAAAATTCTGTCAAGCTTCCAAGCAGCATTACTCTCCTGCAATAAGATGGGAGACATCTCAAGGTCTTCCAGAGCAGGACTCTAGGGTTGCCTAGCTACCAGGCAACTGCATGTCTCACAGCTCCCACTCTTTTCTTCTGTCTTGTTCGACATCAGCCGAATGTTTGTGTCTCTGCAGACAGAGCGCTGAAGCTGACACAACACTACAAAGGCCGACACATCAACACATGTTAATCATGTTCAATGGGGGAAAAAAACCCTTATAGTTCCCTGCCACACAAAAGAGGGTTTTCACTAAATAATTAAAGGTTAGATGGAAGTGATGAAGTGGCTATAATGTCACAGCAGGCTTTAATAAACTCTCTTTTCACATGATGTCACTGAGTGGCTCAGCAGCACATGACAGGGATCAATGATTAATCTATCTATCTATCTATCTATCTATCTATCTATCTATCTATCTATCTATCTATCTATCTATCTATCTATCTATCTATCTATCCATCCATCCATCCATCCATCCATCCATCCATCCATCTGCGGCAGTGAAATCAATATTTCTTTGTTTTGGTTTTACGGAACTTAGCCCGACTTCTTGCTTTCTTTTGCTTTTTTTATTATTATATTCAGCTGTCAGGGGGAAATAAACGGCTTGAACTAGAATAACCTTGCAGTTGATGGCCTCTGCCAACCTCTGATGTTCCACAAAATGTTCCTAGTCTTGTTCCAGACTAACATTGTTGGATAATGGCCAGAGGAGTGTTTATGCAGAAGTCATAGTGAATCTGACCTTCTTAACCTTCTGTATATAAAATTTCATCTCTTGATCATTAACCAGTTCAGACGCGGGTCTAAAAATGTATCCGAGTCAGGACATTATCTCTTTGAAGAAATAAAGTGAAGGCATTTTAAAGATATCACCTTCACAAGAACTAAAATGTGTTGGAGGACACTTTGTGCTCTGGTTATTCTCCAGCCCAAGTGAACTTGTTTACCTGATAATGAATCGAGCCATTACAGGTTCACTGCCTTGTCCGGAAGCCAAATGTTTTTCTGGGATGTTTTTTTTCCCGACAGTGCGACTATGAGAAAACACCAAAGGTCACCAGAGTCATTCATAGTCAATTCAAGTTTGTAGATTTGTCTGGAAACGCTCAGTTCATTTTTTTAATTTTTAAAGGAGCATTATTAATAGTCGCAACGCAGAAAACCATGGATTTTTCTTGTTTTCTAGGCTATGGTCTTGATGCTCTGGAGACATCATCATCCTAACTAGGCTTTTAGCACAGAAAATAGTAACAGACTGGAGAAATACCCAAAGGAAACAACTAATTCAACTTTTAAGGAGCGTCTGTGACTTATTTCCAAATGATACTGATTTAGTGTATGAAACAGTAAGTGGTACAAGGAGACATGTTCAGCTTGGGACTGAACACTGCAATATTTCACATATCCCCCTCATAACATCCACTTTAAGTGCATCGCAGTCAACAGACGCACAGCAACAAAAACAAAACAGATTTGAAAAAAAAGATAACACAACCCTGTCAGATGATATCCCTCTGTGATGCTGGTGGATCTTTGTCATCACAAAACAGTTAACAACTAACAAGTTAACGAAAAGTATTTTGTAGCCAGTTTCGCTGCAGGTATTTGAAGCCCAGTTAAAACCCTGAGGCAGGAGATCATCCACCCATTGGACAAAGCAACCAGGAAGTGGTTTACGACACCAGGTGTGAGCCACTTACTAACTACATAGGCTGTGTCCGAAATCATTCACTCATTCCCTACTCCCTACATAGGAAAATAAATGTAGTGGACTATATAGTGAGCTCAACAGAAAAATCTTTCAGATACTACTCTTGGCGCCGGTAATTACGTCATCGCTGTCGCACAATTAAAACATACCACATAATGTCGTCTCACACAATACTTGTCAGTTTACTACTGCATTTTTATTAAATTAGAGGCTTTGGATTATTGTCCTGTACTTTTTATTTTTGTATTTTGTTTTCTATTTAAGCATATTTTCATATTTTATTCTCTTGGCTCTTTAGCAACAGAGAGTTACAGTGTAACCTACTGGAATGTTTAATTATATGCTGTTTGTTTTACACTGTTTTTCAATGAATGCAGGAAGCCATTTTAATTGCCTTGTTTTGAAATATGTAATAAAATAAACAATGGAATAAACTGGCCTTGTGACTGTTGTACCGCTCCACAACTCCAACGGCTAACTGCGAGCAATTCACCGGAAAAAAAAAATTACCATTATCTGGAAAACTCTATCGAAACGCCGCCTACTGTCAGTCTGGCCTTGTTTCTTTTAAAAATGATGCATGATGGGATATCTTGCTCAGGTTAGTGACCATCGGCTGTTCACTACATTTCGCGGTGAATTGTGGGATACATTGAGTGCACTATATAGTGGACATCGAATAATCCCTAAACATTTGGACACCACTACAAAATGGCATGGTCACTATATAGTGCACTATAGAGTGGTTAGGGAACGATTTCGAACACAGCCATAGTCTTAAGATCCCACCCACCAACAGCTTGACCTTTAATGACTCACAGAATGAGAGGCGAGTCATCAACATGTGACCTGGACTATTTGAAGGTCATGGCGGTGTCACTATTTACGTTTACATGTAAATATAAACATGCAAAACTCTTTGTAACTGACAATATTGTTTTCTGCCCTGCAGTCCAAAACAACCAGTGTGTGTAAATAAATGCACTGATCAATACGAGTGACTTGACAAATTGACCAACTACTAAAAACTGATGGCTTTAGATAGACTATCCAAATTGTATAATCCATTAATTACCAATCGATGGCACCCGCTGCAGGTTGGAGGACTAAAGGTGGTCAGGTCAGGTTTACATTTTTGTTCTGCTTTATATTCACCAACCGCATTTCTCTGGTGCTTGAATCCTGGGCTCGCCATGGCCAAGAAACTTAATGGATGCTTTCTTCACACAATGGTATATTTACAGGGTCACAGAATATTCATTTTGACTGGATGTCAATCTCAACAGGCTCTTACCTCATGGAACCTGAGGGCATATGAAAAAAAAAGTGAAAGAGAGAAAGGCGAGACTAGAGGAGCAGGAGAGGAAAGAATGTCTTTCTGTTTAGACCGCAGTAAATAATGAATGTCAACCTTGTTGACACAAGAAAAAAGAGTCAAGATTTTATTGATTCACAGTCTTTATTGTCACATGTGCAGTGCGGAAACACTGCACAATGAAATTCTTTCTTCGCTCTCCATATTGACTGCCAGAGTGAAAAGTGAGGAAAAGTAAGAGTCAGGATAATAGAAATAAAAATAAAATACTGACAGGAGAAGGAAGAAGTGATGGCAGGAAGTCAGTCAAGCTCACAGCAGTGGTAGTGAGGATCTTTTCTTGTGTTGGCAGGCAAAGCATTTGTCATATGTACAAACCTGTAAATACTGATTCAAATGTTAGGTAAAGGATGTAATTAAATCATTAAACCCTTAAAAAAAAATCATTTACAAGAACCGCCTATGCCACAAAAGTATGCGCATATATTTAAAAATGGATGTTTAAATGAGGAAGTTATTTATATTTTCCAACAACGTGTCCAATTATCACATGTTAATGTGACACATGTGCCATCTTTGTTCCTTATAACAAAGTGCATACATCCACCCTCCTGATGTGGTTATCAGATGTTTGTCAGATTTAATATGGCGCTAACTGGTGATGGTAATTACAGCATATGTGTAAATTGTCAAGGTTTCTGACAAGTACTCAATCATTTTGGGTCATTTCATGCATGAAGTCACTGCAGACATTTTCAAGATGAAAGCGAGACTATGATCGCGTTGATTGTATCGGAGGACAGATCATTTTAATGAGACATTTTAGCCTTTTTAACAGTTTGTGACCTGAACCTTCACAACATCACTCATTATGCTGATTTGGAAACAAAGACAAAGCGATAAAACGTGGTTTCTTACTTGTTGAACACAAACGAAAAGTGTGAAGGCAATAAAAGATGCTTCAGTGACTTTTTTAAGCTGAATAACATTAGCAGTCATCACGTACCATCTGTTGTTATTAAAAACAAAGTGTGAGAGGAGTGATGATGTAGGAGCACTAATATTATGATATATCATCCGTTAATGCTAACTAATATGGGTGTCAACTGCAATTCACACTCACTGAGTGGACTATCACCACATAATCTGTTGTTGTTTTACTGTAACTTCTATTGTAAAGGCTGTTCACGGAAAATCCAATCAATCAATAATGTTTCATCTGATTGCAAAAAATCTATATCATCGATATGGTCCCGATGCCTCAGCTGATATTCACAATACTCCACATACAGCATATAAGACCCAAAGGCCACTATTACAGTAAAACCCATCTTTTTTCCCCTGATGTTTTGTTTGCTCTGACTTCCGCATTAAATAGGATCTATTTTCCACCTTTTGTAATCCAGCGTAGAGCACACACAGACGGCAGACGTCACGAATGTGAGTGGCTTTGAAAGGCACATCAAAAGAGTGAATCCAAATTCCTGAAACATAACAACCAGATGTGGCTTTGATGTGAAATTTCTTGATGTTCCCTCATATTTTTTCTCTTGTAATACAAAATAGCTGCGCGTCGCGGAAGACCTGGTAATGATAGGATGTGACATGACTTCTGTAACAATCTTAAACCTCGCAGTTTTTTTTTTCCTTCCCACCAAATGTGTCACCTGCACGTACTGACATTGGAAAAAGATTTAACTACTAGCTGCTCGGCTTTGGGTAATGATCAAGTTGACGACTTGTGTAAATACATATTCAAAAGGGATTACTTTCTTTTTACTGCCAAAGCGGTCGAAAGCTCCAGGTGACTGTTAAGCTGGATTCATTTGAAACCTTCAAATGAAATGTTGGAATTTTTAATTGGGCACTTAATATAAAATTGTGATAGAAGGATATAAATATTTATTACTACTCAGCACCTGTCTTTAAAAACGTACACAAAGGAAATGAAAATGGAATGATTAATCAATCGAACGGATCTTGATGGGGAGGAAAACGGTTTGGTGGTGGAGATAAGATAATATCATTCAGTCATTATAAGCTCATGAATTGGTAATGGGGCAGGCTAGTTTTCAGCTGAAGATTTTCTCACTCCAAATAAACCCATGAAACGACCTTGGTCTCACACTCAAGATAATTATCGCCCAAAATCAATGGCTGGGCCTTTAACAAAATGTGATCATGAAGACAACTTAGCATGTGTGAGCACCACTTCCTTTTTCAATCACATGTTTTTTTTGTATATGACCCATCATCTTAACACGAGGAAATGATATCAGTGATTGGCTGTTTTGAACTTTTTCTACTTCCCAACAAAAGAATTACACTGCATAAGACATGGTGAAGTGAGGGCTGATGCCTGACCTTCCTGATAAGGAGAGTAGAGGCGTCGGGCACACACAAGAAAATAAATGGGTTCAAGTTGGGCCCAGTTAGTGCGCTCTTGAAATGGGTTGGGCATCTTGGTGCTCATTTACACGGCACGTGCCCATTGCAATGATAGAATGTCTGGGAGATGGTATCACGTAGATACTAAATGGTATACTTTGCTTGCAAAGCACTGACGTTTTTTTTCATATGGAATTCAAATCAATGTACCAAAAAAATATAGGAAATGAAAAACAAATATCCAAATGGACTTTGACAACACCCTTGTTACATGGAAGTAAAACTGTAAGACTGGACTTGTTTCACAGGTTGCAGAATCAAAGAGAGGTGACCAGTGCAACCTATCCCTCTCTATAGTCCAGTGCTTGATCTGTATCGGTGCACTGTGGTAACAGCTGGGTTACAGGTGGAGGCTTTTACTATTTTCTGTCAGAGAGATCAGCCGTTGCCATGACGGAGCAGAAGTGCCGTGCCACAAGAGGCAAAATATTCTACAAATTCTGTGCGTTGGAGGATGGAATTTATTGTAGCATGGGTTTAGAGCTTAGTGTCTTGTTTTCATGTGTGTATAAGTATGTATATTTTTTTGTTTTTTATTTACATTTGTTTATCTCTGTCAGTAAATGAGAATATAACATGATGACAACAAGTATTTCAGAACAGCGCCATCGACACCATAGTTATACTGATAAAAAACACTACCTTCACAGGTATGGTGCCATTACGGTAATTAAAAGTGGATCAACATGCATCACTTCATGCAAATTTTGAGCCGTGACAATAAATACACTATAATCATCGCCATTCTGTGTTTATTTAACATGAAGGTAGTTTATTTATGAAAACAGAAGCGCAGCTCACCCAGGAGTTTATTTTTTTTTTCAGTGCAGATATTCCCTGAACCAGTTGACTGAAAAGAATGTTTTTATAACTTCTTTTAATTGGCTGCAATTTTATTTTTATTGTTTTGCCACTGAAGTATCTTTACAGGTTGAGAAAATGCAATCAACCGTTCAATCTAGTTGCTGTCATCGTTATGATATATTAAGGGCAATTCTGTAGTGCTCGGCTTATTACAGTGGATTACAGGGGTCATTTGCTGCTTAATTGACTTGCCAGAGAACAGGAAACCACATAGCCGAGGGGTTTTCTCCCTGTTTACGTTTCCCCTGTGGCACTGGTGCTGTTGAAGCAGGTGCATATCACAGGATTACTATGAGGTGTTACGGGTAGCTTTGGGAAAGTGGAGGTGGAAGAAATGGGCTTTGAGAGAACAAGGAGTACCTGTCTGGTTTAGTCAACACTGAGGATTGCTGCGCTTTGCTTAGCAGGCTTAAGTAGCTCTGTGATGGTTGGAAATTATTTACTGTGAGTAGCAAAGTTCTTCTTCTTTCTGGCCACCAATAGTGTTAAAGCAATAGAACAGTGTATTAGAATTTTGACTTAAAAAGTCGGCTGAATTTCGGGGATATATCTCAATATGGACAAAAAGACTAGATGACTTAAACAGGCTATTGCAGTTCAAACCAAAGAAGTGGGTCTATTTATCATCTTGGTTCAGTGCAATTGTTGCATAAGGCCTCTTAGGATATCGGAGCAGTGTGCAATGCTGTTTTTCGTGCGAGAGAAATTAATTATGGAGAGGATGAGATATCAACCAGTGGGATGCCCTGAACAAACTCCGGGGTCTTCTCGAAGCTTAATCACATCACTTAAAGCGTCTTCAGATAAGATCCGTAATGAACTTCTGAGACTCACTTCAAAAAGCCCTGTTGGCTTCATGTTATGATGTTCAGTCTGCTATCAGTAGTGGCTCTGCGAGGTGAACAGAGGGGAATACAGACAGGGGCATGAGTTAAGACTTTGTTGTCTGAGCCGAGTCATTAGACTGGAAAACAACAGTGTACAGCGTACTACCTTTTTCAATTAGCTTGCGATGATTTGCTGACTTTAAAGACAAACATGCCAAAGTAAAAGTCATCGATGGGGAAACTAACCCGTGTGATGCATCCTGGATGCAGCTGGCTCTGCATTCGTTTTCCCTCTGGGAGTAGCCCTTACATCCTCAGACAGGATAAGATCCACTCAGTGCTGAGCATGCTGAGCCGTGTTGAGTGATCCTATCTAAGAAGCCCTATAAGAAGCACTGAATTGGGAAACTGTCCTGCCAGATGGAAAGGAAAAAAAAATCCACCTTGAATCCAAGTTATTGTTTCTCCAATATTTGGACATTGCTGTGAAAAAAACAAACAAACAAACAAAAAATAAGAATAAGTGCTGCATTGCTAATCCTTAAGCAACACAGGAGCAGGTGAATTCTGAGGGAATGGTTTGAATAATACATGCCCACAGCTGGAGGACGAAATAACATGTTGGAAAAAAAATGAGAGAGAGGACTGGATCAGCAGATCTGGGACAAACAAGTAGGACAGGGAGGTTTGGAATGGGCGCCAAATTTTGACAAGTCACCCCGTTTTCCTACAGGCTATGTTAGCAAGTGGAAAACAAAGACCTCAGCACCTGACTTCCACCACTTCAGACCACCCCCCCCATCCACGCACTACTTACTGCATCATATTCATGAGCACTCTCTCCACCCATGCCCCTCCCATCACTTCCTGTGTCTTTACCTCAGTCTCTCTGGCTTTGCGTCCCTCAGAGACCCCTCACACTCTGTTTACACTGGCCCTGTCCTAGTTGTCGCACATATATGACTGTACCTCATAAATCTCTGCATGCAACTCGTCCTTTGTTCACACGCACTAGAGCAGATGTGACGATGGTGTTTGCTGTTAACTCCGCCCCCCCCCCCCGTCCCTCTTGCACAGCGCGGGGTGATTTGCAAAACATCTGCAAATCTGACGCTTCGCTCTGCCCTGAACAGCTTTGGATTTCTCGGATTCATCATTAAACAGGAGGGGGGGGGGCATGTTTAGCAGAACTGCCATGGTCAGTGACTAATGTTTGTTATTTTTAGAAGTGAGGTGTCAGTAGGGGACAATGATGTTCAATGGTGATGGTTAATTGGCTTGAAAGACTAGCCAGGCTTGTTGTAATCGCTTTTATCTCCATTTATTCTGTTGGACGGTCCAAGGTATGTCACTCTGTTCCCTGACATTTTGTTCAGACGTGACATTGGGTCTCTTCACAGGGTCCATTAAGTTCTGGACCTTTTAATCGTACCATTTGATCTTCTTTAGCACACAGTGTTTTGGCCATCTGTGTGTATTCAAATAGAACTTTAAATCAAGCAGCATGAAGCCATTAATTGGCTCAATAAAACTAATTAATTGAACAAAATATTCCGACAGAGACATGGCAGATAAGCCACAGGTTATAAGGTGGGTTTTGAATTTAGTTTCTTTAAATCAACAAACTGGAAAAGGGGCAGACGTGTACCATCTGAAGAAACAATGAATTTTAAATGAACAAAGACGCGATACTGACAAAGTAAAATCTTAACACCTGTGCACATGAATGAGGAAATATTGATGAAAAGCAAAAGGCACATAAACAAGTTGGTTATTTTTGCCATTTGATAAATATTGTCTGCATCTGAATGTCGGGACAAGATGTCATGGGAGACCAACGATCACAAAAACACGAGGGTTTGCCTTCCCCTCATCAACACTGCTAAAAACAAACTCGACAAACGGTTTTCAGATAAACAGATCTAGTGAAAAGCCTCGACAACAACAGATGGAGACTGGTACTATACTTTTAAGTACTTAACTTAACTGACATTTTTGTCAGCGCTCTGAAAGAGGCAAAGGGGCAACAACAGAGAGACCTTATTTTAAGCAAACGATGCCGTGATCAGACGTTTACAATGGCAGCCCACTTGCATGCAGTGGAAACATTCACCATTGACATTTGAAAAAAAACAAAAACAGGATGAATAAAGGACAATACAGGGCCATTCAGTCTCCATGAGTGCCCCTGAAAAACCTCTCTGACTGAAAGCCATGTGTTTATCACACTGACTATTGTATTTGATTTGGATTTGTGCTCTTAAAGTCCTTCAAAATACAAAAGTCCTCAGTGTCAGCGCTTTCTGTCGGAGTCTTACGCTAACAAAATGTCTCCACTCAATCAAACACTTTAAAGCAAATGTGCAGATAATTATCCAGTGAATGGTTCAATTTGACACTTTTCCTGATTGGGTCCCTCCTCTCGATGCCACACTTAGCTAATTGTCATTAGATGGGTGTCATTAATTATGTCTTTCCTGCCAGATTGGAAACCATTTGCAGCTGGTGGGTTTCACACCAATAGACTGTGTTTTAAGGAGCTGCTTAAGTCTACCTTCAGTGTGAATAACATTATAGGAATGTTCCTGATCGTCCAAAATGCAAACCCTACTTTATCTTCCAAAACTCTGCATTCTCCGTCTGGAAAGTGCCAGAGGACTTTGTGGGTTTTTAGACAAAGCCACCATGCAGCCAGATGAATATTCAAAAATAAACAAGACTACTGTTTCCCAATGGGATTTTGAAGAATTGAACTAATCCGAAACATTATCCGGTTCCTTCATCTGGAGTCAACAGCCTTAGTATGCGATCTATGTTGGTAAGTTACTGTAATTTAACAGTGTGGACATAACATCATCATCATCAGTGAGCAGCTGTTAAGCACTGCAATATCCCCTCTAATGCACCAAATCTCAGCCACTGATCTCAGGCTGTATAAAAACTAATACAGGCTGTGTTGGGAAATTAAAGACTTTGTGTAAATGTCTCTGTGACGGATGAGTACAAGGCTACTATCATCAATGTGTTGACCTCAGTGCATGTAGGTAAGAAGAATGTCCTCCACTGAAATTAAAAATGAACGTTAGAACAAGGGGCGGAGTGTCAGTGATTGGTTCGCTCACCACCTGTGTGTTTCACATTACAGCACTTCAACAACAGTTGTACGCTGCACTTTACTGTCTCTAATGGGTTTTCCCATAATTCACAGCCAGAAATTCAAGTCTTGTGGGATACGCACCAAGGGCGTGAGCAAGAGCATTGCTTTTGGAGAGCGAGCTGTCCTCGTTGATTAATTTTGGTGTTAATAATGGACTCATTGCTGTCCCCGGTGGCTGGGGAGCAGAAAGAACAGAAATTTTAATTAGTCTTTTTTTTTTGTATTTGTTTGTTTGTGTTTCTCATTAGTCACCGGAAGCAGCAATGAACCAATTTCACAATTAAAAGCAAGCCTCGGACAATAGTCCCTAACTGTTTCAGTAGCAAACTGGGGCACTTTAATTTACGTTATCTATGTTTTCTGTTAATTACTTAATTCATGTTCTCTAATACAACTCCAAAATGAGTGTTACACTTACATGAAGATGACATCTTCTGTGCTGATCTCATTTGGATGAGTCCGTGGTACTGAAATGTTATATTTGTCAAAAATGTACGTCTTAACATTAGATTTCTAGGCGTTTAGGCTTTACCTCCTTCATGCAGTGCTCTCTCCTTCGCCAGGTTGGCACTTAACTATAGAGAAATATTTTGCTGGCCTGGTGGTGCAGCTGGCCCTTCTCTCATCCCCAGCACATTACGTGCTTGTCATGGAATCGATGGAAGCTGGCCATTATAACCCTTGGCCATTCGCCCGGCACAGGCTTCGAGGGCTGAGACCTGTGCACGCTCTCTTGCTCCAGGGGCCTCTTCATGTCCATCACTTTCTTCAGGAGCTTGAAGACAAACGTAACAGATGTTGGTCCAGCACTTTCAGGCATACCAACGATATAGTTGTTTCGACAGAGCGAGTGATGCTCCAGGTGGTCCACTTTAACGAAGGCGATATCTGTCACTGTATCTAGAACTTTGCCTCCTACAAAGGTGAACTCAGATTTGCCTTGTGTACCATTATGAACCACTGACACAATTTAAAACACTAAGAAAAATATCTTTGAATTTTAATAATTTAAATACTTTTTTTATAATTATTATAATAATTTTAATAAAAGTACTACAGTGTAATAATGTAAGCAAATGTTGATAATAATGATAATGCTGAACTATAGAACATAGATTTGGTATTTCAATGTTCATTGACTTTATGTTACAATATAAAATCAAATTAAATCATATATCCTGGCACTTCCTACAGAATAAACAGGAAGAATTGCTGAAATGTATTAACGATGTAAACTCGTTAATACTCGAACTTGCAGTGTCCAATGCGCTCCACTGTACATCCAAAACAAGAAGCAATCACTTCTGCTACTGCTGCCTAAACACCGCTCTCTGACCCCCCCACCCCCCCGCATCATGAAGCCCTCTGCATTTTATCCCAATCCGGATGAAGGGCCTACCATCAGCGTTAGAGCATTTAGCCAGACTCTTTGATCTCCCAGTGGCGACGCATCATGGCAGGTGTGTTTGATTTCAGGTACTCGCCCTGGTCACCAGGTGGTGCATCCAATCAGCAGCCTCTTCTCTGCTGCAGCTGCCGCTGCTGCGTTGGCTCTTTTCATCTCCTCTGTTCTGTGGAGCTTAATCAACACTTCATCTTTATTTAATAGGCACACGAGAAACACATTTGAAATGTGTGCATTGTTGTGACAAAATCACCAGTGACTTGTCAGTAGCGCCGAGCAGCTCCCGCGCATCTATTAAAATGTCACATGTGCAGACTGAATGTGAGATGACAGTTGTGCTCGGATACGTTTTTCAACAAACAGTGATACAGAGCTTTCTCCTGTTAGCTCTGTTGTTTTGTTGCACAGAGGCTCAAACTATTCCCTCAATATTTCCTACAACTTCAACTTGGACTCAGCCGCAGTCCAATTAGCCCATTAGTCTATTGCATACACCTGCAGTGGATGAGCTGGGCTTTTAAATGCCATGCATCATGAGGTACTCATATGAGTGAAATGATGTTGACAGTACACAAACACAAATCTTCCGTCCATCTTTTGTGTGCATTGTATTTGTTATAGCACCAACTTGTTATTGACCCAATTAATAATGGTGTTGTTTTTCTTCAGTCCCTGGATTTTCTTTTTTTTTTCCTCCATGCAAAAATCTATTCATTAAGGTGCCACGTTTCTTGATAAGCTGCAAATAGTAGTCCAGCACAAGTGACTGCAGGCTACAAAGAAAACCTTTATTCTCTCACTTGAATGATATGTTACTTTAAGCAAATGTGTGTTTCACTCATTTAAACAGTGTAATTCTGCCTCTCTGAAACTTTTGAAACTTAAAATTAACTTCTACATTGCTTTGTGTGTGTGTGATTGTGTTGTTTTTTTGTTTCTTTTTTTTAATTTATTACTGTCATTACAGGACCAGCGGTGCGCTACGATAAGGCTTGATTGAGTGACCGAGAAATGCTGATAACCGGAGAATTAGGTTGTTTCATTTTCTATCTCTCACCATGCAAATCAATGATACCCAGCTGTGAGACACAGGAACCCCATAACAAAGAGAAGCTGCTCAATAACACGCGTTCCCCTATGTAGTGTTTCACCAGAACCACAGCAAACAAGCTGCGGCACCGGTGCACTCAGTGTTACTTTGCATTGCAGATGTAATTGGATCCTTAGAAATATAATGATTCAATCAGAGCGAGTACAACTGCATATTGAGGATAAGTGGAATAAAATTAGGCAGAGGTCTGCAGAGGGATTCACAATGAGGAACATCCAGTGTATGATGACATACTGTACATAAGTGAGATAGAATTATTGACTCATATGCACGTGCTATACAATTAATACGAGTAGTGTGAATCTGTTGAGGTTAAAGCCACAATTTGAAACTAACAGTTACTGAACAATATTTAAATCCAGTCTAAACCGGTTGGGGCGGTCAGATGGTTTAATGGCTTGTCAACGGTAGCTCCTTCTTTTAATGGTAGTTTAATGCAGAGAGAGGCTGCTGTCGTCCAAGAGTATGGATGAAAATGCTAGACTGAAGTTACAGTTCCCTTTAAATGACCACGGCTTGAAATAACAATCTATAATTTAAGAAGAGTCACTCAAAGGCCTTTGGGCCAAGTCATTAAATGCCAGCCAGTCTGTGCTAAATAAGATGATTACTTACCATTGCTTCTCTGTAATATATAAATTACTGTTTGATTTGTATTTTTTTTCACTGTACTTGTTCTTTTCATGTGGTATACAAAGCTTATTATGGTGCTGACAAAATACCTAATTTTCCCTCTTAGTGATTAATGATGTTTGCATGTAATGAATATAATGAATCTGTATAACGAATTGGCCTTGTTTGTTTCTTCTTTTTTTATATACTCAAGAATTATCTAAGATGAAAGAAATTGTAGAATTTAGGAATTTTCAAAAGAACACGTTGAATGTGTTTTGGCCTTAATTCTTTATTAATTATTTGTACATACTTACAATTAGAGCATTTCTTTTTTTTAATTGCAATGGCCTCGGATAGGGAGGCAGATAGGGCCAAGGGCGTATATGAAACAATGAGGGTCACATGTACACATGTATGTAAACGTGTGCTAATAAACGCCAGTTAAATGGAAAAAAATAGAAAGTCAAATAAAACTCAGGAAATGTGGGTAAGTAGGTGCATTATCAAGAGAAAACTGTGGTCTCATACTGCGTTGGCGGCGTTTTGGGTTCACAGTACTTGGCAGAATACCCGGTAAGACACATTGAGCCAAACTCACCTCAACCTACATTCTTCACAAAAACAGCACTTTCCTCCCTATAATAATGATTATTGACTCTTAACCATACACAAATCACAATGAAATGACGGACCCAACATATAATTAAATAATAATTAATATTTAATCCATAATACCAGCCACATTAATGGAAGGGATCACGGTCTCATCTATTTGCTTGCCAAAATTAAATTCATGTTTCCGACTTTGTAAACTGTCTGTTCTGTTGGCTCTTAATGTGTCATTAGGAAAATCTCCACTGACAGACTGAGCTGCAGGGCATGTGGGCGTGGGATTTCATGAACACTGGCTATTTAGTCAAATTTCCAAAAACACATATAATGTAATGGCTCTCCCAAGGGACTACGCAGATTAGATTGCAGAGTTTTTTGTTTCAACTAAATATTTACCACTTCTCCCCGGAGGTGGTTGTATGTGCGTCTGCTAATCATTTGGACCTGATGCCTGGGTCGCGTGCTTCAGGAGTCAGCTGTCACATGAGTCTGCCGTGTCTGACATGACAGTTATTTTATATGCCCAAACGTGCATAGCTCATAAACTCATCCACTGCTGTGTGTACTTTGTGTTGTCACATCCCTCCACTCAAAACCTGCCACACAATACAAAACAGTGCAGCGGTCTGAGAGGCAGCAAACACAGAAGTCCACACCGGAGAGGCTACTCCTCCTCTGAAGGTGGCACCTGAGCTTTTACGCACCTTCACCTGCAGGTCAGGTGTTTGTCGTTGTCAGTGATTGGGCAGCATCAGGGTGGAGCTACAGAGGAGGCAAGGAACATGGAGCACATACAGCCATGACAGTGTTTATTTAAAATAAAACAATACCTGGTTGTGTAACTGCTGAATGCTTCACTCTGGCTGTCCTCTGGCTATCTGCATACCAGCACTATGCAAACTGTGCTGAAAATACTGCTAAATCTAACACTGCAAGTATCTCGTTTCATATTACACACAGTCACTTAGTCGATTGTTAATATAAAAATATTGACCGAAGCAGCTTTAAGATCAATATCAATATCAAATTGGAACATTTTTAATAAGTTGTCTAAAATGGAACCGGACTCTCACCTCGAGTCTGTTTTTTTTGTGTGTGTGTGTGTGTGGCTCAATCTATTTTACGGCCTTTGATCTTTCAGTGGCGTCTCTTGATTTTCAGAGAGACACTCAACGTTTTTTTTATTTTTTTTATTTTCATTAAGATGGCAGGAAGCTTTCGGAAGGCGAAGCAGAGTAAACAAGGCTCAGGACATTGTGAGGTGAGAAAGTAAATACAAAGCCAGCGCTCTACCGGCAGCATGATAATTTGAAGCCGGTTTGATAAATCAGACATTTATTTACCCACTCACAATTACCTCGGCTGTGTACTCGACACTGCCTGACAGTAATTTAGAAAGGCACTAACGGCACACCGACACAAAAACAAACAAGCAGAGTTGTGTGCATCTGACACTGTGACTCAAAAGCATTGATTATGTACTTTTTGTTTCATACTCAGGAAGCCTTTTTTTTAACATATGGAAATGATTCTGAAAGGAACAAATGAACAAACGAAAGGGCATGAATAAATACTGGTCTGTTCAAACACCTTTGTCGCCCTGAGATACAGAATCTGGAACGAAAACATGTGAATCTGTGAAAACAATAAGATGACACCATCATCATCAGTTTGCTGAAACCAAATTTTTATTAAAGGAGGCGTTCAGTGATGATCAACTCGCATAAACCTGTTGATCAATTCCACTTTTTGACAGCACCCATCAAAGAACATGTTCAAAAATTCAGCCAAACAATGTTACCAACACATTGTGGAAGCAGTGAAAAAGGCGTTGGAAAAGGCATTTTGCGCACTTCTTATGTGTCATGATTTCTGGTCCTCAAGGAACATCCAATATGAATCCCCCACCAAGTATTTCATCCATTGCGCACAGCAGCAAATCTCTTCCCCACTTGTCTGGGAGACTTTGGGCTTACAAAGACTTTTCTGAGCAGAAGGGTTTTTCCTGTGGATAGTGCTTCTTACGTGCGGGTAGGACTAAATACTAGACTAGGAAACATAGGCAAAGATTTCTTTCTTATCTGTGAGAGCATTCAGAGTGTCTGTGTTGGTAGCCAAAACACATGACCATGCATTGCAAACATAAGTAAACTTGAAGGAGCCCTTACATTGGAGCCAAAACTGTTTTTGGATAATTTCGTGAGAAAGGACTTTTTCAGGCTTTCATTCCAACCAACACAATGCTAAAAAAATAAAGACTGCACTATGCAAAGAAATTATAATTTTATTTCAAGGAAAAGACACTGTGCAAATGTTGCCATCGGTTCTCGGAATTATCTAATTAGTATGTAAGAGCAAAGACGTGGGGTAAGAACCGTGCAAAAAAAAAAAATTGAAAAAGAAAAAAAAGCAGAAAAAAAGTCCCTTACACACATACACAGACCCAAAAAATGACTTGTTCTCGTCCCTGAGCACATCCCCTGATTCCAGAACCATGAGGGATGATTGTTCTATACAGCATGCAGCACTGACAGCAGACAGACTCATGATCATCTAAACCCTCATTCACTAGTATATTATGATCAGACAATGGTTTGCGGAAAGTTCTTTCTTGTGGTCATGAGGCTTCAGCCTTGGATCAAAGCTACAAAAGATTATTATAGTGCTGTCATGAAAGAAGACAGATTCGGATGTCCTTCAGTATCTGGTAGCAGTGTGTGGCTTTTATCTTTTTCTCTCTCATCCATCCACCCATCCATCCATCTGTTTATCCATCTAGCAATCTTGGTCACCACCACCATCGTTTGTCCATTTCCATTTCCCAACATCTATTTAACCTTTGCAGTCCAAGATTTTGGTTCAATTTGGGTTTATCCCTCCGAGCGAGACGCGTTCGTCTGCAGACTATTTCCTCAGCTATAACGACGTCACGATCAGGCTCAGATGCATTCATTACATTCTTTTTCTTTTCTTTAGATGTACTGCATTGCTATGAGTCATTGTTCAGCTACAGTATATGGAGTATACTCATGCAGTATACTCAGAGGGCTTGTCAATGGCAGAACATTTGAGAGATTATATACTTACACCTGCTGTTTAATGCATATATTCATCAAAGACAGAAAATACATTAACTCTGATAAGCTTTTAAGCACCTAAGCTTTCTTCTATATTTATAGACCAACTGAATTTATACAAATATCACATACAAACATCCCACATATTATTTTCATGCATTTGTGTATTGAGTAAGTAAGTAAAATGCTTAACTTAGTGGCTTTTTTGTGGACTAAACATAAAATACTAACAATAATTATAATAATATCCTGTATCCTTTCGGGGAATGGGAAGAGGTAAATCTAATCTTGTATAGATTTTATCTCTAGTTTACAGTTTGCTGCTTACGATCTAGGCAATATTCTAACACAGATGACAGCTGTCAGTCTGTGCTCAGTCTGGCTCACTGAGTAGCACGACATCTGCTAAGCTGTCATCACATTATTATCTATGGTTTCCACCTTGTTAGCCAGCAGAAACAACGACAACAAAGGAAATCCACACAGCAAATGTCAGGTTTGTGAATTTGACTTTTACAGATCTGCTCATAAATAAATATTAACTTCCTGTTGAGTGAAATGGGTTGTGAAGACAGTATGGCTGTAAAAACACCTGCAAACATAAACGTTAGCTCACCATTAGTCAACTACGTGTGATGCCTTTCTCCATCCTGTCAAAAGGAAGGTGACCTTTCAGCAGGCAGACACTGACAGACAACTAACAAATGAAGATGCCCCGCACAAAGGTCATGTGCTTCTTTAAAAAGGACATCAGAGAAAAAAAAACATCTGACTGCAGTCATGGACAAAGTGATTGGGAACTTAATAACAGCAGCAGTGTGCATGTGCAATCTCTGATGTAATTTAATCTGACACGTGACAGTGATGCTTTACTACTCTGCTTGAACAAAACCAGCGCTTGAATAATACATTTTGAAACACTTATACGGGAATTTGTGGACAAGTAGCATCCTTAGTAGCGGTTCCTCGATCATATGATCCTGCGATCTTGCTTCTGCAATCACTTGCGTGAGGATATAGCTTTGGAGGTATTTTATTGTCTTTGAGTCAGAAAGCTGCTGATGTCGGAAGTGATGAGAGTGCGTCCAGCCTGGAGGGAAAGCCAGTGGGCTTTCATGAGGAGCCGTCACGTTGATCCATGGAATTGGAGAGACTGAGTGACAAGACTGTGCCTTCTTAGCATAGACGGATAGCAAAGGTCCTCACACCAAAATTAAATTGCGACCAAAGGGGCCACAGAGAGCAGGGGCTGTCATGTTTGATTTAGATTAGCTGGAGCCAGGTAGTGTTTGTTTTTGACATACTGCGTACATACAGTGGAGAGAGGACGGGAAGGTATGACATCTCTCTGCAGCCAGAGACGGAGATCCAAAACAAACCCATTACTGTCAAGCTTGCAGATAAAAAAGGACACACAGAAGAGGTGATTCAATTAAAAACGAGCATGTTGTATGTACAGACACAGAAAAAAAAACCCAGCGGAGCGTAATTACTGTTGACTAACTAATGCATGACCTGTCTTGTTAGTGGTAAAGCTTCATGCACAGACATTGACAACCTCAATCAAGAATTCAGCGTTAATCATGTTTTCACATATAACATGCATTATGATTGCACAGATATGTCCAGTCATCAAGTAGGAGAGTACTGGCGATTTATGTTTGCAACAAGCTGGGAAGTGATTATGCAAATGCCATTTGAAAGTGTTGAACGAAATGCTAATGTATCACTATTTAAAGTTTGTGTATACTGTACTGCATTGTCATTTCACAATGTTCTCTTTGTGGAACAATGAGCATATTGATGTTTACACAGACATTTGCAGCTAAAAAACAAACATGGAAAACAAAATAAATAAAGCGCTATGGGAAAAGCTATTATCTGCAAAAACATAAAATCAAATAATGTTTCTTGCAAAGAAAAACAGCCTCCATGTTGGCTCAATTTCAATCGAGCGAGGGCCCAATAGCAGTGCGAATACTTGCCAAGATCATTCTACAGATCTGCCTTTCGACACATTTTTGCTCAGCATCTACAGGAAGTGCAGAGACTCTGCTGACCTTGGCCTGGTTTCCTGTTCAATCTGTGATTTGCACCTCGCACATCTGACTGACCTCTTTCAGACCGTCAGTCCAATGAGGCCTCATTAAAATGAGCTGAGATGAGATGCAATCCCCCAAGTTTTGCCGCCTATACACTACATACTTTATGACTTCAGCAAGTCAGCTAATGAATGTGATGTGAAGTTCAAGCAAATGCTGTTCTTGTTTATCGAAGGAAAGCCTCGACAAGAATATAAGTCGAAGAGTTGCCTTAGAAATACCTACTGGTATATGTGTGTGTGTGGCTGTGTCTGTACTATATGGTTTGAACGCTTTACTTTTGCCATATTTAATTAATTAAGTTATTACAAACTATACTTAGTGGGTGAACTGATGACGGCAATATGTAAGATACCCCATATCACTTAGCACCAGATAAAACAAGTCATGAAAATCTATACAGGTAAAAGTACAAACGTTGGCCTCATATTCATTTTAAAAGTACAAGTTTAACTGTATCACATCATGGACTAAATATAACATACGGTCTCTGCAGGGATTTGAGAAAGTTGTCAAAATGTCAGTACTCAACTTATACTGCCAGTGTCTGGGATCTCTGGCTTTCAAAAGGCTCGCATTCAAGTGCATGAGATTACAGTCACCCCGTGTGCACTGTGGGGAATATAAATGCGAACATCAGAGTGTGTCTTCTGAATGCCATGTCCTTAAGGTTTATTGTGAAGGGAGAGATGTGTTTAAAATGTAACAGCGCAAAACCGAACTTCGTATCAGCATCAGAACTTTGTTGAATCAGGGGCCTCCAGTGTAATCGGGGCTTTTAAGTCCCACTCCGCCATTCTCTTCCAATCCATTTCCCTACCTTCATAAACAAGACCCTCTCATTGGAGAACGATCACCGGTGATTGGATGCTCCATGTGTTTGTTTGTTGTTTGCTTTGACCGGAGAGACAGAGTGTTTGAATAGCTTTGATGTGAGGCCTGTCTATGATTTGAAATGGGAGCAGTAGCACTGACGAATGTCCCAGCTGGTTTGTCCCTGCTACCGTTTTATTGGAGTCTCGTCCTATCAAACAGTAGGAAACAAAATCATAATTAAGGACATTTGTAGTGGGGATTCGACTTTCATTACAGCACAAGCCAGCATAAAGCCCCCAAGCCTGGTACATGCTTGGCCAACAATGTCATAAAGGACAATATGGCTGCTGTAAGGTCCACAGTGACAAGACCAAATGACTCTCTAGCCAGAGATAATCAGCTTTGTATGTCATGTTGACATGAGCAGAGTGTGAAGGCATATTGCACTTTGATGTTGGCAACACTGGCACAAAGCTGATTTCGAAAAACGCACTAGGAGAAACACAAACGGAAACATTCCTGCAGTGTTTAACTGGCATCTGCATTAAACAACAATCAGGGAGCATAAAGTGGAATGGCCTGGTGGAATAGGACGTCAATGACCGAGAGCAACCTATGTCCATTCTGCAATGCTCCAGGCTAATACCGAATCAATTGAAGGAGCCTTCTGGCTCGTCCCTCTAGAAAGGTAGACTGTCGACTGGTGTGATAACTATGAAACAAGAAGCACTGATGCACTCCTCCACAAGAGTCACAAATTGAACTGCAGCCAGTGTTGAGACAAGCCGGTGCCCAGGCACACACTGTTCAATATCTTTCACAGGCAGTATTTAGGGCACCTCTGCTTCATGAGGAATGGGGATATAGAGGAAATCTTCAGCTGATAGGATATAATTTCTTTGAAATAGAATTTTATTCACCTTGTTGTGAGCATCATCATTGTCGCATGTGCACGGGTCTGATGAACCCCAGCAGGGCTCGGGAAATTATTTTTGGGGGCAATGATAATGAGACGGAAATTGTAACATCCAGGGTTTGATAAGAAAAATTACATGGCAGCAGTGGCTAATGTATTCCACCCACAGGCTGGTGGGGAATGTTTTGAACAACCTCCACTTGATACTCCAGGTTCAAAGCAATGTTTCAAAAAAATTCCACGAACCAACCTTGACTTCCTTTTTTCATTTGAGGGTTTTATGTGAAACTTAGACCAAACATACTGATATGGTATGTTTATATGCATTTCTATTTATACAGACTCATATAATCCCTAACCCGAACCCTGCCACTAACCCTAATACTAAACCCAACCCTAACCCTAATGCTAAACCCAACCCTAACCCTAATACTAAATCCAAGCCTAACCCTGACCCTAACCCTGATACTAAACCCTAACTCTAACCCTGACCCTAAACCTAATACTAAACCCAACCCTAACCCTAAAACTAAACCCAGCCCTAACCCTAACCTTTCTGCTGCATAAAATCAATACCAACACCCAGATTTTTAATTTCTACAGTTACATGACAAATGAAGGGATGAGGTGACAGAATAATAAGGTGGTGGACACAGTGGCAGGCAGATTTGTCATCACACAAACAAGCCAAATGGTCAATAACAGATCTGAAAACAACATGTGATATTGTCCAGTGTGGGACACTTTACTCAATGAGCTTTGATGAGTGTTCATTTTATGACTGTGTGTTGTCGGTATTTGTTAAAGGCTTAGGGAAGAAGAGACTAAAGTCTTATCAGTCAGGTTTAACAAAACCTGGCCATCGTCTTTGCATAATAAGTAGGGCATACCCATGATGAAATTAATAATGTAAAACAAAATTTTAATAACAGTCCGCAGATATCAGAGACCCCCACCTCCTCTCCCCACTTCATAAGGCACAAACCAAAGGATGCAGTAATTCCTGAAAGGCAGCTTTTAATTTCAATCCATTATTAACCGTTGGAACGTATATGATCCTGCAGCACAGCAGCCCGCACTTGGTATTCAAAAGTGTTTTCTGGTCCCATGCAGTTGTATTACTTTCAGTTACAGCTCATGAATAACATCAAACAGACCATGAAGCGCATAGAAATAGAAAATGTGATAACTACGAGGGTGTATCCAGCCACTGTTTGAAGTACCTTTGAGCCTCCAGGATCATGAAATGCGGGTACAAGCAAATGCATATTACTGTCCTGTGTAATAAAAATCTCAGGGTAAATTGGCTGATTGGAAAATTATAGACAAAGTAAACGCAAAGAAATAGCCAAAGGTATAATAATAATAATAATAATAAGTAATTTGGGCTTCTAACAAATACTTATTGAAAACCCACAGCCGTTTCTCTCTCTCTGCCTTGAAGAAGAGCTCGGAAAACACCTTTTAATATTCTGTGTGTTTTATTAATCGTCACTGCTCACGTGAGGCGCACATGTGTGTAAGTGTTACTTTCGTATTTGTATGTTTGGAGCAGGTTGTATTTCGTCGTCACCAGCAACTTGAGCCAAATAGTTGTAGAAATGCAAATTGCTGTTTTCCGAAATCCAATATTCTACGTTTCAGCAAAGAAGCCATCCATCTCATCCCTGTACACAGATCGAGTCAGCTTGCTCATCAAGTTCTCTGAGCTCCGTGAGGTTAAATTCATTACACATTCAAAGATAACAAGGCACTTAGCAGTATGGGCTTATTAACTCTTCCCTGTCAAACATGGATTGGCAGGGTTTTCAATTAACGGAAGGAATGAATCAGGGCGGCTGCATTTAACGCCAGATCCATGATGCTGGACGATACTTCATGAGCGTTCCAATATGACACAGACTGGACAAAGGGGGACACATCCATTCAGAACTCACCCACTGATACTTAAAATCACACGCGCTCATTAAAGCAGCACTCGTGGCAAGTCAGTAGTTAATCCGCCTACTTTGCCCCATGGGAGCAACCACAGCTATGTCCATGTAAGCCATTAGGAAGCGTCAGTGAATTACCGGAAAGCTGAGGGAAATACTCGTAGGCACATGCTGCTCGATGTGCGTTAAACTGATTTGCTTGTAGAGACAAACACCTTAGTTGCCCACAGACCCACTGGCTCTGCACACATTTTCTTACTTATTCATAGTATTAAATTAAAGGACTCTACCTTCTATATACGGTACACATTTTATGCATGCATATTGTTTTGACCCTGTATCTATGTATGTTGGCAAAGCAGAGGTAAGGGTATTGTGCAGTATGTGCTGTTGTACTATATGTGCACTGAATGAGTACAGACTGTGAGGTGGAGAGGGGTGAATATGTTATTCTACCACTTCAGCAAATATTTCAGCTATTAAAACAAGAGCGGAGCAGGAGTTGCATGCCGCGTTTCTTGTAATTTATTATTTATTAAAATGCAGCTTTTATGTGGAACTCTCCAGAGTGACGAGAGAACTTGTGTTGCGTGAATTCCGCTCAGCCTTGGAGGCCTTCGCTCTCACTACGTCAGCTCCGATACAAACAAAAGCCTTTGACATTAGTCCTTGACTAATCACTACACTCCTGCACTCGGCGCAGCTCGGATAAGGGACGAAGGTGAATCTGATTCAGATGCATATTTTTTTTTCTTCGTCTCCTCGCAGGGTGGCGAGGCACGCTCGGTATTCAACAAACACTGACACGTTTAATATGAAACGCTTTCACAGCCACTTTTTCTTATCGACCACTTTCCGACTTGGCAGGTTGGCAGTTATTAAGCCATAATAAATAATGGCGGGGGTCTCCCGTAGGCTGTCCTGAGTGCCACCGCTGATGAGAATGGAGTGGCAATAAGAATGCGCGTGGGAAATAATGCAACATTAAACGTAAAGAAACCCATCATCAGAGTGTTTTGGTCGGTTTTGGCACATACAGTATGCAGTCTGCACTAAGGTAGGGACAGAGTACACAACCTCAGGTCTGCAGGTGATTACCAGAAAGAATGAATGTTTCACTGTAAGTGCTCCCTTTGACAAATGAACCTCAATGATAGTGCGAGTTTGTACACGGCAATTGATCATCCCATGGGGCTGTGCTGAACCTGCATGAAAACCTGGATCTATTAGCTGAAGCTGCACCAGGAAAGCAGTTCATATCTGAGACCCTAACCTGAATCTTCATTATTTACATGTTGAGCAGACAACAGTGTTTGGCACCGTTTGATTCCCGATGGTGCGAACTCCAGAAACAGGATGGCCGTTATTTTCTTTACACCGACTGAATAAACTAAATGAGGGATAGAGACACCTTTGCACTCCAAACCACTTTACCTCCGATAATTATGGTCATGCATTACAGCCTTATACCATGTTACATCCACACTGCCTGAGAAATGCATATTCATACACATTCCGATGCAGTCAAATTGTAATTCATACTACCTGGATGCCTGTAATGGTCAAATATTTAATATCCAATATATGCTGCATTTATATGCATAGTCTCCAGTACTGTGTATTCTGCTCTGCCACCTTATACTGTATATGATGTGTGGCCGTGCTGTTCTTGTTCTGCACGTGAGTTCTGTCTTACAGGGTAATATGCTCACCTGTCTCTTCATCCTGTAAATAGCAAATTGCATATCCCTGATTTTAAGATTCTGCATATATATATATATATATATGCAGAATCTTAAAATGGTCGAAAAGCATTTCAATCAATTTATGACTTGTGTAATAGCTAATAGCTAAAGTAGTTTCTGTTGCATCCATTTTTTTTATTGATGTGACATTTCTTTCTTGATGAGACTGTATCTCATCAACAGTCACCAAGGAACCAAACCACCCGTCGCGATGTAAACCTCTTTAATGTCTGAAAGATAAAATCATACCTGTTTGCGCGACTAACACAAACAAGGCTAACCGACACTGCTAATGGACCCATTCTCAGAGCTTCAGCAGAGAACATGCAGAAACCAGAACACTGTCAGTGAAAACATGCATTATCTTATTATCTTAAAACATGAGATAATCTTTAGTGTTCAGTCTTTTATCAGCATTACTTGTACATTTTTACATGCTGTTTAAAAAGTCGTGTTACATTCTGTTCGGGTGAGTTTGGATGTATAATGCTGTAATGACCTTGTCCTCACTCACAACTGTTCGTCATGTTTTCCCGATACTGGTCTAAGAACTGCATTCATGCTTAACTATCTGGCTGTATTGTGACGGTGCCAAGTGTCAGAGCATTAGCTGCCTTTTCCTTTATGCACTGCAGTGAAAAGAAAGTGAGAAGGCCACTGCGATGAATCTGTGAATAAAAAAAAAATCACCATAACGATTTGTATGTTGTTTACAGTTGTGTGTATTGTGTGTTGAAATTGTATTTAACTGTGCCTGAAACACTGTCCCCATTTTGCTTTCCCAAATCATTTTGTGAGAACGACTGAGCATCCATGTGTAAATATAGAAGGAATGGCAATATTATGTACGTAAACTGTACATTTGTTAAAGGTTAACACTTTGCAAAACACAGGGGGTCCTCAAGTTACGACGGAGATCCGTTCCTGAGAATGTGCCGGAACCGAATTTTGACGTAAATCGGACCATACATTCATTGTGCCATTGTGCATACATTGTGCCACCAGATGTCGCTATAACACCACGCTAAAATAAGAGTTTATTATGGTGAATTGCCTTTTTTGTCCCTCTTGACACACCGTAGGGGTTGAGATCACAGGTGTAATGAGCATTTCCTTTAGATTTTCAACCCTGTGTTGTGAATAAACCTACGGTATTGCCACGATCCCGAACGCATCTGTGTCCGTGTGCATCTCCTTACCGGTCGCGCTGCCCCCTGTCCATTTCACATAAGTAAACACAAAGCAGAGTAGCCTAGCTGTGCTGTGGAGGTGCTGGAGAGCCGGCAGGCGCGCTGAGAGACAGAGCGAGCGCTCACCAACTAGTTCCCGTGCGAAGTCTGTACGTATTTATGGGGCAAACCGCTTAAGCCGAAACAAAGAAGTTCACAGGAGATGTGTCGTAACCACGAAAACAACGTCATTCACGACCGTCGTAACTCAAGGACCCCCTGTAATTAAATTGTTGAATGGCCTATGCATTTTTAAATTAAAAATGCATATTAAGGTCAAGTACATATGGCAATGCTACTTTTACAGCACGTCTGAAATCAATTTTAGGAAGATTTAGTTATTAGTCTCTTCAGTTTCAGCTCAGCAAGAGTAGACGACCTGATGTATTAGTATCTGTCCTGCAACTAGCAGCACGCTTTAACACTGCAGGCAAACTCTCCTGCTCCTGTGGTTCTGTTCATCATTCCCGTGGTATTCACTTTAAATAATCAGTGTGACTGAAACTGCTCCTTCAAGAACTTCTCACCAAGATATATTGCAAGGTGAAGTATGGATTAGCTCACCACTTCCTTTCAGTTCAAATTCTCTTTAAAAATAAAACTAACACCATTATCAGTGAGTCATGCCGTCAGTAATAAACCCAGTACAGAATTGAAAGTAGGTAATAGTCTTTCCATAAAGGGACTTTGCTATCACAATTTTGAGGTGAATCTATGCATGCTCCTAATACACTATATGTATTAAATGGCAAAAAGTCAGAGAGGATTACTGCAGTATTAATGTGTGCCAGTGTGCAGACAGCGGGGAGTTATGAAGGACAGGACAGTCTTCAGGGCTTACTTGTCCATTCACTTGTAATTTTCAATGTTTAATCCTTAATGACCATTATATTCTATTCATTTTATTATCTATGAGGCTATTATCTCCTTGGATAAGTCTTGATTAAAGAAACATACTTATGACATCAAAGCACCCGGAGCGTCGGCATACACTTATTCAGCAATTGTTGACATCCTAGCGCTGCACTTCAGGCAGAATCTCATACACATGAGATTAGGACAAGCTCTTTCAAGGTCTGAGAGATAATTATATATTATTATACGGTAAGTCAGAGAGCGGGTGGGATTCAGCTGGTGCCAGGTGGTTAATATCGGGATCACATTGGGGTCATGTTGACTGAGGGCCCAGGCAATGCAGGCAGCATGACGTTTAAATGCTACACTCTGAATATTAATTACATCCTGCTACTGATGGATGTTGACTTTAAATGCATTTTAGCCACAGAGCATCGGAACAACTAATGTTTTTTAAACAGTTTTTTCTGCAATGTCAGAATATTTATTTACATTCGGCAACAAACATCACGGACACGTCATGCATGGAGACACTAAATGAAAAATAACGCTGTAACAGCATGTGCTATTGTTATTTATGGCATTAGATGCATTAGAAGCAATTATATATGTTTTAAAATGTTCTTCTTGACTGGTAATCACTGACAACATTGTTGTCTGAGTACATGGTGTTATCTGACTCACTGCTGCACACCTTAAAGTCATTTTAACTACCCACACATTTACTTCTCTGACCTTTGCCTGCGGGATGTAGAGACATAACAAAGCATAGAATCCTTTTCCACATCTATATGTTGAAATGAAATGTGTATTATGAAGAGAACTTTTAAAGTTTTTTTTTTCTGTATAAAGCATTGTGGGTAGATTATTTTTAGGATAATTATTTTACCCAATGCTGGTATGTTCATTTTGATAGTTGTGTTACGTTTTTTTTTTTTTTTTTTTTACTCTGTTCTGTCCACATAAAAAACCTGTTTACATAAGAAAACATACACAATGTAGTGGTAAAAAGAACAGCAGCAGTTTAAATGTGAAAACAAGTTATTTGACACATTGTCTATGTAGGGCTTCAAACAGAAATAAACAATTTTGTTGCATGTAAATGAATGTATGTGTGTTAATTTACTTTTCCCTTTGTCCTTTTCCCTTTGAGCTTGTGACATTTTCACTTTCTCTCAGAAGGTAAGATATATCTTCTTGTCTGTCAGTGAAGTAACATTTAAAAAAAAAAAACACTGCACAAAAGCAGCATCACACTGAGATAGAAAGTAAGAAAAGAAAAATCTACAATTTACCGTGAACTCAGGGTGTCTCATTAAACACTAGGCACCTTTAACACACACTCCTAATAACACCTTGCCAACAGACAGGTTGCAGACAAACCAGAACACCACTGTCTGGTTGTCTTCAAAAAGCAAAAAAAAAAAAAAAAAAAAAAAAAAAAAAAAAAAACATAGAAAAAACCCAGCAAATATTCAAAGTAATGTTCTTTTTCATTGAATTGCATTGTGTGATTAACTGTGTTTAAAAATTTCTTTTAAAAAATGACACTGCACTAAACAATTGAGGGCTTTCAACCAGACCAGTTACTTTAGAGCCACTCAGTCAGTGTAATACCTGTTGTGTTTGTCTGAGGTTGGATTTTAAGCTTTAATGGCCACACTTTAAAAAAATGCATTTGAATCTAACCAAAATACTGAAATCTTAGATTAAGGACTGTTTCATTCTTTTTATCTGTTCCAACTCATTCCTTTGTGTTTCATTTAAAGTGTGTTCGGTAGGTTATGTGGGTCACCAACTAAAAACGGCATTGAAGTAACATTGCCATCCGGAAAGCTTTGAGGTTGTGGGTTTGATCCTCTGGCGAGGCCGGTGAGACAGCGTGAGGGTTTAGAGGATGACTGGGCGGGTTTAGGATTTGGGGTTTGATCTTCAGGACTTGCATTTGAAGTCCACTGTAAGGATCCAAACTCTTTAAGAAACAGAGATCAAGTGGCTCTGATCACATGTGTCAGGGAGTTAGTGGCTCGTCTGCAATCAGCAGGTTTAAGGTTTGGAGTTCAAGCCTTATTACCTGCAGTGAATTCTTTGTTTCATCACCCAAAGTAAACTCTGAGATCATGTTGTCTGGCCAAATAGCTCATGGTGTTATAGTGGCTATTAGAAGATCCCGGGTTGTAGGCTCAGGCTTTATGAACCGCTGTAAATTTTTAACTCAAATACCCAATGTAAACATCCAAAGAGAGAATGATATTAGAGCCAATTGCCTGACCAATCCATGGTTCTGGGAGACTGACTGGGGAATTGAACAAACAAACTTTCTGATCCCTCGGGTATAATCAAATTACCTGGATTTAATCTGCAGCTGAGTGTTGTACAGATGTGATGAAAGTCTGTCATTAACACTACAAGACTCTGCAGGCAACAAACTCTACTCTGGAGCGAAAGTTAAAATCCACATGATTACATAACCTGAGGTCAGAGCTTAGGCTCACTCCGATTTAGACACTGCTTGAATTACATCAGAGACCAAATCTGTAGAGGACTGATCACATTACAGCCCACTTTCTCCAAATGAATCAATCCTATATCGATAAAGATATGGAGGACTACTATTTAGCTTACTATTTGTTTTGAACACTGAGAATGTCTTTGTGTTCCACTGCACTGCGTCGCTTGTTGAATATATTATCCAGCAGCTGACAAATAGAAAAGCCTGGTATTAATCCATCTTGATCTGGGTGATAAATGCTACTGCAGTATTACTTTACCTAATTAGTTCACCTTAAGCTGGTCATCGTCTGGTCAACAGCTTATGATCAACATGGGTTAATTAGTAAAACAGAGTTGTGAGGTCCTTTCCCTCTGTATGATAACAGACATACACCAATCAAGCAATAATTTGTTTTAATGCTGAGGCTGACTCTAGTGGGTTTTACATTATCAAAGTATATCCAAACGACAAAGTAAGGTTTATATCACATCACGCATAATCGGTCAAAACAGACCACAGACATACACACCAATCTGCAAGAACGTTTTAAACCAGTTCCCGGGTTTAATGGCTGCCTGGTGTATGTTTCTTACATAAAAAGTGTTTTTCCTGCAGACATTTATCATCCTGAGTAACAAAGGTGTTAAAGTCTCATAAAATGCTCAGGAGAACTCAGCTCCAAGCCCATCTAGTCCCAGGCATTTAATTGTGGGGAATACCTTAATTGCTTCCACTAACTCAGGAGCAGAATAACATTCTTTCCAGGAAGCACTGATTGCAACTGTTTAAGCATGGCAGTGTTTATGATGCAGTCGGATGTCTAAGCAAACTAGTGGTTGCGAAAAAAGAACATCTCCAAACAAAGATGAAGCCTCCCAAGTTTGGTCCTACCAAAGTGGCCCCGTTCCCTACCTGAGGAGAAGGAGGATTTACCACTCTAAAGAAAGCATACAGCTTCGTCAGAGCAAAGACTTCTACCTCGGTATCAATCAGTCTGGGAATTGTTACTGTAAGGTAGGGTAGATGAAACTATTATACACTATATCGGAATGTGCTAGTCGTCTTTCTGATCTTCATTCTAATGAAGCTTAATGACACACACACACACTCACACACTCACACATACTCCAATCCTACACCCAATTTGTTCTTCCTTAATATGTCAGTGAGTTTCAGTTCCAGTGTTGATAAATGGGACGGAGTTCAACCATTTCATTCAGCCGCTTGATGACTCCAAATGACAGGCCTGACAATGGAGTCACATCCACCAGAGCCATAAGCAAAAACAAAGCTGAGCAAATAGCTGGAAAAGTAAACAGGGACAAACCACAAAGGATAAGTACATATACATGAATGTTGGAAGCCGGGTAGGGTCATGGGCAAGAGTTATAATCAAATACTTTTTTTTACAAATATGTTGATGGAGCTGCACACTGGTGCCCAGAACAACTAATCACACACAAAAAAATCTGGTCTAATCTTATGTAACATATTGGACTGTAAACAGGTGAACCATCAACAGAGGCATCATGGACCATAACACCCTCAGACAGAAAGACCTTCCCGGATCTGCAGGTGGGATGGGTGAGGATGGATGGATCATCTATGTACTCCGAACACAATAACAATAACTGGATATCAGAGCCGGCTGGCCAATTAGACAATACAGGGGGTCCTCGAGTTACGTCGGTCGCGAATTACGTCGTTTTCGTGGTTACGACACATCTCCCGTGAACTTCCTTGTTTCGGATTAAGCGGTTTGCCCCGTAAATACGTACAGACTTCACACAGGAACTCGTTGCTGAGCGCTCGCTCTGTCTCTCAGCGCTGCAGAGAGACAGAGAGCGGGGGGGGGGGGGGGGGGGGGGGGGGGGGGCGGGGAGGGGGGGGGGGGGGGGGGTCTACACGGTTGATATCAGAAATCTAAAGGAAATGCTCATTACACTCGTGATCTCAACCCCTACGGTGTGACAAGAGGGACAAGAGGGACAAAAGGCAAGTCACCATAATAAACTCTTATTTTAGCGTGGTGTTATAGCGACATCTGGTGGCACAATGTATGCACAATGGCACAATGAATGTATGGTCCGATTTACGTCGAAATTCGCTTACGACACATTTTTAGGAACGGATCTCCGACGTAACTCGAGGACCCCCTGTATAGGCAAATGCTAAGGGCGCCGTGGCCTCCAGGGGGCGCCACAAAATCGAGAAAAATTTCACCTTCAACATAATTATAGTAAAACTAGTTATTACTATTAACTCTTAAAATGGTAAGCAATAATATTACTACAAATGATAATACCAAATAAGTCCCCCATGGCCCCCCCCTCTCCCGCTGATCGGCGCCCGCTCGTTCTCTGTGGGGGGAGGGGCAACTTTATTGACGTAACGCCGGAGAACTTTGTAAACATGTCAAAACGACCTAATCTATCCGGAGCACAGGGAAGACAAAAAAGGAAAGGAAAGAAAAGAAAAGAAGAGAAAAGAGGTGGAGTAAAGATAAAGTAATGAAATGTTGTACTATGTCAGTTATTTAGCACAGTGTAAGGTTAAGTTGAAAACTTGCTTCTGAGAGATTAGCCTCAGCATGGTATGCTAATCAGTAAATAACCAGTTTTATATTTTTGTAGCTGGGCGGCATGGGGGTGGGGGGGTCTGTACTGTTATGAATCATTTGTAGAGATTAACCCTACTCAGGAGGTGTCTACATTGGCATAACCTACACTTTTATCAGAATATTTGTTTTTTTGATTAGTCACTGATTATTTACATCTTGCTAGCTAACATCTGGCTAGCTAACATTTTCCCTGCTTTTAATAGTCAGTCAGAATGCTATTATATATCAGATTTTTAACCCTAAATGTTCGCTGCGTTACAGTTCAAATTGTCTCAGGCATGTTAATTGTTTTAAACATTACATCAGTGTTTACATCAGTGTAGCTACACATTATTATTATTATTATTATTATTATTAATACTCCATAACGTAGCATTCCCTCATGCCATAATAAACTGCAGTTTACTGCTTCTTTGCATCTGCTAATCAACATTTCACTGTAATGACAATAAAGTTGTATCTAGTCTAATATGCATATCAAAAAAAAATACATAGTATATTATACATGCATAGTAGACAGCATGTATCTATTTTCTTTTTTTTTAGTAATCATCACTTTTATATAATAGCTGTAACACTCCTCTTATAAATCTTATAAATTAAAGACAATGGTAAAAAGAAAGCTATTTGATTTCTTTTGTAAGTATATTAAAATATAAAATCTGTATAAAATATAAAGTCATATAAAATCGCGCCTAGGGTGCCAGATTGGGTAGGGCCAGCTCTGCTGGATATTTTCAGAACTCAACTCCACCAAAGATCTGCAGGAAAGGGCATCATTGCAAATATACACATATTACATTGGCTGAAGCACAGTGCTGACTTAAGCAAAATTTTGCACGTCGACCAGAGGCTGAGTTAGTGAAGACAAAAAAGACAAAATAACAGCAAATAATAAACAGTGACAGAGTAAAGTCAGTGCTCTGTCAGGTTTGGGGGTTACACAGCCAAAGAGAGTTTAATCATTCAATGGGTTGAATGTATGAAATCCATATCTGAACCGTAGCACAGAGGAATGATAAAGAGCTCATACCAGCCAAATGACATCTGAATAAAAATTGGGTGTCAAAGTGCAGAAACTCATTTTTCTAAATTATTGCTCTCTGTGATATATGGAAAGCGTTTCTATAAAATTGACGTTTGCTGAAAATAGGCTTTCTTAAAATATCATCCAGGTCTAAACTGTTTACTGGAATAATGGCATGGTTTTACTCACCACACCAAACAAAAAGGGGAATATGAAATGAACACATTTTAAGTAACAAAGTACTTAATTCATTTATTTGATTAATTATTGATATTTATCCTCTCTGTTCATACAGGCTGTAGAGGTAACGTTCTAACAAGGGACCTTAAATCTTTTCTTTTGGTTGTGGACTTTATTCTGCCACTTTTTTCAGATTTTGTGAACTTGTTGGAGCTTTGCTTTCTGACTGTTGTATTTGAGTTTTTTTTCTGTTCTTGTTACGTCATTGCCACTGTGTGTCTTGTTAGTGCTGTGTCTCCTGCCTGTTTTCCTGTTTCGTTTAGAGAAGTTTGTCCCCTCATGTGTCTTGTCTTAGTTCTCCTGTCTTTCAGTTGAGTTTCCCTCCGTCTCTGATTGCCATCACCTGTCTGATTGGTGGCACCTGTGTCTCGTTGTCTACATATTCTCTCTGTCTCCCTCAGTCCTTTGTCAGTTTGTGTTTTGTGTTTGTTCTGCACTGTTCTTTTCATGTTGCCTTGGATTTATGTTTTGTACTCTTCAGTCATTCTCCTGTTCCAGTAAGTTTTGTTTTTAAATCACCCTTTTCCTGAAAGCCCTGCCATGTGCTTTATTGACACACATGCTAAAGTACTTGCTACTAAAGGAACTGAAGTTGTGACTTTAAAAAGCATATGTCTGAAGGATCTCAAAACACATTTCCCTCGTTGAGCTGAGTTGATGAAGGATTGATGTGTTTTTTTTGTGTTTCAGTTTGAATGCAAAGTATAAATAATGTGTCTTTTTTATGAAGGCCATAATATTGTGGAGCAAACTAATTGTGGAGCAACTAAGATATCGGGAGCAAAACCTGCTCCCGATATCTTAGGGTGCTTTCACACTTGGTCCGTTTCAGCCCTCTAAACGAACTCAAATGATGACTCAGCATGTTTTCTGCCAGGTGTGAACACAAAACCGTACTCAGACCGCTAAAAAACACCCCTGAATCGAACCTTAAAATCTCGCTTAAAATCTGTGGTACGGTTCGCTTAATCTGCTTGTTGTGAACACA
>JAFBJQ010000626.1:0-142500 GCA_016785345.1 Trinectes maculatus
TTCTCCCTGCACATCTGCAGCTCGGCCTGGAGAGATAATGGAGAGAGGAGCGAGACGTTAGTGAAAGACTCATATCAGGCAGTGAAAATGAAGACGGACTTTCCTGAGATGGGGGGGTGGGGGGGACGCCAGGGAGGACGGATGCAGATGGATGGAGAGTGGACAGAAAAGAGGAGTGTGTTTGTACACACAGCTGCAGAGGGCGGACGCAGACCTCATCATCTCCGGCGGAACAAACAGGACCGAGTTGTGTGAGTGTTTCACACAGACTCACAAACTGGGACGATGACAGAGACTCACTGAGACGGTGGACAACAGGAGACGGGGACGAGCCAGCAGCAGGACCTCCTCATCTCCAACAGGACAATCACCAAGAACCATCTGCTCACATGAGAACACAAAAATACAATCTATACAAAAATACTCACACACACACACACACGTTTGTACAAATGTGCACAAAGTAATTATCAATTAAAAATTACAAACATGAAGGCAAAAGGAGCAAAATAGAAATGAAATGAAGAAATGTGCATAGTCAACTTATACTGTTACACAATTAATGACAAAGACACTTTCAGTATAAGCATGAAAACATAAAAACAATGTAAAGAATGTGTCCATGAGATAACATTCCCTCAACTCCTTCCCTCAACTCATTCCCTCAACTCATTCCCTCAACTCATTCCCTCAAACCTCCAGTTTCTTTCTCATCAATCATTTTGTAAAAATTAAATGTAAATATTTAAAATATTTACCGTAACACAAAAAAACATGGCTTCCAGGGAATTCCTTCATCAACATGATGATCCATTTTTTTTCAGTCAATCGACAAATCGATTAACGAGTCTGATGCGTTCACATCACAGCACACACACACACACACACACACACACACACACACACACACACACACACACACATTTCCGGTTTTGATGCACAAACCCAAAAATAACAAATCAGAGACCAGAGATTTACTGCAAGCATATTTTAATACAAAAAACGAACAAAAAAAGTTTATAATTTTAGTTTTTTTAACTTTTACACAATTGACTCCTAGTAACCCCCCCCCCCCCATGATGTCATCATCACACGAAGAGTAGCACAGCATCAAAAAGTGGTGGACTCACCTCCTTCCCCCTGCCCCCCCGCCCCCCCTTCTCCTCAGAGAGACAATAAATAAATAAAAATCACCTTAAGATGTTTCTTACTGTCATTTCATTCCTTTTCATAAACGTCATCTCGTACACTGAGATAACACAGACAACTCGCCGCCGCCGCCATCGACGGCACATTTGAAAAAGAGGAAGAGACGCTGGGGAGGAACGTGAGGGAGGAAACCTGCTCTCATTGGTCCACTCTGCCCAGGACTCCAGTCAATCCCACTGTTACTTCTGTCCACACATGAAGGGCAAAGCCCTTTGGTCATGGTCTGGGAATTAAAGTCATTATAGTCAAACGAGAATGAAAACAAACAAGGCGGCCACCTGAATCAGTCACATGATGAATGATGTCATGTTACAATGACATCAAGGACTCTTCCTTAGGATCAAGATCATCATTCCTTCCACCATCCCCCTCTGTGTGAACGTGACATGGAACCAAAAAATAAATAAAGTTTTCTTATTCTTTTTAACTTTCAAGCTAAATAACAAAAAGATACAACTGGATTATAAATTAACCCGAAAACCACATGGAGAAGAAAAATGACATTCGCAAATGAAACATGTTTGCATACAGTGACCTCTATTATTTACTGACACACACGACACACACCACTGCATGTGTGTTTGTGTGCTGCTGGGTTGCTACGGGCAACGCAGCGTCGACGTTAAGGTGGAACTGCAGAGGAAGAGACGGTTAGTGCATGCTGGTAGTCTCTGCGAACAGCGCCATCGCAGGTTCGGTGTCAGTAATGTGCTGTCAACGGAAAAACAGTCAGTGATTTGTCCGATTGTTACGCGGTCATGTGACAGGGCGACGCCGCCCTCGGCTGAAATGCACACAGAGTCGACCCTGACGTTCCAGCGGTCGGGAGGAGTCTGTTCTGCGGTGTTTTTCAGTGTGCGAGTGTTTGCCCTCAGCCGCCGCCGCCACCACCGCCAGCGATCCTCAGAGTCTGAGGTCAGCCGGTGAGTTTCTCTCCACATGTGGTGTCTGCCTCTGCAGATCTGCTGAGGTGGCTCTTTTTCCTCGGCAGCCCGTCCACAGGAAGTGACACGGCAGCCGTTGCATATTTTCTTTTTGAACTCATCGCTGAGGCATCTGCCCCACAAGCCAAAACAATTACCCACAATTCTTCTATTTTTTTTCCTGGATGTCATTTGAGATTTTTTTTTGTTTTTGTAGCCGTGGTGGAGGTGGTGGTGGAGGTGGAGGTGGAGGTGGTGGTGGTGGTGGCGTGTCGCACTCTCTGCACCGCCTCTGAGTTGCAGTGTGCGTATTTGTGTCAGTGTGGTGAAAAGCAGTTGACAGACTTTGTGTGTCGCTCTGTCTGATGGCGACAGAGGCGTGACACCGGATAAGGCAGCATCGAGTCAGGTGACATCTGGTTCCACGCTGTGGGGACGCTCGTGAAGAGGAAGCAGGAGACTGGAGTTGTTTCTTAAAGGGGAAGAGTCGGATCGGGCCCCACAGATCCGACCTGGGACCAGAACCTTTCTCCTCTTCTCTTTTCAGGGACAGAGAGGAGGCGACTGACTCGTCTCCTCCGTCTGTCTGAAGAATGTCAGTCATAGTGCACGGGTTCAGACTGGAGAGTGGGGACACTCGACGTGGTGCGCCCTCTATGGGGGCAGGTGTGAGGGTTCGGCTGCGGCTCCTCTCTGGCTGCGGTTATTTCTTTGCAGACCCTGGGGTCTTCGGGCTTGGAGCCTTCTTGGAGATGGTGGGGATCTTGGAGGGTTTGGCGCCGCCGCCTGGTCGTCTGGGCGTGTCCGAGGTGTCGGAGCAGACGGACCGAGCGTCCTGGAGCTCTGATGCGTCAGAGGCGTCGCTGCCACGGCGACTGCTGGCTCTGCTGCCTGCGCGGCTGCCGGCTCGGCTGGTCGGACCACTGGCCCCTCGCTTAGGATCTGACAGGAAGCAGAAAGTTTAGAGAATGTCTGACTTTCCCATGATCCTCAGCTGCACTTTATTCTGCGCTAATTAACATAAGTGCAGAAATCAGTCCACAGTGTAAAGATGGCCGCCGCTCACCGGTTCGTCCTGGTTTGCTGCTGTGTGTCGTTCCTCCGTTCTCGCCGGTCAGAGATCCTCGGCTTGAGTGGAAGGTCGGCCTCTTCAGCTTGGACCCTGACGCCGCCCCCTGCAGGAGCAGACAGGAAGCAACAGCTGAGGATGACTCCTAATGTTACACCACACTTCATGATAACACTCGAGAAGCATGATAAACAGTGCTGTTACGCCGACTCTGCACAAAAATATCAAAATAAACAAAATTCATATTCAAGCAAAAACACATAGTAATAAACTGCAGCTGTGGCTACAAACGTTTTCATTATTTAATAATCAGTTTGTTACATTATAGTGTTAATGGAACTTTAAGCAGCTGATCCCACAATGTAGAAACTTAAAATAATATTTTTTTTTCATCCACAGGAAAAAAAAACAACTAATCAACTAATTGATGAATCAAATAGTTATTATGGCATCCAGGTTAAACAGGTGATGAGACTGGAAAAGACACAACTCAAATGTGTAAGTGATGTGTGTGCGTTAGTGCATTAGCCGAGTTGGGTGGGGTGGGACAGGGAGGTGGGGGGTGGGGGTGGGTGTGGGTGTGGGTGTGGGGTTTCCGGGTGAGTGTGTTACCTCGTGCCCAGGTGTGTTGTGGCTGTGAGCGAGATCAGGGCAGCACTGGCACTTGGCTGGCGTCGGAGTTTTACTGTGTGCCAGCCAGGGCTTGGCATAGTCACGCGAGTGAGTGTGGGAGGACTAAAGGCGTCAAGGGAAGAGAGCAAGAGAGGGAGGGAGGAAGGAAGGAAGGAAGAGGAGGAGAGGAGCAAAGCAGCAGAGGAGAGAAGCAAATGAAGGTGAACGAGGGAGGGAGGAAGAGTTAAGGAGGCAGGGAGGAGGGGTTTAGGAGGCAGGGAGGAGGAGTTAAGGAGGGAGGGAGGAGGAGTTAAGGAGGGAGGGGAGGGAGTGGGTTGATAGCGAGTGGGTGCAGCGCAGTGTGTTTTTGTGTTGTTTGGTTTGAACAGAGAAGCCATGGATGCAGGAAGCAGGTTTTTGGGAAGCAGGTTTTTGGGAAGCAGGTTTTTGGGAAGCAGGTTTTTGGGAAGCAGGTTTTTGGGAAGCAGGTTTTTGGGAAGCAGGTTTTGGGGAAGCAGGTTTTTGGGAAGCAGGTTTTTGGGAAGCAGGTTTTGGGGAAGCAGGTCAGCAGGGTTGAACAACGACAGGAACAAAGAGACGAAGGCAACAAGGTGAAAGAAAAACAAAGAAACAAGAACAAAAAAATGAAATTCCACAGGTAAGGATGCGAGACAACAGGTAAAGACGACAACAACAACACAAAACGACACAAATGATTTTTACAAACTGTGTCAAATAACAAAAAGCCGACATCAGATGGCGACGACACAACAACATGTGGTTTGGGAGGTCGACAACAGACTGAGTGATTTGAGTGAGAGGAGATTGTTCAGGTCTGTTCGATGTAACACAACGTTCCTGTGGCGAGATACAACTTCACCTGCACAGTTTGTGTTGTCACTCTTACCCTGGATGAAGCGGATGCTGTGGGTGTGGCGGGGGCAGAGGGGGCGGAGGGGAGGGAGGCGCCGCTGTGGGAGGCTGAGGAGGACGAGCGGGTGGGCGAGGCGTTCCTGGAGCCCGGTTTGGAGCGCCGGCCGCGGGAGCGGAAAGCGGCCAGACCCTGAGACGCCCCCTCAGGGAGGATGAACTTCTCCCTCAGCTCCAGGTTGGTTCGTCCACGAGCTGCAGAGAGAAACAAAAACAGAGGAAACAAATGAGTCGGTTTGCTCGTGTCGGAACACAGTTTTCCTCCTGCAGGGGGCGGCAGAGGCAGCGAGCAGCATGAGGGAGAGAGTCAGTGCTTCCTTGGCTGCAACATCAGAGTCAGTGTGTGTTTCATCTGAGAGTGCGCACGAGGCCAGAGGAGGTTTCAGGGGTCAGGGGTCAGGGGTCAGTGTTGGCCTTACAGGGGGCAGTGAGCAGTTTGCATCAGTAGAAATAAACTAATAAATCTGATACGCAACAAAAGTTCTGAAGACGCAGGCGTCACTGTCGTCATTTCACACGTTTCACACGTTCTATCTTTAAAGGAACAGTTCAATGTTTTGGGAAATGATTCTGATATTAAATCATCATTTTCATTTCTGTGGCGTAAACATGAGGCTGGAGTCTGGAGAGAAACTCAGCAGGCGTTTCTGTGTGATTTTGTGTAGAGGTCATTTACACACTTTCATTGCGTATTAAAAACAAGTGAAAAGCACAGCCTCTCATCGCTCTCTCTCTCCTTTTTGTCATCATGCGCTCCGTCTGACGTCATGTTCTTCTCTGGCTGTGACGGAGCGCCGCAGTGGCAGTGCTGGTGGTGGCGTTGGGGGGTGGGGGCGTGGGGGGGGGGGGGGGGGGGGGGGGGGGGGGGGGGGGGCGGCGGCGGCAGCAGCAGCAGCAGCAGCAGCGAGTGATGCAGCAGACGACAACAAGCCGGGAGGAGCAACATGGAGGAAAAACAAGATGACAAAGTGAAAAATAGACTGTTTAAAAAAAAAAAAAAAAAAAAGACAGAGCTGCATCCAGGCCACCCTGCAATCACGTCCCCCCTCAACCCCAGCCAGCCACGTGCCCCCTGTAATTGTGCACCCCACCAACCAGCCATCACATTTACAGTGAAGCGTTGGAAGCCAGTGTTAATAGGGAGCCCAGGCTGGCCACGCCCAGGTCTCACACACACGGCGAGAAGAGGCTATGATGTCACAGCGTGGGATTAACACCCTCTCGCCTGTGAGGGGGAATTTAACAACGTCGTTCTCTACACAGACCAGGGTCTGGCCAAGTCCTGCTGCAGCTCCCAGTGAGGAAAGCATGATGCAGACATGGCAGACAGACAGACAGACAGACAGACAGACAGACATCAGTGGCTGTGCACACAAACCTGACCAGAGTTATAAAGTCCACACAAACACACGCACACACGCACACATAGAGGACAGCTGTGATTAAAGATGGACGGATGAAGAGTGAGAAACAGACGGAGTGAGAGACAGACGGGGTGAGAGACAGACGGGGTGAGAGACAGACGGGGTGTAGATACCTCGGCAGCAGAAATAGCCAGGAGTGACTGTCACTGAGAGACACAAGAGACAGTGTGAAACAACATGCTCATGGTGGGATGGACAAAGTCTCACACACGCACACGCACACACACACAGAGACACACACACACACACACTGACCACTGGGGTCCAGACAAGAGCCAGTGACCCTGAAACATGTTTCAAACCGTCAACAGGAGGAGACACAACGTTAGTCAGGTGATCGCAGTCGTGGCGAGGCACAGTGACGAGGCCAAAACAACAACACAACAACACAACCAAAACCAAAACACAGAGGAAGAGATGACGGTGGAAACCAGCGAGAAGAGAGGAGGAAGGTTATGGACGGAGAGAAGTGACGAGCAGTGAGGAGAGAGAGTGAAAGAGATAGAGGAGAAGTCCAACCTATACGAGATGAGATGGAGCTACTGGAATCACAGCGGAGGATCTTAAGTCCTGGATGTTGCACTGGGGAAAGAGAAAAGGGGGAGGAGGGAGGAGGAGAAGGGGAAGGAAGAGGGAGAGAACTGAGGACCATGCAACATGCGATCGATCGATAGATAGATAGATAGATAGATAGATCGATCGATAGATAGATAGATCGATAGATCGATAGATAGATAGATAGATAGATACTACTGTCATATCAGAGAGAGAATGGAAAATAACCATGACAGGACAGAGTGGGGGGGGGGGATGGGGGGGGACATGTATACACAGACACGACCATGTGTCCGTTCAGGATGAACAGGACGAGCTCAGAGGGAACAGGGAGAGAGATGGAGAAACACACTGCTCCAACACACACCCACTGTAGAGAGAGACACGTGTTTGACCTCCTGACCTCAGTGTTGTCACTGACTGTCTATAGCCTCGTGGCTTCCTGAAGACATGAAGTCATGAGGCACGTTTCATTCCAGCGTGTTTATGAACTGTTTTACAGCTGTTTTACAGCTGTTTCATCTTTATTCATCTGAAAGTCATTTATCCTTCATGTATTTGTAAGGTTTGTGTTTCATACGTTACGTTCATACTTATTTATAGTTCCTCATATATTTGCTGTTTGACTCATAGATCATAGATCTGATCTATGAGTCATAATCAAAATCAAAATAATAATAAACCAGTTCAAATGAAATAAAATCTGATTGTAATATTGCCCACACAAACCCAGTGTTAACTGTCTAATAAAAGCACATGAACAAGTCACAGTGAGACAGAGGAGGAGATGGAGGAAGCGACAGTGTGTGTGTGTGTGTGCGTGTGCGTGTGTGCGTGTGTGTGTGTGTAATCAGAAGCAAACATCACTCACCTCTGCACGGATCGTTTTTGACCAGGAACTCGTCGAGAGCCATCCAACCGCCTCCGACCCTCACCATCACCGTGCTGCGCAGGATCCTCACCAGCCGCAGCTGCTGGGAGTCTCCGAACTGAGGAGGCGACAGAGGAGAGACGAGAGCAAACGAGAGGAGCAGAGGAACATCCACCAGGCGGCAGGATGGAGGAGGAGGGGGAAAAGAGATCAGGAGAAACCCAGTGAGTGAAATGATATCTGACATCATCGATTCATTGATTCATTTGAAATGATTTGCAGCATCACACCAGAATCTGATCTGACAATCAAATCTTCTCCAGTTCATGCAACGAGAGGGAAAACATGCACCGATGGGGGGATGGGGGGGGCATTGGTCAATCAGCTGATCAGTCAGCCCAGCTCTAATCTAAGCACCATCATCTACAGCAGAAAACACTGCTAATGTTGATATTCAGTGTTTATCGAGATGTGTTTACTGACACTGTTCAAACTGCCCAGCGAAGCAAAGTCCACAGCAACACCAGCACAGAGGGAATCAGAGTCTCTCTCTCCACGCAGCCGCACTCGCCCTCACTCCAAAGCACACTACGCATCACCCCCCCCCACCACCACCACTAATCACCACGTCAGCCATGTCGCTGTCGCCCGCTGCACAATGTGCAATCTGTCACAATCATCAGCAAACAAATCACAGCAGGAAGGAGTCAGACGGTGAAACCTGCTCGCACGACGCAAAGCCACGATGGAGCGTCGTCTTCTTCTTCTTCTTCTTCCCACTTACTCCCTTTTTGTTTTTTGTTTTTTTAAATGTTATTGAGCACAGCTCAGTATCCTGTATCTCTCTGGGTGCGTGAGAGCAGGAAGGTCGACGCTCCATCGGCGGTGGAATCGCGAAGCAGGTTTCACGCGTCCAGTGGCAGCAGAGTCAGACACTTTACCTGGTTTCCGAGGAAGAACTACAATAAATCCAGCGGACGCGGAGCGGAGGAACACAAGGAGAAAGAAACAGAGCAAAGAGTGAAACACAACTCTTTTCTTTTCCTAATGTATGAAAGTGTATGTGTGAAGACGCTTTGCCACTAACTGGATCTCCTGAACAGGAAAACGTGTCAGTGAGAATTAGTGGCGTTAAGCAAACAGGAAGTGAAGTGGGCGGAAATAAAATGAGTTGTGCGGCTGTTGACAGTTGTGTAGCTGTGTTGCTGATAAGACATGGACGTGAAGACAGAAGAAAAGTGAAGCCACACACACACACACACACACACACACACACACACAACACAGGTGTAAGAACAGCATCCCCAGTGTCCTGCCGTCAGACAGTGGAGCTCATTAGTCAGTGGATAATGACATGTGAGACTGGAGCTGTGATGTTGATCCAGTAGAAGCTGTTGAAAACTGTGTTAGGTTTAATGGCCGCTGTAAAAACGATGCACAGACACAGAGAGTCTGCTGGATGTGAATGTTAAAACAGCTTTTATGGACGTATTCTTTATCTTCTTTGTTTTGTCGATGTGTTTCACACTGCTGTTACATTATTACAAACATTATTATGATTATGATCATTGAGATCCAGCAGATCCACTCAGCATCTGTGCACTGACACTTTCACACGGTGATGTTAATGTGGTGGTGACGACACAGAGGGGTCAGCTGACCCTTGCAGTCGCTGCGAGATGCTGTTAACATGTTGTATCAATGTTATTGTGACCTGTTACGACACCAGGCGACAACATGATGTGAGGTGACTCATTAAAATGCTGTGAATGTAAGTTGAGATTAGAGAGTTGTTAATTGGCACCTGATGGACGAGTGACGTTTAGAACAATCTGTCAACAGCAACTTCATCTCAGTGTGTAAATGTTAAATAACATTTTAATTAAAAAAAAAAAACATGTCATGTATAAATTCTGTCTGTTTTTACCCGGTATTTGTTCTCTCCGATCTGCTCCACCTGGAACCTCTTGGCACATTTACACTGGGCCACCTGCCGAGTCACCTGCACGACAACAGACAACGTGTCATTGAACGCCTCATCGCCATCATCCACACACACGCTGACGAGGACTTCCTGCTGCGCTGTTTGTACATATCTCTGACCTCATCCTCGATCTTGTCGGCGTCAGTGGTTGGTCTGTAAGCGTCCTTGTTGGGGTGAAGAGCAGCGACGAATTCATAGTAATCGATGTAACCGTCTCCGTCTCTGTCAAAGATGTCCGCCACCGCCGTCATCTCCAGTCGACTGGTGGGAAACTCTGCGCGCAAAGAAAACAACAATCCATTTCACTGTAAATCCACCCAGCCACCGAAGATATACAATAACCAAACTGATACAACACTGGGCGGTGACTGACTGGAGGCCAGGATGCCGTCGACAAACTCCTGCCGCGTGATCTTTCCATCCTGGTCCTTGTCGATGCGTCTGAAGAAGTCCATGACTCGAGACTTCTTATGATTCATCCAGCGCATGTACTTCTTCCTCCACACGTCAAAGTCAAAGTTGGCAAACTCTCTGAGCTGAAAGTTACAAACGCGTTACAATATATCAGAGACAAAAAAAAAAACACACAAACGTACATCCTCCACAGCGGTGCTGTTTAAACACAGGAATATATTTTATGAATGCATAAAATGCGTAATATCCCTTTATTTTTCCTCCCTTTCACAGTACAAACAGTAGAGACCTCTTCCAGCCGGTCCAGAGCGTCGTTGAGTTTGCGCTGGCGGTCGAGCGCCAGCAGCCACACCTGCTGCCACCTGGCACACAGCTGGTTGAGTCGCGGGTTTCCTCCAGAGAGCTGCATGGCTGCCTGCTGCTGCTGCTGCTGCTGCTGTTTGCCTGCAGACGTCACAGTTTGCGTGAGTCGTTGTGTACGTGTCTGACACATGTGAGACCATGATGTTATAGGCAAAGAGGAGGTGAACGTACGCGCTCCTCGTCTCTCCGACAGGCTGCTCGCAGCCTCGGCTGGTTTTCTTTTGTAGGTCTTTGTCACTTTGTCCACATCCGGCTGCTTCCTCGTCATCTCCTCCATAAACATCTGACAACAACAAACAGTCAGTGATGAGGAGGATCTGTTCATTAATACTGGTGCATGAGTAGAAGAAGAGCCCACCTGGTGCTCCGTGATGAGAGACTTGAGTTGTGGGATGTCCTGAGGAAGCGTGTCTGCGTCCCTCTGGACCAACGTGGTCTCGGCCCACTGTAGCCATGACAACAGCTCCTCCAGCAGGTTGGCATTGTTGAGCACCTCGGTCAGAGCCGTCTCCAGCCGCTGCTCATGCTGCTTGGCCCACGTCAGCACCTGCAGAGTGAAGGTGGAGATGCACAGAAGAAGCTTCAGTCTTGGCATCGTGTTATTTCTCACACGTCCCTGGTGAAACCATCACCATCAGCATCAGCATCAGCTCACACATCTGATCCTCACCTCCTCGAAACGCGCCCGGATGATGGTGATCCAGTGTTTGATGGTGGTGATGGAGTCCGGGTGACACAGGGTCAGGATGGCCTCTCCCATGCCGGCAGCCTTGTTCACGTTTGACCTCTTCTCCTCCACTGTGCCCATGAAGTCGCGATGTGTGTGCAGCAACGCCTGCAGAGTCTCCGCCTCTTCGGGGAGGACGCCACGGAAGCGAAGAGTCTGCTCCGCCTCCGAGAGCCACTCCAGCAGCAGCTGCACCGCCGTGCGGAACTCCTCCGCCTGATGGAGAGGAAGCGAGGCTGAGTGCGATGACGGTCAGGGGAATAAGGTTTGAAGTTAAGAACAGTGGGACTTCCTGTCTGACCTGTTTGAGGGCCTGCTGGAGGCGGGTCTGCTTGGTGACCGACAGGGCGCACACCGTATCCCAGCGGTTGCTGAGCTCCTGAAGCTGAACTTTGACCCACGCCGTGTCATCACGTCCGGTGTCCATCAGCTCCCGAGCCGAGCGCCTCAGAGCCTGGATGCTGCTGGTTCTCTTCCCCAGCTCCTTCTGGAAACCCTGAAGGTGCAGACATCAGAGTCAGAACCATCTCAAAGAAAAAAAACACTCATGAACCGTTTTAGTGTTTATACTTTATGTGAGTCCATGAGGTTGGACACCAGATCCAGGTCTCCGTGGACGGGCTGGTCCTCAGCGAGCTGAGGTTCTACCCTGTACAACCAGTCAACAAGCGCCTGAAGAGCCTCTGCAAACTGTCCCGAGAACAGCAGCGCCTCTTCCAGCTTGTGTTGCCTGGACGACGGAGAGACGACATGTTACTGATCACGGTCCAAGACTTCAGGTGGATAAATCAGTTTCACCACACGTCCTTCATCCTCCTTACCTCTCCACGCTCTTGCCACAGACCGTGTCCCACTTGTCGCGGACCTCTCCCACCAGGTGGTCCAGTTTCTGAGTATCGGCCGGCAGCTGAGCCTTGTCCCTCATGGCCTTCCCTGACCTCACTGTGGTGTCGTACACCGGCTGCTTGGAGCCCAGCGCCTTCTGGAACTCCTGCATACAAAGCAAACCAGGCATGAGGAAGGACTTTCTCTGTGGTCTACAGACGTATCAGAGAACAGCAGAGGGTATCTGCTGACTGGACCTTGTGCTTGGCCAGTTGCACTTTGATCTTGTCCGGCTCGTTGGAAATCTCCAGCTCGGAGTCCAGTCTCCTCTCGGCCTCTTCCAGCCAGTCCATCAGTTTCCTCCAGGCCTCATGGAACTACAAAGTCAAAGTCAAAGTTTCAGTTTCTTCCTACTCGTACACCAGTAGAGGGCAGTGTGGGTTTACTCATAAACACAGTAAGACCCACCGCTCGTCAGCATTCAGTTTCATACCTGCTTGGCTCGTTTGCGGGCCTCGTCCAGGTGTCGGCCGCGGTCCAGTGACCTCTGGACCAGCTTGTCCCAGCGGGCCTGGACGCTGAGCAGCAGGTTTTTGATGAGAACCACATCCTGCTTCAGGCTGGCAAAGCGCAGCTGAGAGCCGGCCTTCTCCAGAGCCAGGACCTGCTCCCTGTGGGTGTTTACCTCATTCACAAAGACCTGGACCAACACAGACCAGAATCAGACAAGTGTTAGGAATAACAAATATAGACAGTATTAATATTATAGGATGCATTTTTATCATGTGATAAATAAAAACACGTAGCGTCCAGAACCTTGTGCTCGTCGATCTGGAAGAGGACAGTGTCCAAGATGAGGCTCGGGGGCTGAGCCATGTTCAGGGTCTGCTCAGCCTGGGTCAGCCAGTTGATGGTGTCCTGCAGGGAGGTCTGGAAGCCGGTCGCCAAGGAAACGGCCTCCTCCAGTTTGGCCTGTCAGAGAAGGTTAACAACTGAACTAGAACGACAACATAAACAACACAAAACGAACATCTACATTGCGAGTACAAACATCTCACCCTGCGGTCGTCCATCTTGCCGTTGAGGCTGGCCCACTTGTTCTGCAGCATGGCGAGGTTCTGCTGGGTCTGAGTGGCGCCGGGTCCTGCCTCCTCTCCACCTCGAGCCAGCAGCATCGACTCTCCCTGGTCCAGCAGGCGATGGTACTGGTCTGCTCGCTGAGTCAGCTGAGCCTGAAGCTCCTGCAGACACAGACCAACAGGCATCAGGCTGAGTGTCGACGCGTTTCATTGGTTAGTGTGGAACAATGGACGCTGTGAAACTTTCATCGTCGCCATGTGCCATGTGTCTCTCTGTGTGCACAGGCGTGTGTAAGCTAATACGCTAATACGACTCTCTATCTGAATGTGTTTCAGGTAAAATGATCGTTTGACATCGTCCTTCAGTCTGTTGATGACATTTTAATTAGTGAACTGATCAGCTGTTTACAGATCAGCTGTTTACAGATCAGCTGTTTACAGATCAGCTGTTACCATGTGCTGCTGGAGCTGCTCTCTGGCCGTTTCAGGGAGACCGCCTGTTGGTTTGGCGGCAGACAGCTGGCTCTCCGTCCTCCTCAGCCACTGGAGGAACTCCTCCAGCTCGCCATGGAAACCTTCAGCCTACGCATGGAAGCAGGTGCAGGAGCAGCACAGGTGAGCGTGAAATTAATTATTTTAGCAACACTTTAAAATGTCATGAGTCTGTTCTCTGAGGTGAGCACCTGCTGCAGAGCGGCCTCCAGCAGCGTCTGGCGCTCCCGCGTCTTGAGCAGGAGGTTCTCCCAGCTCTGGTTGAGCTGATCCAGTTGGTCCCTCAGGTGGCTGGCTTCATCTCCGGGGGAGGACTCCAGCAGCTCGGCTCCAGCACTGTTCACCGTCTCCACCGTGGCGTGGTGGGACAGCACGTCGTTACGCAAAACCTGGGACAGAGAAGGGAGGAGAAACTTCAAACATCACAACATTGACCTCATAAAAGAAAAAAAAAACTCACATGAAAAAGGAAAAAGAGTCTCCGCTCTTTTTTTTTCCGTTTATAATGACTTCAGACGTACGTGGTGTTTAGCCAGCTCGATTTCGATGGCCTTGGGGTCGGAGCTGACTGGTCGTTGTGTGTCCAGGGTGGTGTGTGTGTGGCTCAGCCAGGCCTGCAGCTCAGACAGGGCATGCTGGAACTGACCCAGAGCCAGCAGGGCGGCCTCCAGCTTGTGCTGCGGTGGAAGGAAGACGACGAAGACCGGGATTAAAAATAGGAACTGAAATATTCTGGCTGTAATGAAAAGCAGCTGTCGGATACATGCACGTCGTCCACACTCACAAGATTCCACTCGTCGTGTTTTTTTTGTTGTTTTTTTAAATGTGGGACTAGTGGGACAGAGTCTGACCCGATGTGGCTTCAGTACCTGTCTCTGGGTTATTTTATCTCCCAGGTTCTCCCAGAGGTGCCGAAGCTCGGTCAGCGGTTCCTGGATCATGTCCCTGTCTGTCTGGTCGGACACTTTCTTCAACAGCAGCTCCCCCTGGTGGCACAGCTTCTCCATGTCAATCTGCTGCTGGTAGACCTCCACCTTGTACTGCTGCTCGGAGTGAATGGACGGATGAGAAGATGACAGGATGAGCAAACAGAAGTTCACGGTGATTTGTTCAAAAGTGAAAAATGAAACTGGTGCCAACCTTGAGTTCTTCAATCTGCTGCTTGACAGTTCCCAGGTCAGTTCCCACAGTCGACATGTCGCACAGCTTGATGACTGCGTTGTCCAGGTAGTCGAACATGGACTGGACATGATACAGATACAAAACCGCCATGTTTAACAAAACAAAGGGCGAAGAGAAGAAACACGTTTGGGTTTTTTTGTGTGTGTATTTCTGATGAACACACCTGCAGTGCGTCCTGATACTGAACAGAGGCTGTCATGGCCTCATCCAGTCGCTCCATCCTCTCTCTCCATGTCCGGTTCAGGCCCTCCCAGGCACCGTTCATCTGAGAGACACAATGTCATTAGCAAGCGAGACAAACACTTTGTTTCCCTCACGCGGTCGTCTGATGATCTCACCTCATCGATGGTCTTCTTCACTTCAGGTTTCTCCGTTTCTCCGCAGGCGAAGATCAGGTCAGCCCCGAGGGTCCTGACGAACTCCAGCTCCTCCCTCAGGCCGTCTGTCTCTGCCTTGATGGCCTAGTGGAGGTGCAGACAGACGTCACGCTGACACTCCATGACTCCCAGAATACCACTACGTATTTACACTTCCCGTCGTTCCCTGTACCTCAGCAGCTTCAATCTGTTGCTTGATGAGCGAGGGGTCAACACCAGGATCCTCCAGCTCCCTCACGATGTCCTGGGAGTCTCGGAGCGTGCTCAGTAGCGCCGCCACGTCGGCCCAGAACTTCCCAGCCAGGTCGAGGACGTCGTTAAGTTTCCCCTCCCTCTCCTCGGCTCGCTGCCGGATCTCGTCCCACAGAGAGCGAAGGCGCAGGAGGCGGGAACGAACGGCTGGAGAAATAAACAGAGAGAGGTCAGCGAATTAAAAAAACGCTCATAGACACTGCCCCCTGGCTTTCTCCCAGTGAAACAGCAATTTATTTTGGTTTGTTGATTAGTTGGACTGGAGCCATAAATAACAGTAATATCATCGAGCAGGTCCCAGTCACATCTCAGTGACTCACCCTGAGCAGCCGGGTCGTCGTGAGCCGCTCGTCCAATCAGCTCCTCGCCGCGGGCGCACAGGGCCGAGAAGCTGGGCAGCAGTTTGTCCAGCTCCAGCCCCTGGGCCCGGTGCTCCGCCAGCTGCTCCCGGATCTTCTCCACCTCTGCTGCCACGGGGGGAGGCTGCCTCAGCCGCTGCACCGCCCCCTCCAAGGTCTCCAGCAGGGGATCCATCTTATCATGAAACTGAGGATGGAAAGTGAGACGTTATGAGGAAGAGGAGGAAAAGAGTGTGTGTGTGTGTGTGGAGGATGTAGGGTTTTAAACTGTGACATTTTGAGAGTATGAAAATACTGACATATTATGTGAACTATCGGTGACTTTAAAAACCCAAGAGTGAATAAAAAACTGATTTTTAAAAAATCCACTTATAGCTTTTTTTAAAAATGTCTCAGTACTTTCAACATGTCATCAGTGTTTCAGAGTTTTATCACACAAGAGGGAGCTATAACAACATCTGAGTGCACTCTGAAGGACTCAGGAGACACAACATCATCTGACTGATATTAAAATGTCTGGTCGCACAAAAAAAATCTATTTTTGCCACACGGGGAAAATATTTTTTTCACAACAAAGGGACAACTAGAAAACGTTTTAAGGACATGAAACGAGTCCAAGTCCGAGACTGAAACAGAGGAGGTCTCAGAGTTAGACGGAGCTTAATTAGTCTGTCTGTTTACATGACGGAGAGTTCACACAGGATTTAGTTCAGTCTTACGGTTTCACATGATTCAGATCAACGTTACGATCAATAAAGCAAAAGGTTGTTTTTCTGTATGTTTGGGTTTTTTTTTGAAAATGATAACTTCTTTCATCACAGTTTTATTTTGATTGCATTTTATTTACATGACTTAAATATGAGACGGGGGCAGGATGAGCGGCGCTGCACCACTGATTCATGTCTCGTTGGTCGATCAAATAAATCATGTGATGCAGCCAGACTGATGTGGTCAGTCCGTGGTCTTACCTCTACCAGCTGGGTGTTTGCAGTGAGCAGTGACCATGGAGAAAATGGTGGTGGAGGGCAACACACACAGCACATCCATAATGAGCGAGGGATGGGATGGGATGGGACGGAGGAGAAAACAAGTTGCAGGGATGACGCACGGTGAACACGGTGAGGGAGATGAGGGTTAAGTTAAAGGATGAGGCAGGAGAGACGAGGAGGAGGACGGTTTAGGACAGTGCAGGAGGAGGAAGGAGAAGGAGCGACACGTGGATCGGAGGGCGAAAAAAAACAACAACACAATGAGTTAAATCAGAGACATGCACAACGACTCCAGCAACAACCGGCGAATTCAGTCACACAACAAGGTGCAAAGAAAATTCAACTTTATGTCACAAAACTAGCACGAAAACAAGACTGTTTGTTTTTAAAGGTAAAATATACAAAACACAAAGTAAAGAATTCAAAAAACAATGAGGATGAAACTTAGCATTAACGTGTGATATTACATTATACAATAAAACATAAACCTCATGCTGTTGATCACACTGGGTGTCTATGTGGCATCTGGGGCAGCAGACCTGGGCCAAACAGCCTTTATGAACTACATTAACATCTCCACCAGGAGGCGACTGTCTTCACTGAGTCCAGAGAAGAGTGTAGAAAAAGCGTATTCGACCCAGGTCTGCAGTTAAAACACTGAATTTCCAGATCCATGCAGTTAATCCGTCCTCTGTTACGTACCTGTGCAGACTGGGACACCGCCTCGTCCAGCGCTGCCGCGCGACCTTTCACCTCCTCTTTGATGGCCAGGTAGCGCTTCTCGGCCGTGGTGTAGCGCTGGGTCACTGTCGCCCCCTCCTGGAAGCTTAGCTCAGCCAGCTGGGGCCCGATCTTCAGCAGTTTGTCGATGTGGGGCTTGTGCTCGGCGATGGACTCTCTGAGGAGCTGGAGAGGACGTGAGGTGAAGTACTGACAATAACGAAACACACGGTAAACAGATACTGAACAGATACTGAACAGATCCTACGTCCTCTCGTACCCTCATCTGGTCCTGTTGCAGTCGGAGAGCGTCGATGTCGATGGCTGGTGGTGGGAGCTGAGTGATGAGGGTTTCAGTCTCACCCAACCAGGGCTCCAGTTCCTCGAAGGTCTCCCAGAACCGAGCCACCAGAACCTGGGCCTGCTCCAGAGCGGAGAACCGCTCACTGTGGCTCTGGCTCACGGCGTCGTAACGAGCACTCAGAGAATCTGTCTTCACCTGGAGAAACACAGACGTGAAGCTTCCCACTGATGACGATGATGATGCTAATGCACAAAATTCCCCATCTTCCTGATGCATCACTTACCATCAGCGCATCCTGCTGGGCTTCGCTGCAGGTTTCCAAGATCTCATCTCTCGTGCCGAGGAGCTGATCCACCGTGTCTTTGTGTCGGATGATGTCGATGTTGAAGGCCCTCTGCACCTGAAGCTGGGCCACGGTGACATCGGGCTCCAGACTCAGAGGCCCCAGAGACGCCAGCTTGCGCTCGGTCTCCCCGACCCAGGCGAGCTCCGCGTCTACTGCCTCTTCATACTGAGGGAGGAGATAACGTCAAGCAGTCGTCACGGGAAAAGACACAAATCTCATGAGATCTCTCATGTTTACACGCGGGTTAAACTGAGCGCAGTACCTGCTGTGACCTCTGGATGGCAGCTTGTACCAGCTGGACACGCTGGGTGATGGTTTCATCAGCCTGCCGATAGCGCTGGTTGGCATCAGCGACCAGACGGTCCAGGCCTTCGCGCGCTCGCCACGGCACCAGGTCCAGCAGGGCGCTGCCCACCTCGTTGACTGTATCCAACACCAGACGCTTCTCTGCGGACACCTTTTTCAGCTCCTGTGCAAAGCAAAGGGCTTCAGTGTTAATAAAGTTTATAGAAATAAAAATGGTTTAATTCTGTACAATATGTGAATCATTTATTTTGAGTTTCGTGCTTTCGTGCACAAACATCGCCTCCATCTCGTCTCCTACCTTCTGTCTCTCCTGATAGGTGGGCGTGGCGTCAGGCTCCACGTTGTTGAGCTCTGCCTCCACGCTGTCCAGCCACTGGTTGACGTCGTCGTGCGCGCTGGCGAATCGCGTGGAGAGCTGCAGAGCCTGCTCCAAGGTGCGGAGGGCTTTACTGCTGCCGGCCGTCATCTCAGCATAGCGAGACTTGATGCCGTCCAGCTTCTCCTGGATCAGGAGAACCTCCTCACCTACAGAGAGGGACACGAGGACAGATCCTGAAGCTGCCACAATCCGAACCACAGCCATCATCAGTCTGGAACACATTCGATCAATGAACTCCCTCTCTCTCAGTCTACTTCTACTTTTGAATGTGGAAAAAAGATCCGACTTTTTTTTTTTGAACATGTTCAAACTTCACCAGAGACCTAATATTTCACAGAGAAAATCTGACGGTGGCTTTGGGCTGACAGCCTGAAAATACCTCTCACCACCACAGCATGTGTCAGAACATGTAAACAGAAGACTGAAATCACAGAGGGGCTTCATCGTTTGACCCATGAACAACTCGCTGCCTGTCACTGTGGCGAACATCAGGATACGCCAAGAGACCAGCTGTTGGAGTTTGGTTCACCGCTGGTCTAATATGTGGTTTGGACGTAAGACAACAACAGCAAGCATGTTTCTGTTTCTGTGTATTCATGAACAAACAGACGGAAGAAAGAGAGAAATCGCCACATAGGAAATTCAACGTAAAGCGATTTAAGTCCCAGAATGATAACATTTAAACCTGATTATGTTTAATCACAGTGAAATAACAGATGGTGATGACAACACAAAGGATCATTTAATGATATGTATTCACATTGGATCCAAGTCCAGATGCTAGTTAGCGGTTTGATGTTACCTGTGGTCTGTTTGAGTAAGGCTTGTCCATTCTTAATGGCCTGGTCCACCGTCTTCTTACGACTCAGGATCTCCTCATTTAGAGACTGACGGGGAAAAGGGATGAACGTTAACACATGAAACATCTTCTTCACACCCGTAACACACAGGCTGGTACTACGCTTACACAGCAGGTAATTATTATTTTGACACAATCTGTTGTGTGTACGTTCCCACCAGATTGTGTTTATGGTTTTTACATGTTCAAAAAAAAACAACCTCTGTGGACTTTGAAGTGTTTCAATCAGAGGAAACACCTGGATTTACCTGTGGTTTGTCAAATGTACATCAATATTTGTATTTGATGTCTATGGATATGGACCACAAATATTATGTAAACACTTTATGAACAATCTTTCCTACAGCTCCTTCAGACAACGTGGGGAGTGGGAACTGCTGCCACGGCTCATGAAGGTCACAGAGGTCACGGAGTCGTACCAGGGTGTCTTTGTGCTGCTCAGCCAGCGGCTGAGGCTGGTAGCTCTGGACTGAGACCTGAGCCAGACGCTGAGCCACCTCTGCCAGCCAGTTCAGCACCTCCACCTCCTCCTCTCCAAACAGCTCAGCGTTGGCCAGCGCCTGCTCCAGCAGGCCGGCCCGCCTCCGGCACCAGTCTGCAAGTTCAGAGTGACCCGACCGCACCGTGCCCACGCGCTCGCACAGCCAATCACGGTCCGCCGCACAGCTGAGCAGGACCAGCGATTGGCTGAGGGACTCGAGGTGATCGACCTCGGCTTCTCGTGAGGACACGTCCTCTTGGAACGCCTGGGAAGTGTGTGTGTGTGTGTGTATGTGTTTGAATTGGATGCATGAGTAGCGGGTGAGTGTGTGTGTGTGTGTGTGTTTTATAGGAAGATAAAGCAGGAAACAACAAAAGAGCAACAAAAAAAAACAGATGCATGAAAACTCAAAAGATGAAAATGTAAATGAGAAATAAACAGGAAATCATGAAGGTCGATGCATGAATGAGCAGAATAACTTAAAAATGTTTCAACTAAAAACCTGAACTGAAACTTCACATGAATAAATCAGAAAATAAAGTAAAAAGTCATGTTTATGTTGTAAATGTTGTAAATATGTTTTCTGGCTCCTCTCTCGTCTCCGACTGAACTGAACTGTAACAGTAAAGTTACATTTCTATACAACTGCTGCTGTAGCAGTTCAAACTACATATATGTACAAGTATGTTAATCAGCAGTCGTTTTCTATTCTTGTCGGCATCAAAATAAAAATCGAATGAATGAGTTATGGTCTATGTTTAGCCTCCTCTCTGCCAGGCATGTCAAAGATGTGCAGGGAGAGCACGTTCCAATAAGCTCAACCTGCGACAGCCGGAGCAGCCCGGAAAACTGAGGAGATGCTGACTAAACGATTATTTCTGTTGTTCTGTTGTTTTTTTTTAATGACACAAACCTGAGCCTGACCACATCTCTGTAACCACGGCGCCCAACACCAGTACCTTGTGCTTGATGATCTGCTGGGTGATCTTGGCCGTCTGGGTGCCCATGGGCTCGGCGGAGCTCAGGCGTCTCTCGGTGGCGCTCAGCCATTCTCCCAGCGGCTCCAGGGCTTCGTGGAACTGAAGAGCCAACACCTGCAGCTCGTCCAGCTGCCTCTGCCTGAGGGACGACAGGGAGCGACGGCACAGATACCACAGGGTTAAAGCAGGAGTAGTAGGTCGAGGGTAAACAAATGACACGAAACATTGTGTGTTTGAATGCGTGTAGTTTTCTTTCTCCATAGAAAGGTCAAAGTTCACATTCGAAACCATCAGCAGGGCAGAGTGGCAGGCAAAGCAGGAGACTGACCTGGCGCTGGCCTTGTCCAGCAGGTCAGTCCATCTCTCAGCCAGACTCTGCAGCTGAGTCTGGATCTTCTCTCGGTCTGGAGTGTCCGCTGTGGCCGCGATCCTCTCTCCTTCACCGCGGATCATCTCCACTGTCGGCCGCCGGTCATCTAACAGTCTCTGCAGCAGCTGGAGAAACAGACAGACACACGTTACCAAAAAAAACATCCTGCCACTCTTTACTGAAGGACTGAAATATTGTTTTAAAAAGCTGAATGAAGCTAATGAATAAAGGTCCAACTCTTTTCTCATAAAAAACAACCAAGAGAAAAAACAACAACACCACCACACGTTCATGTGTCTCCTTCCTGACCAGACAGCACCGACTCACTTCAGCCTCAGGAATTCAGCTCAATGGCCAAACAGTGACACCGCTCTCCATCAAGGAAGTAAACATGTGTGACTGATCGCCGGTCAAGACCGGAGCACAAACACAGGAAGTGCATGTTAGATAAACAGGGAAAAGTGTGTGCCTGTGCGTGTGTGTGTGTCTGTAAACTGTTTTCATGCCAGTCTGACTGGCAGCCTGTCAGCTGGGGCTGTTTGGATGCCAGGCAGACAGATATGTGTGTGTGTGTGTGTGTGTGTGTGCTTATCATTCACACACCTATTGTCTGCGGTTAAAGGACACTGAGGACATTTGAACATGAATTGTGTGTAAAATCAAACTAATTTTCTGATAAACAGAAAATTATTTTTTGACAAAGTTTGGAAAACAAATGAAAGAGAGTGAAAACGGTTGTGCTTCAAATCCAGAGCGTGATGAATCTGAGGAGATGTTGCACCTTTTGTTCCTGGATCTGGGCCTTGACGACGCGGTACTCTGCAGATGGAGGCTTCTGATTGGCCACCAGCTCCTCTGTGTCGCTCAGCCAACTGAGCAGAGGCTCCAGAGCATCCTGGAATTTCCCACAGTGCAACAGGGCCTCCTGCAGCTGAGCGATCCGCTCCGCTACCTGAGGAGAACAGAGACGGCGTTAATGCCGCTCCTGCCATCATGAAACCACATCTACATTTCACACAGCGATGGAGGTCCGGCTGTCACGTACGCGCTTGTTGAGCGAGTTCCATTGGAGGTTGGTTGTCTCCAGGTCGTGCTCCAGCGCCTGGGTGTCTGTGTGTTTGCCGGCGCTCTGGATCAGACCCTGACCCACGGCGTTGACGTGTTGCAGCTTCGGCTGAATGCTGTCCACCTGTTCTCTCTCCACAGCCTGGGAGGAGGACATCACACAGAGACGAGGACGTCATGGACTGATCCATCATTCAGTGTATATTAATATAAAGACAATGTAAACATGGTCGACAGTCAGAAAATATAGCACACATTCAACGTGCAGGACAAAACGGGAGTGAACATTTTCCCATATGGTAGTGAGCTGTTATGAGGAGATGAAGAACATGGAGAGGAGATGAAGAACATGGAGAGGAGGTGAAGAACATGGAGAGGAGATGAAGAACATGGAGAGGAGATGAAGAACATGGAGAGGAGGTGCAGCGATGAGGAGGAGGAGGCAGGAAGAGGAGGCAGGAAGAGCGCTGGAGAACCCAGGGAGGGGGGAGGAGGAGAAAAGAGGAGGGGGAGAGGGGGATTATGGGGATTAGAGGGATGGCTGAAAAAGGCTGAGTCGACAACACACACACACATACACAGTGGAGTGCACAAAACACACGCATGAATACACACAACACTCACTTAATCACGCACCCAAATTCACACACAAGCAAACAGACATACTACATCACAAACACACACTCACACACACACACACATAGTGTGTCTCTGTGGAGGGCAAGAGCCATCTTGTGACGACAATAGAGGCAACCATCCACCACTAAACACAACCAGACCCAAGAAATGATCACACAACGACCAACACACCGGTGTAGAGACGTCAGAGATTTCATCCCGTTTCCTCCACAACACCATTTATAGATGCAGGAAAATGAACTTCCTAACTGACTACAACACTGTTTATGATCAATAAATCAATAAAGTCACTTCAGAGAGTGACTTTATTCCGTCTTTTATTTCATTATAAACTGAGCAACACAAACATCTCATAACATCTATCAGGACTGGTGGTCGTGATGCCCGTCACTATGAAACTAGATCAAGTGATCAATAAAGGAATAAATGGAAAATAAGCAGCTACAGTGAGAAACAACAGTAACACACAGTACTGTTACCACACACTGTGACTCCTTCACTTCAGTGTTCCAGGAGCTGGTTTTCCAGTCTGGTTTCTTCCTGGTGTTTTTCTGACGCGGTAAATAGTCTGGCTTTCACTGATGTTGTTCTTGCTGAGAACAACAACAACACGAACCCTGCAGTTAATTCAATAAATGTCAGGGGGAAAAAAAAAAGAAATTATACCCAATTCCTGTAAACCGTCCCGCTCAATCCAGCTATTCACCCAATTCCACAAAACAGCTCCCTGACCAGTGGGAACGCTGCAAACCACCACACGCCATATTCCTCCTCCCTGCAGTAAGAACGGGGGTCGAGCGTCACATGGAAACAGCTGATAAGTCTGGACATTCAGAATGGGCCCACAGAGGGAGAATTAGAGCCGGTGGTTTGTAATGTTGCAGCGGCCAAACCCCAAAGGCCACACAAAGAGACGAGTAACACACACACACACACATGGGCACACACATATATACAATTTTGGGAAATCCAAGGCCTTGAGGAAAGTATCTGGTGTGACATTATTGAAGGGTGTGCAGTCAAAGTAAATGAGAGGGAAGATGTGTAAATGAGGGTTTGAACAAAAAAAAAAAGACTTTAACAGTGTTGGGTCAAACAACAACAACTGGTTGTGTATTATTCTGTCAGACATCTGGGAAATAATTGGCAGTGTGCTATAAAATGGAGGGAAAACTTATTCATCTTCCCATAAAGTCTCACAACAACGAGCTGCAACAACTTTCACCAAGTTTACATCACAAAAATGACACAAAAACCAAAACGTTAGCAGTTAGCTGGACACAATATCTGATACTGTGATAGTTCTGAGTTCAGACGACAGGTTATCAAGGCCTCTGTGTGTGTGTGTGTGTGTGTGTGTGTGTGTGTGTGTGTGTGTGTTTGGATGCAGCTGTGTTGTGGTGATGGGCGTCATAGCTGCCTGGAAGCAGGAAGTCTGTCGGCCAGAACAACAATGACTTTATCCATGACCCACTCCACCCTATGCCTGGTGTGTGTGTGTGTGTGTGTGTGTGTGTGTGCGTGTGCGCGTGGGTGTGTGTGTGTGTGTCAGAGATAGAGGGGAACAGAAAAGGGAAAAACAGGGAAAGTACACACACCCATTCACCATCTAAATACACACTGGGATGTATATAAACTTGTTATAGGTTGTGTGTGTGCGCTGATGTTGATGTGCACACTCCCACCCCTCTCTCTCTCTCTCTCTCTCTCCCTCTCTCTCTCTCCCTCTCTTTCTCCAGCTCTGAGTGGTTGAAGCCACTAAACCAGAGCTCTGGAAAATGTCCCACATACTTGTCATTCTTCGCTACCTCCGCCAGCGTGCAGCAACACACACACACACACACACACACACACACACACACACACACACACACACACACACACACACACACACACACACAGAGCTAACCATCACCATCAGTCCTGTCATGCTTCTCCCTCCTCCTCCTCCTCCTCCCCTCATGTCATCATCCTTTCTTCTCTTTGCCTCTGCTCCTCCAAACACAGCCACCTCTACCTCCTTCATCTCTTCCATCATCTGCCTCGTCTCACTCCATCTCTCACTCCATGTCTCCTTCATCTCTCCTCCATCTGCAGGGCCAACCCACACCGGCTCTCTCACTTCAGCCGCAGGTCGGTGTGGACGAGCGACAGAAAAACCTGCTGTGAAAGTAAATGTGACTGGAGCTTGTGAAGTGATGGGAAACGCTGTTTATGTCGACGTGACGGATCACACAGATGCAGGTTCAAGAACAACTGCTGTTTCTTTTTCTCCTTTGTGTCAAAGTAACACAGCTTTTTTTCCCCTCCATATTTGGGGTATTTATTATAAAAGAACAAAAATAAAAAGAGATAAAAAGAAAGAAAATTTGACAGTGACAACTCCACTGACTGATCAGATTGGTATAAACAAACATGTCTGCCACTGCAGATCCATCCAACCAGTAACAACATGGCTATCAGCGTATCCCGTTAGCGCTTCCTCCGCCCCCTCACCTCCTACCTCACCCCTCTCCTTCCCTTCCTGCGCCCCGGCCCCTGTCCATCACTCTCTTCCTGTCTTTCAACCCTCGTCCTTCCTCCCTCCCTCCTTTCTCTCTTAATGGAGCGAGGAACGAGGGGAGGAAGGAAACGGCACCAATCTGTTTCCAAACTCAAATCAGTATTTGTCGGTGACGGCTTTGCTTGAATTCACAGAGCGAGCGGTCTCTGACAGTCTCCGGACGTAACGGGTTCATTAATCCTGTGTGGTCGTCAACAGTCAGATACGAAGCTAATCCAAATTCTTTTTTGAAACAGTGCAGTTCAATCAGAGAAACACATGATGTTTCATATCTAACATCTTAAAAAAAGCATCAGCATAGAAAAACACTTCAAATATTTGATCCGCGTTTTACATGAATGCCTCTCTGCCTGTGCTTTCATGGTTTTCCTGTGCTCCTGAACGCCTCCTCTGCGCCGTCTTTCACAGGTTTGTCCTGCAGGCGGCTGTTCAGAACCAGAATTATCACATCAATCAAAACAGAAATGTAACAGCTGCAGAATCCTGCTCCAGTCTTTTCAATGCCTCATCTCTTCCTCTTATTCCATCTCAGAACCGGAAAAAAAAAAGCCAGAAAGGATTTTTTGGAAAACAAATAGTTCAGTCAATTTTCATTTAAAGGTCTGAGCTCATAAAAGGAGAAAAAAACAGCAGAAGCAGTGTATTTCCCAACACACTGAGATATAAAAACGCATCGTGACTGCATGTGACCTGGGTTAATGTGATACGAGCTAAACATGAACGACGAGAAGATGCTACGACTGAGAATATGAAGATGTATCTGTGTGTGTGTGTGTCTGTACTGTACAGCACACAAAGCTGATCCATCTGTCTGTCTGTGGTTTGTGCGACAGACATAAACACACACTGTGTGTTAAAACCAGCCCGGTATTAATCCACAGACCTTCTGTTTGTGTGAGTCTGCCAGTGACACTCTCTTATCGCTCTGCTGAAGGCCCCTGCCGAGTGAAGAGGTTCTCCCCTCTGAGAACAATAACCCCCCCCCCCGTCGCCTGTCACAACTGTCTCTCTCTCTGTCTCCCTCCACGTCTTTGTCTAAACGCTGTCACCGTCTCAACGTCCTTCTCTGTCAGTGACGCCCCATCAGGAACCTAACAGGAAAATTACCATGTGTTTGTTTTAGCGTCTACTTAAACAAAGAGGCATAAACACAGAGGAAGACTGGAGCTGGGCTGTGTGTTAGGAATTATTACTGCGCAAGTAAAAGAAAAAAAAAGGAAAAGAAAAGAAGAATGGATGGAATGTCAAGAGGAGACACAAACGTGTCGACAACAACAGTGTCCAGCGTTGTGTCCCTGGCACATTCTTATCTGATACGGACGTTTGTACTTCTCAGACAACTTCACACACTGTTTGTGTTGCCATGCTGACAGAGGCTGACAGAGGCAGCTCCCCGAACACAGAGCCAGAGTATTTACCCCTCACCTCCTTATCACTGCAACACAACCGCCCAGGCATGAGGAGAGACAGGGAGACAGGGAGAGAGGGAGACAGGGAGAGGAGAGAGAGGGAGACAGGGAGAGGGAGGAGAGAGCACATGGCTGAAAAAAGGGGATTTCATCATGCAACAAAAGTGCGTGTGTCACCTTTTAGAAATGTGAACAAATGCAGGAAAGTTACTTTTCCAAATCACCCTGGTCTCAAACATATAAAACATATAAACTCTGTAAAGTCAGAATCACCTACTGGGTTAAGAAAAGGGTTTTCTTCTGTACTTTTACCTCTCACAGTGTATAAAGTGTAAATAGTACTTTGAAGTTGGTCAGGTTTTGTTGTTTCGCTGTTTTCCTTCCTGACAAACGTATGAGATGTTTGATGTTTTGATGTTTTGTGCACCTCAGAGCTGTGTAGAGCTGCACATCTTCTCCTCAAACAACACTGATTACATTAAACTGAGGCCGGAGAGGCTGCGAGTGCAGAGAGAACTGACAGACGTGGACTGATAACACATTAAAACACAAAATCAGTTACACACACACACACACACACGCACACACACAGACAGGCCAAACAACTTCCCAGAATAAACCATAATGTGACACGTAAAACAGGAACAATCGCTGACATCGTCATCATGGGATCAGGAGTCTGAGGAGCCACAGATCACAACACTGTTGGTGCAGGACACTGCGTCTGACGTGAAACCATGAGCAACAGGTTCGAAACGTGGTCGCTGTGTCACATGAGCGCTGTTATCCCACCATCATTTGGTTTCCTTTTATCCTGCGTCGACTCAGATTTGCATATTTGAACGGCCAGGCAGCAGAAACGAGCCTGCGTGCACCAACTGGACTCGGCTCAGACCAAACGTGGGCCAGACTCTGAGTCATATCGGAGCTCGGAGGAAGCACGACAGGCTGTCGCACACCCAGACACACTCATTGACATCTTCATACCGACTGTATGCAGTCCATACTCCGACACAAACACAAAGCTAATTTAGCAGGATTTCCAGGTGCAGCAGGAACACTGTGTAAACACTGTGTAAACACTGTGTACACGAGCATATACCCTCCATCAACGCTGACCTCTCACACAAGTGATTTTAACGAGATGGAAAACCTTAACCCGTATCACTCTGGACCCGTATGTACACACACAGCTGGGACATGGCGAGCAATCCTGACTTTGTAAGGAAAGCGTTCCGCACTCCAGATACAGACCTCGTAAACACAACAACAGCGTGTTGTAAACTCCGCACTTCAGACCAGCGTTATTAGCGGCTCTCAGGCTCCACGCAAACAAACACATGATCAGTCTCAAGATATGTGCATCCACTTTCGATGAGCGCTGACCCCCACCACCCAAACACACACCATATGCACACACACACACACACATGCACACATACACGCCGTGACCCTGAGGGTAGTTTCCCATAAGCAGCCAAGCCTCCCTCTGTGCATCATATTGCAATTATTTAAAGCCCTACTACTGAAACACAACTAGCTAATTATGGCGTCTACATAACTCCCCAACGCTGCCACCACCTCCCCCACAGACTTTTTCCATACCATGTCGGCATCGCTTATACAAAATGCACAGCACCATGGCCCAGTTCCTGTTCACATCCGCAACAAACCACAACTATTCCTCTTCACAATCTTCTTTCATACGACAAAATCGATGTGTATCACCAGCGGACCGTATGTTTTTTTACAATTCACTTCACCTTTCAGCATGATTCAGTCAACTGCGTATACGATACATCGGCACAGAACACCAGAGCAAATACACAAAACAAATGAAAATACAAACTATCTCAGTTATTTATGGTTATTTATCAAGAGCATACTTTACCTTCTCCTGTGTTTCCGTGTCAAAAAACGGTAACGTATGTGTTGATTCTTTCTCTGCTTCAGAGCTTTGTTCTGGTTCTATCACAGGGTCTGTTTGCCAAGCTGTGGCCTCTGCCTGTGGCTCATCTTCCTGGGTTCTATACCCCTGCGTCTGGCTTGTCTCCACCAGTGTGAAAAGGTTCTGTAGAAGGCCTGGCTCGAGTTGGTCCCAGGCCTGGTCTCTGGACACGAGCGGGGGAAAGTCTAAAGCGGAGCCATCCGACTCCCAGTCACTGTCCCCTGTCATGGAGCCTAAGACAAACTCTACTCCGTCCACCCCAGATTGGGTGCCCTCAGAATATGAGTCCAAGTCTAGCTCCTGAGTGTCCTCACAGGCCGAGCCAACATCTGAGGGCCCAGGTTGAGGTCGTTCAGGTGCTGCCATGTAAACAAAGCTGTCAGGGGAAAAGAAAGCTCCCTCCTCCTCCTCTGGGTCTGGGCAGCAGGGAGGCTTGGGGACAGGACTTGGGGGAATGGAGTCCTCAAGTGGAGATGGGGGACAGTCATTGGGGTACTGAGGAGGCACAGACACAGCCAGGTAAACGAAGCTGTCTGATATCACAAAGGCCCCTGAGTCTTTACTATCCAGCCCTGCACCACAGGAGCCTGATTCAGAAGGCGACTGAGGTGTAAAGGGGGCGGGTGCTGAGTCTAGTTTTGGGGTGCTAGCAGTCACATTTGCTGTAGATGAAAAATCCGGTTCTTTTCCAGGCGTATCGGATTCTGAAACAATATTTGTGGGAACAAAACAGTTTTCAGTCTCTGATGCAAAAGATGTCCCTTCCGTCAAACAACTTATTGTCACTGAAGGCTCACTAATCTCTGAGGGGGCTGGGTCATCTTGACAGGAAGTTTGAGCGTCAACATCCTGTGTACATTCATTGTCAGTTTCTCTTTCAACTGTGTGAGGAGGCTCTGGGGAGAGATCCATGAGAACCTTCTCACTGCTATCCAAACTTGGCTCAGATTGGTCGTACACATCCCACTCTGTTCCTAACTCCTCTTCCTCTCTCAAATCTGCTTCTTCCTGCTCCGTCTCCTGCACCACTTGTTCCAGCTCCTCAGCATAAGGGTTCAGAGGGCTGCGAGATGCAGAGGAGGATTTTTCTTCACAGTAATCACGCTCTGATGATGCCCCACTATCAGGGTCTATTTCAGTCTGGGCAGGTTTCCCCTGTTCACAGTTAGTATGAGTGATTTCACCAAAACCAGTTCTTTCTGGCTGGGACATGTGGACGCCGCTAGAGTCAGACTCAACTTGTTGACCAAGAGCTGAGTCTGTTGGACAGCTTCTCTCTTCTTCTTCAACCTGTGACTTTTCCTCACAGTGGTCAACATCATACTCTTCATCGATGACACCATGTTCCCTTTCACAGTCCTGTGCTCGCATTAGGTCAAAGTTTTTTATTTCCACAATGTTATTTCCAGAGTGAATGAAATCGGATTCTTTTGTAATTTCCTGAAAGTCTGGGGCAATGCTCTCAGGGTCTACAACATTAACTTCATCCAGAGGAAGAGTTCCTTCAAAATCTACCCACATAGTCTCTGCTTCATCCTCCCTCTCCTCTTCCTCTAAACAAGGCAGTGAGTAAGGATCAAGAGGCTCAGGGTCAACACTCATTTCTACTCCCTCCTCTACTTCATCCTCCTGACATTGCCTCTCCAGCTCTAGGAATAGGTCGTCCGATTCAGCCACTGAGCTGGGGCAAGGTGATGCACTGGGGGCCCCGGGGCCTCCAAACCCCGTGGGAGGAGTCAATACAGGCCAATGTCCTGAAGAGCCTGTTAAATCCCATCCCTCTGATTCCAGTATGTCCCTATCCCAGGACTGGTCAATAATCTCCCTGTTGTCTAATTTAAGAACTGCCTCCCATTCCCTTTCCTCTCTCTGAGCTCTCTCCTCCTCTGCTTTATGTCGTTCTTTCTTCCAGGCCTCCTCCCTCTCAACTATATTCATGCACCCCTCCTCCTCCTCCTCTTCCTCTTCCTCAAACTCCTCAAGAATCCGCCGCTCATCCTCCTCAAATTTGAGCTCAGAGGCTGTGCGTTCTCTAAGGTCACCACCCGGAGTGCCCCAGCCAAGCAGCCCCTCGTCAACTTCCTCCTGACTTATACAGGGGGAGAGAGGTAGACCTCCATATACTAACCCCTCTTCTTCCTTTAGGAATGGAGATGGGGGATCAAGAAGATAAAGTGATTCCTCATCTGTATTGCTATCCTCACCCAGCAGAGGAGGCAAAGGGGGGAGTACAGCAAAGTTGTGTCTCAGCCCGATTTGGGTTCTTTTACCTGTTGTAATACTACGGGGCCATGTGCGGGCCTTGGTGGGTGGGCAAAATACTGGTTTTGGTGGGATGAGTGGTGCACTGTCTCCCTGTTCCTGGTCTAAAAGTGGCGAATCCCTCTCTGAATCGGAGGTCTTAACTGACTCGACAAACTCCTCTGGGATCTGACTAATACCAGCTTTAGAGGTGCTAGTAGTCCGTCTGTGCTCACGCCCTCTTTTTTCTATCTGTCTGGACATACTGGGGCTATGCTTGGGTGTGTTTCCAGAGGGTTTGGGTGACTGGTTATTGCCGAGAACAGGTAATTGCTCTTTGGAAGGAGACGGCACCATGCGGCTCTGTTTGTGTTGTTTCTGCAGCACAGGATTAATCTGCTTTTGCCTGCTGAGAGGATGCTGTAGAAGCAGAGGCACAGGACTAAGTGTGGGTGTCAGAGAAGGCGAGGAGGAGACCGGCGGAGTGTGGGGAGCAGATGATATGGGCGAAGGTGGGAAAGGAGGTAAGGAAGGTGTGGATGAGGTAGGGGTGGATGGGAGTGGATGAGACGGAATGGACTGTACAGGAGAAACAGGAATCCCTGCCCCGGACGAACGTTTCTCTGCTCCGTCGACAGATGAAAACTCAAGTCTCTCTGCAAACTCTGGATAACTTGGGGGCATAAAGGCTTTCCAGGAGCGCCGATTTGGGTTGTCCTTCTTGTCGCCACCTTGATGCCGCCTCTTGACCACTGCAGCCACCCCACCAGATGAGGATGGAGCAATTGGCAAACCTGGACCTACAATACCAACTGGTGGTGACATTATCTGAAGATCACCAGTTAGCTTTAAGGCATCAAAGATCACCCTCTCGTCTAGTTTCTTCACTCCTCCTGCGTTATCGACATTCCTGGAGACAAAAACCCCACCAATGTCAGCTCCAATTGTGCCATTGCTAGATAATGTGCTTCCCTCTCCCCTCGTCTCCCCACCAGAACCAAGGGTGCTCCTGGAAGGTTGACAAAGTTTGGCCCCTTGATCAATCTGTTCATTGATGCGCATAGTATCATATATAGATCTCTGGGGCACATAGCAATCCTCAATGTACGCCTCATCCTCATCACCTTTTCCAAGGCAGCGAGGGTTCTGCCTCAGGCAGTCCGGACGACTCAGGGGTTTCCCCATCCTGCCCAGCTAGCTTCTGGGCTGCCACACAAACCCAGCTGTGGCTGCGATTTAAGGTGCAGATGTGACAGACAGAAAAAAAAAAAGCTGTCAAGACAAGTGTCTTTGAGGAAAATGAATTCCTTGACTTTCAAAAGTCCTCAGTCCAGTAATCCACGAAAACACACAGTCCATTTGGCTGCATGTAACAAATCCTTCAGGTTTCACATTCTAAAAAATAGAAATGACGATCATCCACAGCCTCATCTCATCTGATGCAGTCTTATTATTCTTGTCTATGTCACTTCAACGCTTGAGCATTTCCCCCGTCTGTCTGAGATGCTGTGTGGCACGAGTGAGGCAGCGAGAGAGACAGCCCTCCTCCACCTCCTCCTCGACACCATATTACTCACCAGCTCTGCTTATGTGAGGAATGCGGGAGAATGAGGAAGACGGTTATCATCGCCCTCTCTGGGAAGTCCAAAGTCTAAGGTGAGGTGAGTACCATGCAGATAAACAGTCAATTTGTCTTGCTGTCAAAAACACAGAGTCGTGCCGTCTCCTCTTAACTCTCCATGCTCCTGCTTCAGGTCTCCTGGCTGTGGCACCACAGCGAAGGCTTGGATAACTTCACCAGGCCCAGTGAGAGGCAGGAAGGGAAGTGTCAAAGTCTCCTTTTAAGGTGAGAAAACCCACTCCGTTATATAAAAGAAAGGCTGCGTGGGGTGCAACGAGTAGAAGAGTGCGGTACCCCTGAGGAATTGTTTCACTCCTTATCTTCCTTTGTTCCAAAAATGCATCTTGCGGGAAAAACAAATGACAATCTGGTAAATGAAAGACACAAAAGTCCTCTTTTAGATCCGAGGTGAGAAAAGCCAGCTTAAGAAAAAGACAAAAATAGAATATGTGTTTTACCAGGCCACTTTGTGGTCCTCGGCTTCCATCAGGACAAACCCTAATTTAGTCTTACACCTTACTACCATCATCACACTGTTACCACTGGTGGTGAAAGGAACTCCATCATCCACGCAGCCGTGCAGGCTCAGTCCTGAAGAAAGTGTTAAATCCAGAACAAAGGGAGAAGCAGTGAAGAGAAATCCCTGTCAGTGTTTCACTTCTCTTCTTTCATCTCGCTTTGCTTTCTCTCTCTCTCATCCTCAGCTCGCCCACAGCTCCGGGGGAGAGGTGGTGCTGGAGGATTGAAAGCAGGCAGGATCTCGGAGGGGGTGAGGCCGGAGCGAAGGAGGGCATCTGGGGGTAGATAGAGGAGGGGGCTGGGGGCTGTGTCCTGGACCAGCCAGGCGAACAGGGACTGTGTCCAGAGGGCAAAGACCCAGACGGTCCTCCCAGCTCCAGTCCCGGCTCCAGTCCCGGCTCCAGTCCCAGCTCTGCTGAAGGCAGCGTCTTCCCCCGCAGACGACCCCAGGACACGCTCCCTTCCCATTCGCTCTTTCTTTGCCGTCTTCCCTCTCCTGCTCCGGACTCCGCACAGAGACAGAAACAAAGTGCCACGCAATCCCAGTTCCTCTTCTTCTTCTTCTTTTCTCTCTCTTTTCTCTCTCGGAGCGGTGTGGGCTCAGCTCTCGCTGTCTTTCACTCGCAGCCTCTGTTCTCAGGCCGCCACACAGCTGAAATGGTTTGCAGCTGCTAAAAAAATCTCTCTCTCTTTTCCCTCTCACTCTCACTCTCTCGCTGCTCTCTCTCCCCCCACCTCCTCCCTCTCTCTCACTCACTCACATGTCCCTCTCTCTCTCACTCACTCCCTCTCGCTCGCTCCCTCCCCACTCTCTCTCTCTCGCTGTTTGTATTTGAATTCAGCTCCGTTTGTTCTGTTTCCTGCACTCGTATTAAAACACAGGAAGTTCTCCAATCACGCCGGTTTCCTCTCTGCACAAGGACAAAAAAAAGAAAAACCACGAGACAGAGAGAGAGAGAGAGAGAGAGAGAGAGGGAGGGAGGGAGAGACGCAGGCGAGGGGGAGTTCAGTGGCGATGGCGGGGGAGGCGGGGTGTTCAGAGGAGGTGTGGAGGAGCCAGAGAGAAACAGTCATAAAGAGGAGAATTTTGCTCATAACCAGGAAACATCAGCTGAAAAACCCAAACGCAACATTCTGCGACTGACACTGTTTCCAAATCAATAAATAAAGGAGTGAACGGACGTAAACACTTTACTTTGCCAGAACTGAATCCAGATGGTTTCAGCCGAGCAAACTGCAAAATATACACAGACTCTCCCTTTAATGTGACCGGGTCCCGTTTGTCTGGGACGAGTGATGTGGCTCGGTCACAATCTTTGTCATCTACCTTTAATTCTCTGGGGTCAAAGTGCCTTTCCTGTGGGGCACTGCCCCCTGAGAGAGAAACAACACAGAGTCAAAGAGAGAGAGAGGAGGAAGAGGAGGAGGAGGGATTGACACAGGGAGGCGGCGGAGACGGGGTGGGACAAGGCTTATCAGAGATGAGCCGTTGACCAGGTCGTGGGCAAACCGGTAAACGGGTCTGATCCGTTTTTATTCACATTATTTCCTCCTTTGTTTTCCAGCTGCACCTCTTTTCCTCATTCCAACAGAAACTGGCAGCGACAGAGAGGCTGCTGGTGTGAAAAATAAATATGGACAAGCTGTGGAGACACACACACACACACACACACACACACACACACACACACACACACCTAAAGTCTGGGATATTCACGGGCTCCACTTGTGCATTCCCGTCTGCGCCTTCACTGAAACCCAATCCGGCCGGGGAGTGTGAGTGTGTCAGGGAGCGGGGCCGGGAGGAGAAGGGGCCGTGCAACAAAAAGCAGCAGAGGGAGGGGGGAGGTGGGGGTGGGGGTGATGGTGTTGTCTGCTTCTTCAGGATGCCACACAAACAGAACAGCCACCCAGTCAGTCAGAAAGGGGGGGATACCCACAAACGAGGCAACCCACAGCCCCGCAGCAGAGGCCCGGATCTTTACACCGCTTTGTTTTTCCCCTGTTGTCCAAAGTTACAGGCGTCTCCGAGCTGGTTGTGGTTCCTCCACCTTCTCCTTCTCCTTCTCTGGAATTCTTCTTCTATCCGTTTGTTTAAAGCCGTCCAGGTTCTCTCCCTTCTCCTGATTCCTACAAGAGGAGTCCTCCCTCTCTCAACTGTTGCACGCTGCAGCCCGTGGTCTGCATGTCAAATATGCTAAATACTCCACTCTTTCTTTTTAACTGCCCCCATCGCTCAACCCCCCCCACCCCCCACCCACACCCACACACACACATACACACACACACCCGAACCTCCCACCCCCCTGTGTCAGTTGCACTGCAGCTGTCATTGCTGCGTCCAAGGCAAACGTCTTCATAGAAACAAAAGGGGTTTGTCACTGGTTTGCCTCACACACACACACACACACACACACACACACACACACACACACACACACACACACAGATGTGGGTCAGCTACCAGGAGACATGGGGGGGCGGGGGGGCACAGGGGGAGTGAGTGAGTGAACAATAGAAATATAATATAAATAAACGGATTATTCCTGATAAACTCAGTCATTCAAACTGCGCCCCCCACCCCACCCCCGCCTCATTGACTGCAGCCCGGGTCAGAGTCTGTGCCCCCTGATCTAATTAAAGTTAAATGTGATTAGTCAGTTTCTTTCTGTGACCCCCAACAGCCCCCTCCTCTCTGTTTTCATTCTCATTCATTCGCCGTCACGACCGGTTTCAGAGTCACAGAGCTGAAGAGATGGGGTGTGTGTGTGTGTGTGTGTGTGAAGGGACGAGTGAGTGAGGGAGTTTGGGTCGTGGTGTTGTGTGCCGGCACTTTGGATCACATCACCTAATGAAAGACTGTCACACACACACACACACACACACAAGGCTGCGGCCCCCCCCCCCCCCCCCCCCCCCCCCCCGCCTCATTGACTGCAGCCCGGGTCAGAGTCTGTGCCCCCTGATCTAATTAAAGTTAAATGTGATTAGTCAGTTTCTTTCTGTGACCCCCAACAGCCCCCTCCTCTCTGTTTTCATTCTCATTCATTCGCCGTCACGACCGGTTTCAGAGTCACAGAGCTGAAGAGATGGGGTGTGTGTGTGTGTGTGTGTGTGAAGGGACGAGTGAGTGAGGGAGTTTGGGTCGTGGTGTTGTGTGCCGGCACTTTGGATCACATCACCTAATGAAAGACTGTCACACACACACACACACACACACAAGGCTGCGGCGGTTAAAGGTTCACGCCGCTGTTGTCGGTGTCGAGAGGCCTGAGACCACTCAGTGCGAGCGAGTGACAAAAACACAAACACAGGTGGAGGAGGTGAAGAAACGTATCAGTGACTTTTCCAGGTCATTTGTTTGCTCATGGGGGAAACACCTGTCGCCAGGAAACTACATGTCTCTCTCTCTCTCCTTTCACCCCCCCCCCCATGGTAAACCTCTGATCCATCATTTCAAAAGACTCTCATTTAATGTCATTTTCTTACTCAGCGGCTTATTCTTCATTCTCTCTCTATCCATCCCACTCACCCCCTCCTCCTCACACCTCCCTCCCCCAACAGTAACCTGGCAGCAGCCATCGCTCTCTCTCTCTCTCTCTCTCTCTCTCTCTCTCTCTCTCTCTCTCTCTGTGCTTTTACTCTCCTACACCGCCCTCCTTCCTCCAACTCTCTGGGGTAGTTTTATATTAACTAGCAGAGCTTTTCACCTGCCGGTGTGTGTGTGTGTGTGTGTGTGTGTGTGTGTGTGTGTGTGTGTGTGTGTGTGTGGCAGAGAGCGTTTATTGTTTTCAAACCTACTCAGTCTGAGGGACGAGCACTGAGACTCCCCCTCCACACACACACTCACACACACATTCACTGAATGTCACACAAAGGCAATGATGAGTGTGCAAGTGCACATGCATGCACACACGCACACACACACACACACACACACCATATAGTCATGCTCAACAGCTTCAATAAACACACCTGTCAATCACCTGCACACACCACTGCCCGTTTCAAACTTTGCAGATTGCAGAGTGCTGATTTGCACTCGTTTGTGTGTGTGCGTGTGTGTGTGTGTGTGTGTGTGTGTGGGTCGGTGTGCAGCTCCTTGTGTGTTTAATTTAACGGTAAATTAGCCTGCACATACACACACACTTTTTTTTTTTACGCATATAAAAACTTAACACGTTCCCCCGTCTGGTTTTCTGTGTGTGTGTGTCTGTGTGTGTGTGTCTGTGTGTGTGTGTGTGTCTGTACCTGGCAGCCTGCACTCTCTGTTACAGATGGAGTTTAATGTCTGTGTGCGATTAATGCTGGATGAACTTCTACACATGATTAACACTGTCGATTCTCTGCGGTGATTTACACAAGTTGAACAGAAGGTAAAAATAGTCTGACCCCCCCCCCCCCCACACACACACACACAACACCACCTGTGAGGCTGCCTGCTGGGAGGTCAACGGCAGAGGTCATCTCTCTTTTCTCTCCCACACTCACATACCTCCTACTCTCTTCCAGCCCCCCTCCCCCACCCACACACCTGAATCTGTGTCTCAGAGAGATCTGACACCACCACTTCACTGCAGCTCCAACCTCCTGTCAGCCCCCCCCCCCTTCAGCTGCACCTCATAATTTAATCTGTGAATCCACAGGTGGGCAGATCATAGTATATACAATATACAGTTCAATTAAAACCACAACAATTATGTATATTATACGTATGTATACTATACATTTGTATGTGTGTGTGTGTGTGTGTGTGTGTATAATAATATATATATAATAAAAAGAATCGCACTATCTTTCTCAGATCATTTGTTGTACTCGTTAGTCTAAACGAGAGCAGTGATATAACGACCCTGCCTGTCTCACCATCCTCTCTTGGTGCAGATTCATGTCAGAGTGGTGTCGTGGAATCAGTCCGGCGGAGTGAGAGCGAGAGAGTGAGAAAAGACCGAGTGAGAAGGCCGGACCCAGCCAGGGCATGCCTCTCTAATTCACAACAGCTGAAGCAATACAGGACCTGAGAATGGAAAGACTCATGCATCTCACACACACGCACACACACACACACACACACTCACACACACACACACACTCCCAGACACATTTAGAACAGTTATATATGCAAAAAAAAGTGTGTGTTTGACATGAATATAGTGTGTATGTGTGATTAGCTGGAGGAATGTCGGGCCCTTACAGAGCATCACACACCTAAGTAAGAGTCACGCACACAGACGCACACAGCAGTAAAACATTTCATGCACACACATACACAGACACATACGCAGACAGACAGAAAGTAGTCCGGTGCGTGGGGAGTCATGGGAGGGTGACTGGGTTCTGACACACTGACCCTCCTGACAACACTCTGGATGAGGTTTCAGACTCATGAGGTCCAGTCAGACCTGTAAGCATCATGGTCCAGCAGCGTTTCTCCTCCGTCAGCTTCTTTCATGCGTTGACTTTCATACATTCTGTGGTTGTCAGTAAGTTAACTGGTCTGGTTTTGGTTTCGTGGGCACAGCCTGCGAGCAGGGGCCTGGGCCAACATGGACGACACCGGGCATTTTATTTATTTAGGATGTTATAAACTTTCTTTGGGGTCAAACTGAGGGAAGATGTGTTTTGTTTTTTTTTCATGAGATAGTGAAAACTCCTTTAGCACATGTCCGTTACACTGTTATTTGTGTTCGGGACACAAATCAATGACATTATTTGTTGACACGAGGTCATATTTTACGCGTACAGCACAGGACGTGGCCCACAGGCTGTCTCTGTCTCTGTCTCTGTCTCTGTCTCTGTCTCTGTCTCTGTGTTTAATGTGATGAACGGGGATGTAGAGCTGTTGGAATCTATCTCAGATACATAAATATATAAAATATATATATAAAAAAATATATCAGACTCTTCTAACAGAAAACACGCTTTGACTCATGACACTGGTGATTTATAATTTCCAGACCTGAATAGAAACTGTTCACTTGCTGTGGACCTCTCTGACTCACCCACATTAAAACATGTGCACGCTGGAGCACAGGCAATAAATTTCATGGGCTTGTTTTAACACATGAGGGGCGAAAAAAAAATGTAATTTTACAAGCAACAGGGCAGCGACTGTATCAGACTTATTATCTGATCATTATGAACAGCGAGGACGTCAGTGTGAAAATCAGGACACGTCCAGCTTCACAGCATGGACCAGAGCTGCTGCCCCAGTTTGGCTGGACGTCCACACGGCTCATTAAAGAGAAGAGTTGCTGACACAGCGGTGTCAGGAAGGACAGTGAGTCACGGGTCTGCAGAGACTCTGAGGGACCAGAGAACAGGATGATGAGGTGGAGAGGGGGGAGAGCTGTTGTCTCCAGAGCGACGGAAGACGAGAGAGGACATGGAGACGGGGACAGGGTGAAGACAGGGGGAGGACTGCAGCCGTGATTTAGGACGCGATTTTTAACATAAAGCGCGTACACAAAGACACACAAAGACACACACACACACACACACGCCTCGTGTTCTGCTGTCACCCAGACTAACCAGCCCTTCTCTGGAATGTCCATCTGCAGCAATGGGTTTCGCGTATCATAATGTTTAACACGAGTGTGCGTGTGTGTGTGTGTGTGTGTTTCTGTTTTTCTCATCCCACCCAGAGACTGTGTCAGCTGCTTACGAACACAGGCAGCAGGGAACATGGAGAGGGATGTTAATGCCACACCCTAATGCATGTGTGTGTGTGTGTGTGTGTGTGTGTGTGTGTGTTGAGGAGACAGCTGAGATTCCAGTTGCGCCCCGAAAAAGACAGGAATTAGAAGCATCCTCTGTTGCAGGGTTCATGCACACACACACACACACACATATATATACACACACACACACGTCTCATCAGCCCACAGAGCAAACCTAAATACAAACACAGATTCCACAGTAGCACATATGTGCAGACAGGACGGCCATGTATAAACATGTACATGAGAAATACCTCAGCTCTGACTGGGACACAGACACACGGAGACGTTTCAGGAAAATAAACAAATACACAAAAACATCATCAACATAATTGAGAGGTTTCCAATTAATATTAGTTATTTCATTACTAATTTTACTTTTTGAAAAAAGTTTCTCCTTTCTGTTCATGTTTTTCTTTTGCCAAAACAAGAATACAATAAATAAATTGATATTATAACTGAGATTCCTTACTTAAATTATAAGTAAACACTGGAGAAGGTTAGAATGAATGCAAAATATATAAATAAATATTTTTAAAAATGAAATATTATTAAAAAAGAACAATAATAGATGTTTCGTTGTACATGGAATATATGTATATATAATCATCTTCTTCCTTACTCATCCTTGTAATTGGCTGTATGATAAATCTATGGGATGCCACCAGCTGACACGTAGTAATTTCACAATAAAAGTATTGTTTAAAATTACGCGTGTTGTTAGAATTTTGACCTTGTTCACATTTGGCTTTAATTTAGAAACCAACCGATCAAAGGAGAAGTAAACAAGGCTGTAACTTGGAGAAGTCACTACATGGTGCAGCCCAACACATTATGGTCTGCACCAAAATCAAAGGAGGGAGGTTTCACATGTGTCCCATAAGTACTCTGATTTTTATAAGTGTTGCATTATGAATGAGGAACATGGAAGAAGAGCGGTTTTCCCTCCGGACCCAGAGAGATCACTGTTGGGAAGTTTGAACAATAACCTGACGACATCACCTCCCACACACACACACACGCACACCCTTCGCCCCGAGCCCCTTGTCTCGCTAAGCACTGCGATGACATCATCGCTCCGGATTGGAAATGGGGTCTGGTGGGGGGAGGGGAGGGGTGGCCTGGTCTGTTTTGGAGCCAGACAGACATGTTTAGGTTTGAAATGAGCCGGCTTGGATCGGTTACAGCGGGAGAGGGAGTGAAGGCAGAGCGAGAGAGGAGAGGAGAAACAGTTTCACACCTTCTTCCCTCTGCCGCTGGTCAGAGTATCAGAGCAGGACGGAGGAAACGTTGACTGTGACTCAGAGAGGAGATGAAATGAAAGCGATGGCAGGGGGCCGTCAGAGGAGAGAAGAAGAGAAGGAACATGTGGTGAACCCTGCTCTATCCTGTTATTTCCTCATCTCTGATCTCAGAGCTTTATAATCCCACTCTGCATCATCATCATCATCATCATCATCATCATCATCATCATCATCATCATCAGCCAGCGTTTTATTCACATGCTTCTTTTCTGCCCCTTTCTCCATTCTCCCCGTTACACCTCTGCTATCTCTCCCCTCCTGCTCTCCTATAAATACCCCCCACCCCCCCCCCCCCCCCCAGCTCCAGATACAGCGACAGGCCATTTCTTCATTTCTCTCCACACAGCGCAGACAGTAGCTATGATACGACCTGCACCCGGCGTGTCAACACTCTGTCTGCAGCTCGCCTCATACTGCACAGCTTTAATGGAGGAAACTCATTCAGAAGCCATCGATTCTGACTCCGCTGACCAATCTTCACAGAGGAAGACAAAAATATTTATTTAAAAAATATTGATATATATATATATATGAATCAAAAACAAGGAGTTAAAATATTTTAAATTACAGACTCAAGCGATGGGAGCAGGTTTCCAGTTTTCTTCTAGAGAAGTCGACATCAGCACTAAAAACAAAGGATGAACACCTGAGCCGAATGAGAATAAATATTAATACTTCCTCTTATTCAGCTGATTATAATATGTAAATATTGATAACATCATAATAGAGCTGTTTCCGCTGACAGGAGTTTTTTGTTCCATTAAGTGACTCATACAGGAGAAAAAACAACAACATATGGTTTAAACCATGTGACGCTGTGAACTTAATATCTGCTGTATCCTGATAACAGCCAGGCCTTTGACATGTCAGCACACCTGTAAATGTGATCACTGACGAGCCTCATGTAATTACACACCGCTCACCGCTTCACACGCTTTGTCTGATGCTGATCTTTCTTTTTTTTTTTTTCAGGTGAAGCCCATTAAAGCATCTCACAGATACAGTGTCTCTGTCTCCTTCCTCTCAACACCTCTTTATCTCCTCTGCCACACAAAACTCCACTCGCTGTGGTTTGGAGACCGGCGAGGGGGGAACGGGAGGAACAGACGGCGGGGGTGGAGAAGAACCGAGCACATAAAGAGGTTAGTGGAACAAGGGAGCGATGTAAGGACGGAGACGACGCTGCAGGAAATACCCACATAACAACATTCAGAGAGACGACAAAAAGAGCGAGTCGAAATGAAAAAGCAGAAACGAGGATGAAAAAAAACCCCACAAAATAAAAAGCTTTGGTCCACCCACACATCTTGACAACACTGAAACCGATCGCTCTCTGGGGGAAGAACATGGCTCCTACTGAAATGTTCTAAATGCATCAAAACGATGAGTGCTCATATCAAATGAATCAGCAGTAATCTTCTTGGAGCATTGAGTGGTGGGAGGACGGTGCAACACGTGCAAACTCCTCCTGACCTCTGCACACACCTACGCCGTTTCTTCTTCTCCTGCACTGGATGTTACATCATGTCAAGATGATGTGCTCCTCACTGATAGTAGTCAAACTGAGAGAGAGGTTCAAACGCAAACAAACTAACAAACTGGGTTGTCCTGTTTGATGAGACAAACACGACTTTCTGTGTGAACTACTAAAAATATAATAATCCGTTTGGCAGTCAGTTGCCATGGCTCCCGCTGAGAGCTTTCTTACATCTGGTACTTTACAGTAACTGGTAAATACTTGAGGTAAATAACAACAATATGAACTGACATTTCCCAGACTTTAACACAACCGAGTGCCACAAACCACAAGAGAGGCGATGAGAAGGATGTGCAATTTGCTCTGGTATCAAATTTAGACCATTGTCCGTCACCACAATGACAAGGCTAACAAGTTCAAAAGGCTGGGAGGACGCACAGAGGAGTGTGTGTGCGTGTGTGTGTGTGTGTGTGTGAGAGAGAGACAGAATGTGTGTGTGTTGTGGGAAATGTTAAGAAAAATGCAAAAGCAACATAATTATCTTTAGGGGGAAAAAGTAAAAGGCGACATGATTCAGCAGCATGTCAGGCTGCTCAAAGAGATGTGTGACTCAACTAAATGTGCACGCACACACACACACAAATCGAAACACACAAACACAGACACACACAGACTGTGACCTCATGCTCTCGAGAGGAATCAGCGAGGGGAAATGATGGATACAGATCTCCTCTGAGGCATCTCCAATATTGAATGTCACTATTCATCCCTCTCCAACGCGCGCACACACACACACACACACACTCACATTCATGCAAACTTGCGCGCACACACCCACACAAACCCATACCTTTGTGCTAAACCTAAACTCCTGTTACATAAAAGACCTTTCTGTTCATCTGTGTAAATGGTTTTTAAATGGCTGGATGGAAAAGGAAAAGACTGCGAAAACAAACTTCAACCTCTTAACCCGGAAATAACTGACATTTCAAACCACACAACAGAATGGGTATTAACACTGCCACAAAGTACACACACCGCTGACGTATGCACTGTAATACATGACAAAAAAAACCACACCAAATTGTGTCCAATTAAGATCGAGATATTTAAGAAATGTAGAATATTTCTCTTTGTTTTCAACACTGGACACGTTTTGTGCGTTTGAATCCGCCCACACACAAACAAACACACACGCAGCACATCTGAGTAAATAACCACCAGCTGACGTCCGTCCTACCTTGAACTCCTGCAGCTGCTGCTTGATCATCTCCACCTCTGTGCCGACCAGGCCCTGAGCGTTCAGCCCCTCCTCAGCTCTTCCCAGCAGGCCTTGCAGCTCAGCCGCCAGACGGTAGAACTCCTGAACCCTCCCGGCCGCGTCCTCGATCTGGTCCAACCTGGCCTGGCCACGCTCGCTCAACTGGAAAAAAAACAGAATTCAACCAAATGAAATGATTAAAATATCAAATTCATACTCGTATTGGATTTCAAACAGTCGATGGAACAGTGACTCCCTCACCTTGCCAGCTTGGCGGCTCAGAGCTTCTGTCTCCCTCCGGAGAGCCAGGAGATCCGGGGAGGAACCCTCTCGCCGCAGCATGGTGGTGCACTCTGATGCGTGACCCTCCAGCTCTGACCTCAGGTTGGCCAGACGCGACAGGAAGCCCCTCAGGACGTCTGCCTGAGACGCCAGGGAGTCCACGTCTCGTCCAACGGGACTGAGCGAGTCCAGTTCATCGTCGAGATCGGCAAGGCGTGAGAAGACGTCACGCACGTGAGACTGGACCTCACCGACGCCCTGCAGCCGAGACTCCAGGGACGAGCAGCAGTTTTCAATCTGATGGAGGACGAGGACAAACAGGTGAGTGAGGAGACGCACAAGTCAAGTTTCTAATTCATCAAAGTGAATCAGGATTGTGTCAAAAGTCAAATGACTTTTATTCAGGGCGTCAGACCCAACCGGGATATAAAATATATAATACATAAAGTTACAAAAAGAGAAAACCTTAAAAAGTGGAATAAAAAGAGGGGAAAAAAAGCACTGGAAGAAAAGAATGTGTAACCAGACCAGAAAATGATGCAACACGGCAGGAAGTAAAAATAGATTCTGTGTAGGTGCAAAAAGCGACAGAGAAGAAACATCACGGAGGAGAAGGCTGATCTGCATCATCTCCTCCTGCAGCACAGCGACTCTCCCCGGAACGCCAATGAACAGCGAATGTCCAGAAATTGACCTTTAACCCTAAATGGAACGTTTGGAAACTGCGTCGCGGAAAAACAGCTGGTGGTGAAATCTCACTGCTCGGGTTTACATGTCAAACTGTGATGGAGAGTCACATTTCCACCATGACCATATATGACGAGCGGGACTCGTCTGAGAGCTATAGCTGTTCTGCTCTGTGTCTCAGCTCACACACACACAGACACACACACACACACACACACACAGAGACTAGACGTGACACCCTCTCACACAGTGACCCCCTTTGGTATAAATAGTTCTCTCGGTTGTACAACATCTCTTCCCTGCAGACTGAATTAATTGTCGGGGTGACATGAACTCATCACGGCCGTGGCTGTTTTTCCACAGCTGCCTGCTGCTGCTGCTGCTGCTGGGAGGAGGAGCATCCCTCACTGCTGTAATATACGGCTCAGGCATATTTAATGAACTCGTTAAAGGCCTCTGTGATGATAATATAAACCTGCTAACCCCGACCTGGTATTTTCACTCTCAGCTTCTCACCTTGCCAGTAACATCGTCGTACTCTTTCTCCGTGTCCCTCGCCTGCTCCTGAAGCCTCCGTGCCCCCTCAGTGCTGCCTCCTGGTGTCTGAGGTGCATCCTGTACCAGCCCCTGGGCCAGGTCTCTGAGGTAGATCACCTGAGGCTGCAGGGACCTCAGGTTCTCCTGCTGACTCCTCAGCCGCTCCAGGCTCTTAGCGCTGCACGCCTGAACGGAGGAGAAGTAAAGAATGGAAACGTTTGTTCATTTTCTCTCAACCAGTCGGAGGTGACGACAGTACGAGCATCTGCTCTCAGTACCTGAGGACCCAGAGCTTCCTGGACTTCAATCTGGTGCTTGGCAGCCTCCAGCCTCCTCTCCACAGCCTGTCTGCCCTCCTCAAACTCCTTCAGACGTCCAGCCAGTTCCTCCAGCTGGGAGCTGCGCTGATGGAGCCTCTCCCCGAGTCCGTCCGCTCTGCGGTTCAGCTGAGCCTTCTCGTCTCGCACCTACAGAAAACACGTTCACACACGTTGACTTTTCTCCATTCAGCAGTTTGTGACTACTGCAACAGTAACTTTTGAATCAGGTATTTACCTCCTCCTCTCCAACGCAACACTGTTCCAGCAGCTGATCGGCTGCAGCGTTGAAGACCTCGAGCAGAGGCTGCCGTCTCTCCAGGTCCAGTGACAGAGCTTTGGCTCTTTGCACGGCTTCATCCAGGGCGGAGTAATCCAGTGACGGTTGGATCTCCTCTTCCTTCTCTTCACAGTCTGATAACCACGGCGTCAGCTCTGCTTTGTGCTGCTGGTAGGTTTCTGCCTTGTTCAGCGTGTTCTTCAGTCTGCTCTCACGCTCTGAGACCCTCTGGTTCAATCCCTCCCAGTCCTGTCGCAACGAGGCCAGGTGGGACTGAAGAGCCGAGCGTTCGTCTCCGCCCGCTGGGAGGGTGGCGAGCAGCGACGCTCCCTCCGCCTGGATCAGCTCATAGGAACCTCGCTGACCGGCGATGCCTCGCTGCAGCTCGTCCGTCTGTGCCAGCAGGGCGCGGATGGCGTCTGGTTGGCAGGGCAGGTCGTCGCTGGGTGACTCTTTGAGATCCACCTGCTTGTCCAGCCAGGAGCGCAGCTCCTCAAACATCTGCTGGAACTGCTGGGTGGAGGACAGCGCCGCCTGGAGCTGAGACAGACCGTCGGCTGCAGCAGAGCAAAGGGGATTAGAACCATAAACACTGAAACACGATGTCAAACAAAAACGCCGAGAGGTCTTCCTGGGTTTATTTCACCGGATTTGTGAGCAGTGTTTTCACAACAGTATTCCTGCTACAGCCGAATAAATACAGTCGTTAATGTGGACCGTTATCTCTGTGCAGAAGATATCAACGTAAACATAGCAGACCGCTGGCTCATGCTAACGCAGACTACAACAGAATAAACTCCACATACCGGCGCGCTCCTCCAAGCTCCTCAGCGGCCCGCCGACGCTCTCCAGACGTTTATTCAGCTCTTCCTTCAGATACGGTTCAGCCACGATGGTGCTCAGCTCCTGGCACAGCCTCTCGGCCTCGGCCAGCTCGGCCCGCCGTCTCTCCAGCTCTGAGCGGATCTCGCCGGTTTCCTGCAGCCGACGTTTCAGCGCCTCGGGCTGGGCGCTGAGTGAGGCCTGAGCGTCCAGCCGTTCACTCAGAGCAGAGACGCTGGAGGAGAGTTCTCTCAGCAAGGCCTGAGCAGGAGACGAGGGAGGTTATGAAAAATGTTCCTGTTCCTGATATGATGCTGTATCTTCAACATAAAGCCGCCTGGACTTATCTCACCTGGTACCGTTGGCTGGTTCCTTGGGCCTGCTCGATGTTGTCTGACCTCTGGGTCAGTCGGTTCGTTAGGTCTTCCCACTGCTGGGAGATGGAGCCCAGCTCGGTCTGCACCTCGGCCAGGTCCTTCGCGTCCTGGGCGGAGTCACAGGCCTGGGAGAGAATCCCCTCAGCGGAGCGGGTCAGCTGGTCGTACTGAGGACGCCTGGTATCAAACTCACGCAGCATGAACTGAAACAGAAAGAGTCAGAGTCTGAGGAAACCTCGGGAAATGAGCCATATATTTTATATTTTGATAAATATGAATATAAAATATAAATGTATATGTAAATATTACATATAAATATTTAATATTTGTTTTTTATGACAGTCTATTTCACTTTGAGCTGAGTTTTTTTCCCGTACACACCTGGACTTGCTGTTTCTGTGTGTTGAGCATGTTTGGGTCGATGCTCAAAGGTCCCAGCACGCTCATCATCAGCTCCTTCTCCCTCAGCCACGGGCCCAGCTGATTGGCCGCAGAGGCGAAGCTGCCCAGCCTATCAGCACACGTCTCCAGCTCCGCCTGCCTCTGGGCTGCAGTCTGATTGGCCGTCTGCCAGCGGGAGTCTGGAGGAGTGAGACAATAAAATCATCCTTTTCTTATTGTTATTATTATTTTTTAAATAAAGAGTCCCATGACAGCACAGTGAAATATGACAGCGATCAGTCGTTAGCATGACATCAGTGATGGTGGTGGAAGGATGGTGATTCATTTGACTTTGACTCGATGGGAAGATCAACACTGACAATTCAGACATTGTTCCTCCACACGTCCTACTTCTTCTGTCTCTCTTTCCCTCTCTGACTCATGTTATGGGCATCCAGCAGTGTGTGTGTGTGTGTGTGTGTGTGTGTATTTGTAGCAGTTTACACACTTATGAAAAGGCATTATGAAATATGAAAGATGATACAAAGGCCCCTTCTTGGATTTCACTTTCAATATATTGGTCCTGGTTACCTCACACAAGGACGATTATTAAAATGTGCAAAGGAACAAACGGTTTGACAGAACACTTCCCACTCGTCCCCTGTGGAACACTCATCTCAGCTTCTCTCCGTCTCCTGGAGAGATTCAGACCAACTCTGAACAGTAAAAACGCCTCAGGCCTTTTCGTGTTTATTCTGATAATGTTTTGCAGCCGATCTTCTTCGGTGACATTTTCATTTCCTACGTTCATTTTTCTTTACACCTTTATGCAGAGGTCTGACAGATACCAGGAGACAGAAACTCGCTGAATCACATTTCTCCAAACAGGTGACTCACTGTTTCAGGTTCCTCAGACTGTGTTCTTTGTTTACATCAGCACCATGCGTCTTCTGTACATATTATCTCCATGTGACTGCCTCGGATTCTTACACCATATAATTACTGAATAATGCACACATACACACATGTTTCTTTACTTCTTAATTAGACTGTTGTATGTCCTGTCAATGATTATATGATAATAGATTATATTAGTAATATTATTATTTCTATGACTCTATATGTCATTGTCTAGTTTTTGCCTTCTCAGTGTCTGTTCCTCGCCGTGCGTGCTTTTGTACCTATCTCCTGCAGCTGCTGTCTCCAGCTGTCTGCCTCAGGAGAATCCGGGTTGTCAGCGATAAGCGTCCTCAGTGTGTTCTTCAGCTCCTCGACCTTCACAGAGTGATCAGCCAGTTCAGACAGCAGGGCCTGAGGAGCAAACACAAAACACACACACACAGACATTTGTGCTACAAATCTAAAATGCAATGCAAAAATATGGAGGGGGATTTTTGTTGCATTGTTACTACGAGTTTCCAGACCCCAGCCCTGTGCTCTACCTTGTTCTCCTTGGCCTGGGCTCGTACCACCTCAGGTTTGGAGGGGGAGGCGGTCTGCCCCTGCTTCAGACTGAGCTCTCTGTCTGTCAGCCAGGTCCTGAGCTCCTCCGCACCCTGCCGGGCCTTCTCCCTCAGCTCCAGTGACGCCTGCTGGCGGCCAAGGCGTTCTCTCAACTCTCCGCCCAGCGTCTCGTACCGATTGTTCACATCAGACACGGCCACCTGGAGCTCTGTCAGGTCTGAGGGCACAGCAGGAGAAGCACAAAGGTCAAACAGGGCCGAGACACAAAGAAGCAGAGTATGGAGGAGGCGGTGTTGTTTACCTTTGCAGGTGTGGATGCCATTGACACTGCTGGGACCCGCTGAGCCGTTGATTTGAGGGGCACCTGAGTGAAAGACACACACCTGACTCAGACAGCGGCACCACAGCTTGTCTGTTGATGGTTATGTTTAGGCAGTGTTTACCAGTTTTGGTCTGAGGGGCAGTGATGTCGATGATCAGCGATTCCAGCTCTGAGCCCGTCTTGTTCAGTTCCTGAACCCTGGATTCCCGTGTTTCCCATTCGTTCAGCAAGTCCTGCAGGCAAAATTCATTCTTAGAGCTCGACTGAGCCTTACGAGCACATGACGGAGAAACTCCACTGGAATCACACCACACAAAATGTTTTTATTGATTTATTGATTTATCTACAGGCAGATACCAGGTTTGGTGGCATTATATGTTTTTCGTTTATAAGCTATTAGACAAACACCTTGAGCTGCTGGACTCTCTTCTGCAGGCCCTCGGTGTTGAGGTTGGCCTCTCTGGAGGGCAGCTGCTCCTGTGCTGTCTGAAGCCACCTGAGGAGGGAGCCAGAGAGCCCACGAAACTGAAGCAGCTGCTGCTCACAGGCCTGGATGGCAGCGAACCTGTGCGTGATAAACAGAGGAGAGGGGAGGGTGGAGGAAGAACAGCACCAGGGGGCAGGATGCAACACGGAGAAGATGGAAACAAAAAACACATTGTTACGTTTACGTTATCAAGCTATTTTCATTACATCGTTACCCACTATTATTGCGCAATCTATTGACAGGGAGTTGCCCGAGGCAACATGAACACAACACTTGACCTCCTCCTCTCTCTATGTGACCTGTCTCAAGCTCTGGCTAGAAAAGTGCTGACTGAACACAGACAAAACAGCCCTGAGGAGCTGTCTGGCATGAAGCAGTATCATTATCATGCTGCTATTTTCTCCTCCTGCGGGACTGGAGGCTGGGAGCTCGCCGAGAGGGACGGACAATGAGCCACGTCCACGCTGCTTATATTAGCCTCACAGATACAGTACACACACACACACACACGAACACACACATTGTATAGCACATGGAAATCAGCTGCTGTGAAACATCATACAACACGGTAAACACCAGCCTGCATCATGTACAACACAAAGAAAAACATATAACAGCCGGCAACAGCCATGTTTCGGATTCCAGATGACTGATAAAATTATTCCTCTCAATATCTGAACAGTATCATCTAATGAATCTAAACCAGTGTGACAGTATTTATAAATTCCCAGCCCCCTGCTGACAAGCCTCAGGGCCACGTCCAATGGGGTCGGCATAGCAACTGGTGCTGCGTGCGGGCTACAAATTTAGCAGACAGATTTTGGAAATGCCAGCAGCACAGTCTGTTCTGCAGACCAGCGCGCTGTGTTCTCAGCCTGCGTCTGAGGGTCTGCGAGTTTAACCCCATGTTAAACTCCTCCAGCAGATTCCTGACGTCTCACCTATTAAATCATCAAACTGAACAAAACACTCTTGTAACGAGCCTCGATCCTGAATAGCGTTGTATCTGCTGCCACCTAGTGTTTTTCAGGGTGAATTGTCCAACTAACGAGAGGGATTTTTTTTTTTAAAATAACATGATAAACATTTTAATTACCACTCTAACTAATCTTTAGAGACAAATGATATAGTTTAAATCAGCAGGCCGCATCCACATCACAGCTCACGTTTATGGCTGCATTATTCAACAGGGGTCAGAGGTCAGAGACAACAGGGTGTTTTTGGGTCTTGTGTTTTTACCTTTCGTTGACGTTGGCTTCCAGTTGGGTGAACTCCTCCGACACCCCCCGGACATTATCCACCAGGCCCTGCGTGTTACTGAAGGTGTCTGAGCGGCTCAGCTCGGTGCCCAGGTTGCAGAAGGACTTCAGCTGGACTGCTTCCTGCTCCAGCTCCGACCTCACCTCCTGAGAGAAGACACAATACACGATACAGATACAATACAAGGCTTGTGCAGCTCAGATGAGGTGACCTATCTGACCCTTCTGCTGACCTCAAGAGTTTGACGATAGTCGTCGACGCTGCGGTCCGGCTGGCCCGCCGGGCTCAGAGCCTTCAGTCGGGTCTGTGTGAAGACATGGAGGTCGGCCCCCAGCCGCTCGTAGCTCTCCAGTCTGGGCAGCAGGCCTTTGAGCTCAGACTCCCTCTCAGCCTGGCTGGCTTGTGCCGCAGAGTAGCGCTGAGTCAGCTCGTCTAAAGCGCTCTGGAGGCCCGAGGCTGTCGACGCATCTGAGCTCTGAAGGAGTTTGGAGACAGAGTCCCTCGTCGCCTCCACGCTGCCCTGCCTAGAGAGCAGCTCCTGACGAAGTTTCTGAAGAACGAAGAGGAGAAGTTGGGATTTAATGACGAAGAGGGTCGCTTTCCACTTTCTCCTCTGGTTCTAGTCCTACCTGGTTCTGGGTGAGGGCATCTTGTACGGCCTGTGCAGTGGGCTCCACTGGTCCGGGCTTCAGCACCAGATTGTCCAGCCAGCTGAGCAGCCCCTTCAGACCCTCCTGCACGCTGACCGACTGGGCCACGACCGTCTGAAGCTGTTTGGCCCGCTCAGAGACAGAGGCAGACAGAGACCCAAATCTCTTCTCTAGACCATCTAATCAATAAAGGAGAGAAGTTAAAAAACAGGTTTTTCATTAACTCTGGCAAAAACAACAAATAACTTTGATTGACAGATTTGGCAGATGATGTTACCTGCGGCACAGAGGATGTCAACAGCTTTCAGGGAGGGGGCTTCATCTGTGCTGACCAGATCTCTTCCTGCTCTCTTCACCTTCTCCAGCTGCACAGAGCGCTCTGCCAGCTCATCCTGCAGCAGCTGAGGGAAGATCGCAATGTGTTTTTCCAGACCATGACTACCTGACTGAATTGCAACTGTCGGCTCAGATCACGTTTTCATGCGTCTCTTACCTGAACTTGTCGCAGTGTGTTCTGCAGGTTCTGTGGGTCCGTGTCCCCGCTGGGCTTGGCTATGGTTTGGTTCTGTTCCTGAGTGCTGAGCCAGGTGTGGAGGGAGACGACCTCATCCTGGTACTGCTGGTACCTCTCCAACAGGCCGGACAAACGGCCGCCCAGCTCTGTCGACTGCACACGCCAACAAACACATTCAATGTGTGTGTGTACATTTAGGGACAGAGTGACAGTGGGTCCCTCTCGTGTCTCTCACCTTGGTGTGAAGGGTTGTGTATCTGTGGTTCGCGTCCTGTAGTTTGTCTGTTACCAGCTGCTTGGTGCTGTCCAGTGCTGGGTCAGAACCACCAACTTGCTCCAGAGCCCCCTGGACAGAGTCCAGAACTTTCTGACCAGAGATGGAGACGAAGCGCAGGTCCGCCTTGTGGCAAATGACATCCTCGGCAAGCTGGAGACACAGATACGCAAAATAACTAACACGCTTTCATTTGTGTGAGTGTGAATGGAAACTCATAGTTGTGACCAGAGAGTCTTGAGTTCTTTTCCAGCACTGAGGGAGGGGAACAAAAACCGGGAAAGGAAAACATATAAAACACTGTAAATGTGATATCTGGGGATCTGGAGCAGAAACCTTCTCCCAGATGAGAATCTGTGATTGCGTGAGTGTAAGTCGGAGTCTCTGGCCATGTGGATGGATGGAAACCGAGTGTGGAAACTCAATCTTCCGTGGACGATTAAAGGAGAAACAAAGCATAGTTGTGTGGTGTTGTGCTTTTTCTGGGCCTGATGACAGTCAGTGATATTTCACCTCACTTCAAAGCAGCCAAACTCAGACTCAGCCAACAGAACAACACAACGCCAACGGTCTCAGAGCTGCAGCCAGAGTGCAACCTGCGCCACCTACAGGCAACAAGCAACAGCACGCTCACACTCGAGTACCACAGGTTGATGTGTTCAGAACCGGTTTGATGTCACAACATTAGCATGAACTATTCTCCAGTTTCCATACGTTTCTGTGCTCGTCCAGCCTGCTCTTCAGTCCCTGTGCATCCGTTTCTCCTTCCCCCAGGGAACGCAGCTCCTGCTCGCTCTGTTCCAGCCAGGAACCTAAACTGCCGTGTTCCTGGAGGAACTTTGTCAGCTCATCCTTCAGAGCCTCAGACTTCCTGAGACGATCCTGGAAGAAAGAAAAAATGTAAGTTTTTCGTTGATGTGTGTTTTATGCAGCTGTGACCAGTGGCTTGAACATGAAGTTGGGCTGAGTACCTGGCAGCTCTGCAGTCGGTCCTGGTGCTGGGCCTGCAGCTGGTCCAGGGCCGCTCGGAGACGCTGCTTCTCTTCAGGAGGAACCGTCGAGTCGGGTTGGTCCAACAGGGCCCGAGTGGACTGGGCGATTTGAAGCAGCTGTGCCTGTTGAGCCTGAAGCTGCTGAAGCTCCGCCTGATAGAAAGGTCAAAGGTTACTGGCAATGCACTGGTACTAATGTAAAATGTTGATGTCAAAAGATCCTGACCTGAAGTGTCTCTGTGCGTGACGTGACAGCGCCCTCTGGCTGTGAGTACGGTGCATCACAAACATCCATGGCCAATTCAGCTCCATCTCTCCTGCCTGGTTGACTTAGAGAGGACAACTCATTCAGCAGTGAGTCTATTTGACCTCGTGTCTCCTGGAGCTCCTCCACAGCCTTCGCCTGCAGGAGAAGAGCAGAGAAAGTGTAAAATACTGTTTTGGTGGAAATCCCATCAGATATATATGATTTACATTATATCCACTCTCGTCCTCCCACCCTCTGTGTGTTCTGCTGCACAGTGTTGTCGATGGCCGTGTGCAGATCCGACAGTGATGTGTTTGCGGAATCTGTCAGGGCGCTGTACTGCTCTTTCATCGTTGTTAGCGCCCTCTGGAGGTTCTCCCTCTCCTCCGGGCTCAGACTCTCTCCACGTTCTGCCAGGAGATCCTCCACCGAGCGGATCGCCTCAGCGATGCCTTCGCCTTTAGTCTGCAGGTCCTTCTGTACGTCCTGGACAGAGACAATTAGTTTAAAACAGTGAGGTTGTAGTCAGATGTTAAAATGTGATGACTGGAGTTGTAAATAACTGAATATATACGTAAATATAAACAAGCATAATCATATGTGTTTATTGTTGTGTTGTTGTTTGTGGTCTTTAAATGTCCAGATGTGGACGGTTCTTACCTTTAGTTTTTTCTGCCTGTCCTGCAGGACGCTGACATCACCTGACACTCCTCCAGCCGTCTGACTGGCCAGCAGACTGGCAGCTCCGGCCAACCACATGCTGAGGCCTTCCAGTTTCTGAGAGCATTCGGCTTTCTGCTGCTGCACCACCTGAAGTAATAAAGGAGAAGAGGGGGAAAAAGCAAAGACCCAAAAAGACAGGGAGAGTCAACGTGAGAAAAACTGATACTGACATGGATGACTGTGAAAGAATCCATCATAAACAAATAAGAGGGTCACGTGACAGGAACAGATCGTAGCTTTTTAACACTCGTCAGAGTAAAAGCAAACCCACTTTGCAAAGCTTTGAGCAGATTGTGTCCAGAGTTCACACTTAACACACACACACACACACACAAGCAGCACTGTAGACATACACACACATTATAATGTTGGTCAAGCAACAACAAAGAGAAATCAAACATATATATATATATTTTTATTATTTGCTGATTTTCCTCTTTTCTCCTGTGTCCAGGTGAAACCAGAGGAAAAACACTTGCTATCAGATCTCTAAGCCGTTACCGCCGCCACACAAGCGTATTTCCTTCAGTGGCAATCTGGAACAGCAAGGCAAACAGGTTAATAACACACACACACACGTTATAGAGACATGCAGAGTAGCAACCGAGCTCGCACAAAAAGCCTGTGTGGTAATAGTGAGGGTGAGGGTGTTTGTGTTGTGGCAGCAGTGGCTCGGTATTACAGTGTGAGATGATGAGAAGGTTTGAGATGATGTAATGTTTTTAGTCACATGATAAGAAGATTTTGTTGAACATTAGTGCTCATTAAAACAGTGGATGAAAGATGAGCCTGTGAGATACACTCGAGTCCAATCAAACATCTTGGTCCAAACCTCTCTCTCCCTTGCACTTTGCCTCTCTCTGTCCTTCTCTTCTTCTTTCGCCCTCTCCCGGCGCTGCCACGCCTCCTCCCTCTCTCTCTGGGCAGAGAGAGCATCAGCCCAGGCCTGGGCTTGGCCCGAGGCTCTGTGGAAGGTCCTCTGGAGCTGCTGGAGCTGCCTGAGGAGCTGCCGGCTCTGCTCCGGGGCCAGGTCCTGAGCCCGCTCTGAGATGAACACCTGAATTTCCAAGGCCACGTTGTTGACGTCAGTGGAACGAGCCGTCAGGGAGGTCTGGAGCTCCTGGGAAGAGAATCAGAAATAACGCGTGTAAAAAGGATAACGTGCCTCAGTGCCTCATAATCCTTGTTTATTTGGTGTTAGTGGCAAAAACCTGCATAACTATTGCCTTGCAAAGATTCAGCTGCTGTGTGAGCTGCTCACACTCGTCATATTTCTCTGATTTCTCTTTCATTTTCTCCATCCCTGCCATCCCTCCATCCAGCTGAGCCTCCGTCTCCTGCAACCAGGAGAGCAGACTCTCCACTTGTCCTCCGAGTGACCTCTGCTCAGCCATCACTGCCTCCTGAGGGTCAAGGTCAGGATGATTAAATATTGCTGTTTGACAAATGAAAAAAAAAAAAAAAACAACAGACAAAGAGGCAACAGGCGACTTTGTTTCTCTTACCCTGTATGAGTCTCTGTGGTCTCGCAGGCTTTTGAGAACGCCCTCAGAGAGAGTTCTGGCAGCCTCGTATCCTCGAGCCAAACTACGCACATCCTTCTCGAGGGCCAGAAGGAGCTGTGGAGGAACATCTTCAGGTTGGGGCTTCAGCAGTTGTTCTGCAAACTCCACTTCCTTGGTGATCTCAGGCTCCAAGTCACGCAGCTCGAGGTCCAGAGTCTGAGACGCCGATTAGGAAAAGAAAACAAAAGCTTTCTTGGTACTTTTTCATGAAAGTCTAATCCGTAAATCTGTGAGGTAAATAAGCTCATTGTTCCACCTCAGCCTGCCTGATGACGTCATCCAGGGCAACGAGACTACGACCGACAGACTGCTGCTGCTGCTGTTTGAGCCGGACTTCGATATGTCTCACCACCAAGACCAAGGCTACGATCCTCTGGTCGTGCTCCAGGCATTCCTGACGCTTCAGCGACGACTGCGGCAACAGAAACTTTTGTTTACATTTGGGAATGTCTCTTTAAAACAAAACTGTGTATAAATGTTAGACAGAATTGTATGATGTTCTTACCTTGCCGGTGATGGATGTCATCCCCTCTTTGTAGGAGTCGTCATCATCATCATCTTTCTCTTCCCAGCTCACAATGGCCGTGTCAGTGTCAGGGACTGCAGGTAATTCAGACTCAGTTGAAACATCTGGGAGCGAAGCTGCAGATTCTGGACCTTTTATGGATTTATGTTGCTGCTGGTCTTTTAGGAGTGTTGAATCAGGAACACTGGTGGTTTCTTCTTCTAACATCTGGAGACGTTTCTTTGTACTTTTCCCAGGAGTTTTAACTGCCTGTGTGCCAGGAGCCACATACGGAGTAGTAGACTTGATCTCTTTTTCAGACGTGACAGCTTCAGTCAAAATGTCTTCACTTTGCTCTGTCTCCACAGATCTAACATCTGCAACCCGTGCCTGTTCCTCAATGTGGGACCTAGGTTCCTCTGATTGATGTAAATATGAACTTTGTGAACTTGACTCAGTTGCTCTAACGGTAGTTGCAGATGTCTCCATCTCATTGGCCTTTTCACCAGCTACAGGCTGGGTGACATCACTGGTTAACTGACCATTAGTGCGTCTGTTGACCGTCTTCTCCTCAGCCAATCCTGAGCTTGGTTTGGCCGTTTTAGGCTTTGTGGTTATTTTTGTTGATGTTTGTTGTTGGGTTGTTAATTTCTCTGTATCGATGTTAGCTTTATCTGACACCTGTGGACTCTTAGGCTTTTTGTTTTTCTTGTTACGTTTACTTTGCTGAATTTCGTTAGGCTTGACTGATGGTGTTGCCTCTGCATCTTTTTGTATGTCGTCCTTTCCTGAACGACTGATCTTTTCTCGTTCTTGTGAAGGAGCCTCCAGAAGCTTGGTTTCAGCGCCCTCTTTGACGGACAGTGCCTCCACAGTCATATGTTCTTTGTTTTCTTTGACACTCATCTCTTCTTCATGTCCTTTCAATGAACCATTCCGTCTTTGGACACTGTCTTCCTGGACGACACGACTCTCCGCTCCATCAGCAGGAGTTGGCAGAACTTTTTCCTTCACATCTTTTGCTGTTGTGCCTTGTAGCTCCTTCTTCCCCACCTCTTTCCGCAGCGCCTGCAGCTCCTCAGCAGCCTGCTTGTCGCTCACTCCTTTTTCAAACACCTTTTTAAGAATGCTCTCTTTGGCTTTCATTATCAATGCTGCTTTCTCCTCCTCTGGCAGAGTGGACTTCTGAGGCAATTCTGACTCCTCCCTTTTCTTGACCTCCTGACTGCTCTCTCGTTCCATCTCCTCCACATCTGTCTGCAGCTCTCTTTTTACCTCCTCTGTCTCATCACCTCTTTCTACGTACTTAATAAAGGTATGTTTTACTGCTTCTACCTCTGGCTCAGTGACAGAATGTTCCACAGTGGCTGGAACTGATTCTTGTTCCCGTTTTGACACATCATTTTCCCAATCAATCCTTGTTTCACTTTCATCATTAGGAGGCCCCACAGAAGCTACCTGACCATGGGTCTGCAATGACTTATTTGTAGTTTCTTCATCAGCTTGATCAGTTTCAGATGGTTGTTTTACCTCTGGACGTCGTAATTCACTTTCTGCTTCTTTACTCTTTCCCTTGTTCTTGTTCTTCCTCTTTTTCTTGCCTTTGCCTTCTGTCTCCTTGGATGAAGTGATGCATGTCTGTGCCGACTGCTCACTGTCAGTGCTAGACTTGATAGCAGTCTTTAAAGGTTTCTCTCTCCCCTGTACTTTACCCTTACCATCTAACCCAGCATCCCTCTGTGCTGTCAGACTAATCTTTTTATACTCGTCTACATTTAATGTCAGGCTGTCTTTGCTTCCTTTGCCATCTCTGATCTCTGTTACCACTGATGTTCTCTCATCACAGGGTCGACACACCTCATCCCCAACATTCAACTGTTCCTGTTCAGATTTCAAAATGGCAGCTTCTTTCCTGCCCTCTTCCTCTACGTCTTCACATATATCATACAGACATGTTTGCAGGGATTCTCTGGCTGAATCTGACTTACCCTCTTTCTGCTTTTCGTCAGACTTAGCCTCACCTTCCTGCTGTTTCCCATCAGGCCCCTGTTTAGGAAGGCTCTCATCTATTTTGGCATCTATGTGGGGTTCTATTTCCTCTATGGCTTGCTGAATTCTTTTCTCAACATTAGCTGCAAAATTACGCAAGAGGTCCATGGATCCATGGTCTGGCTCAACAAAAGTCATGTCTCCCGCTGACACCATCTCTTCAACTTTGTCCTCTTCTGCACTTAAGTCATGAAAAACTAATTGATCTGAATTGACAGGTGTTACTATTTTTTCATGATCCTGTGTAACTTCCACACTCCTTGTTAAAAGTGGAGATCTTGAGGGCACCTCTGTATTTACATCTGACCAGCTTGCTGGGCTCTCTGGGCTTGACACAGACAACGTAAGAGCAGGACTATATGTACTGTATGATGAGGCCACAGGTGTAGAGCTATCTTCACCACCCTCTATTTCCACAGAAGTCAGTTTGTCCTGAATCTCAGAAGCTATGTCACTGGAAACCAGTCCAACTGCAACAGCTTCACTGAGATTTGAGACACGTTTTCCAGTAGTAGGATGAAGTAAACCTCCTTTCAACATCTGGTTAGTGGCAATTGCCCGGACCATATCAACTCCAACTAAACCTCTGTCACAGGCTTCAGATAAGGGGAGCCTTTCTCCAGTCTTAATATCAATTATCCCCCCACCATCTGCCTGGCTCTGAAGGAGCCGCAGGGCTGGAACTGGGTCAACTTGTCTTAATTCAACTGCCTCAGAGAGGCTCATGTTTTCTCCTGTTTGCTCATTCTGAACCCCTCTGAATGGTTTCACCTCCAAGAAACGTCTGCCCGTTTCAATATCTATCTTACCCTTGTTTACAAGTTCTGAATAAGGCACAATGCGAGCAGTCTGGGGGTCCAGTGCTCCTTGTGTCACTGTGGGAGAAGCCATTGCCTCATTGGCCACGTCCATGTCCAGGAGACCTTTAGAAACTGCCTCTGTCAGCGTCAGTTTATATCCAGATTCAGGGTCTATAATAGCTCCTGTTGTTGCCTGAAACACAACAGCATCTGGGTGAGATGAAGGACTGACTCTTCCTTTGTAGACCCACTCCAGTTCTTCAAGGCCAGGAGCAATAGACCGATCCACCAATCCTCTATCTACAGCATCAGAGACAGAAAGCCTCATTCCTGAAGCATGATGTACGATACCACCTTCTGCCACCTGCCTTGACAAAATATGATATGCCTCCTCTGAATTGATCAAACCCTTTTGAATCGCTCGCTCCAGAGGAACAGGGGTTTTAGACTCTGGGTCAATAACACCTTCCATCTGGAGCTGCAAACTGGCTTTTTCGAGGGCTGTGGCTAAATCTGTATCCTTTCCTTTGTAGGCCTTCTCCAGTGCCAAGAGTTTTTCTTTCTGATTCTCCTCAATCAGTCCCAGGTTTGCTGCGAGAGTAACAGAGACTTTCTTATCCCTACGTAGGTCTACAATTCCCCCAGACACTACCTGGGCTTCCAGGAGCCGCGTAGCAGTGTTGGGGTCGACCAACCCTGCTTGAGCTGCTTCCTTTACCCCACAGATCTGTGTTTTCTCTACATCCACAATCCCTGCAAGGGTTTTATCTGACCTTAGGACACTCCACATCAGATCTTCATCACCCTCCTGAATAACATCATTCATGCTAAGTGACTCGCCGCTGCTGGCATCTACGAAACCCCCAAATAGACCTGCCTCGGCCATTAATTCAACTGCAATGTGACCAGGAAGGACGCCCATAGCTACTGCCTCATCTGGAAGCAGCTTTTCCCCTTCTTCAGTCAGCAGACCTCCCTGTCTCAGCTCGAGTACTAACCCTGCCAACTCAACGTTCTCCTCTTCTTTCTCCAAAACTGGTTCAAAAATAATAGCCTCAGGTTTAGCAAACTTTGAGTCAGTCTCTTTTGTAGGTACCTGTGGTATGGTCATTTCTGGCTCAGTGTGGGAATGTTTTATATCTTTCCTATCTTCCAGTTGTAGATAAATATCATCATTTGTTTTTACTTCCAGTGGGACGGTTTCTTTAAATATCTTCCTTTCAGTATCTTCTGCTGATTTGAGTGGTGCTGTGACTGGTTTTCTACCTGCGGTTGTGCTTATGTCACTTGTCTGCAGACTACTGTCTCTAGGTTTGGATTCAGATCCTACCTCATCTCCCCAGCTTTCTGACACATCGATCTCCAAACACTTGCTTGATGAGACTACATTAGAACTGTCTCCTTCAACTTTAGTTTGTTTCTCACTCACTGCTTTGTCTGTCAAACTAAACTCTTCCACCATTTGCAAACTCTCTTGCTCATCTGAAGCTAAAGTGCTCACAGGCTCAACATGACTTTCATAAAGTGACTCTATAGCAACTACTTGAGTAGCTTTGACCAACTCTGCCAGTTCCGGGTCGAGCAGCACCAGTCGTTTTCCAAAATGAGCATCCACATAGCTGTGAGTTATGAGATGAAACAGCAGCTTATGCTGTGCTTGTTCTTCAGGATCCATTCTATCTGTTGGTTTAGCATCCAAACATAGTTCTGTGGGAGATGATGAAGAGAGTGGAGAGGATGGAGGTGGAGAAGAACTAGTAGAGCCCCAGCTCAAGCGGTTTAGAGACGGTGTGCCAGACTGATTTACGTGGAGCAGAACATCTGGGATGTGGATGTCTCTGAGAACTCTGACAACGCTGGGCTCAAGGGCCTCTTCAGCATGGTTTAGCGGTAGCACCTGGAGGGTTTCTGGGTTGTACAGACCCCCAATCGCATGTCGCTGTCTTAGGATGTTTCTTGCTAGCTCTCCTGTGATCACTCCTTGTTGAAGAGCTTCAGCAATGGGTAGAAGTTCTCCAGATTCAGGCCAGAGCAGTCCCATGAACACCCAAAGAGACTCAAGAACCATCAGAGCCATACGAGAGGAGAGAAGATCTCTGTGAATACTTTCTTCCAAATCCAGGCGTTCGCCGCTTAAAGGATCTATAATTCCCCCATTTTGCAGCTGACGTGCTAACATTGCACATGCTAGGTCCTGGTCCATAAGGCAATGACGAACAGCCTCGTCAATTGTCAGCCGATGGCCAGAGCGTGGGTCGGCAATACCACCTGCAAAGAGCTGAGCTTCAAGAAGTCGCACAGTAACTTTCCGATCGATGAGACCTTCCTGGACAGCACGGAAGATACCAACTTTTCTACCAGAGCGGAGGCAGACCGTTCCTCCAGGCTGCTGTTTGACAGGGAAGAGAAGGAGACCAGAGTCATCGTCAAAGACGCAGCGCTGTTGTAGCTCACTCAGGTTTAGTTTTTCAGCCGTATTTGGATCAATCAGCTCTTTATGTTGCTGCCTTGACTGCAGTTTGGTGAGAGTTCTGGGAGTCAAATATCTCCTGTCTTCTGCTTGCTCCAAAATGATCATTTTTCCTGTTGAGTCTCTCAGGCCCCCAGTGTTCATCTGAAGCTCCAGAATACGAAGCCCCACCTCCTCTTTGATGAGGCCAAACTCCATTGCTCTAGCTACAGGCAACGCATTTTGTTGCTGGTCACCTGCAGATTTAGTATCTTCCACCAAAAGCAAAGCACTTTCGAGCTCAGAAAGAGCCCGTTTTGTGTGAGCATCAATTAGGCCTTGAGCTAGACCTTGTTCCAGTGACAGCTTGAGTGGAGAGTCAGGCTGGACCAGCCCACCCATTATAAGCTGGGCCTCCAGTAGTACATGGCCTGTGTCCTGGTCAATAAGACCACGTCGGGTTGCTTGGAAAACTGGGAATGTTTCCACTGTTCCCAGGTCGATTACTCCAGCAATGGCAACTTGGTTCTGGATAAAGAAAGAAAACACAACTATAATTCTAGTGTCAATGAGGCATATCACTATGTATTATGTGATATAATAATATTATTAAGTTATGGGCATAATTTAATGGCAGAATCAGAAACCCACAACCAGCTTAACCCACAAACATAACAGATATGTAGAAAATGATTTAAATATATACTGTATATATTTTTTCTTCTTTTATTGTAAATTAAAATTCAATACTTACCGCTGCTATTATAAAACAAGCACTAAGCATGCAACAAAGCAACCAGTAACAAAAAAGGCACAATTAAGCTCCACAGGTAAGCAAACACATAGGTATTCAGAAGAATAAATAAAATATATAAAAGGGCAAAAAAATAAACTTGCAGGCATCAGAGAGAGATATAGCGAGTGCTACTTACCATACGGGCTCTTCCCATGGTACACACACTAAACGGCCAGCGTATGGCTCGGCAGAGCGAGGCGCAACAGGTGAGAAGCTGGTTGTTAGCATAATGCATGCCAATCTCCATTCTGACTCCTAACGCTCGCTAACACTGTCGACTCAGGAAATTAAACTCGGAATGACTTCCTGGCTCTGACACGGATTATCATCCAGTATGCAGGCGTCATATAATCTCACTTTATTATTGGCAACTGCAATAGGTACTGTGATATTACTGAACTGAGACAAACTGACTTATGGACCCAGAAAAGATCTAGGTTGTTTACACAAGTCCTCTGTCTTTCTGATCCTCGGCACAGAGCTTGAGGTCCACAATTCTCCTTTGGCGGCTGTTAGTGGGTTTTTCGAGCAAAAGGCTGGTTTAAAATTTCACACGTTAATAAAATGCATTAGAACAAACAAACAAACAAAAATGATCATTCGCACACGCTTGTGATCTGGACACAACATGCTCAAATGGTGAAGTGGGTTTGTTTTTTTTTTGCATAGCCGGCCTCCGGTGCACTAATACTGTGACCTTCAGAACATCTACTGTATGTGCAACTTAGCTGTGAGTGTTATAGTCACATAAACATCGCTGTAAAACCATTGAGTACATATTCACATAGAAACCAATTATCATCAAGGATTCTTTAAAAACCTGAAACTCTGACACACATTATATATGAATGATGTACGACACCATATATATCAGAAGCAGGACAATAACACTGTATGACTGAGTGAACATATGATTAACACTGGTTGACTGCACATATATAAATGTGGACATTTATATATGAGGTAAACGTCTACGTGGGTGAATCATTATGCAGAGGAAAATAAATGTTGAATGTATGTATTTAGTGGCCTTATTTTTACATCTACAGAGATGATAGCGTAAAGAAGATGCATCTATTCATGACTGATTCTAACAATGCAGCTACATAACTTATAGCAGCACTGCTATAATGCTGCACCACCATGGCCACGTATTAACCATGTTAGCAGTTGAGCGGATGTATTTGTCTGATGATAATGACAATGAGGATGGTGACAATGACATAAAACTCTGGTGAGTTAATGACATGAGTGCCGTGCACACTCCATGCTGAGGCCCAGTTCAGACGGTGAAATTCATCTTTACTCGTCTACATCTTTACCAATTCATTATTCCTAAAGGGCACCGCATAAATAACGACACAACGCGTGCCAAATTATTCTTTGCAACTTCTTCCTGACTGACAGAGAAGCTGGAAAAAAAAGGGCCAGGAATAAAAAGGGAACTTTTTTCGATCATGTGAATACACGTCTGAATGGAGTCTGCGATGGTTGTTAAATCAAACCAAGTGGATGGGTGAGAGTCGTCAATAGTGGAGATGTTTGTCAAAAATGCACACTGTGAACAGACAACATGCCGTAACACACACACACACACACACACACACACACCATTGCTGGCCCATACACACAATCACGCATAGCTTGCAAGCGTACATAGACGGAGAATGACATTTCATAAAAGCACCTTTGCGAAAACATCTCGTGAACCTTGCAAAGGGCAAAAATTCATTCTGGTCGCAAACATGGAGAACCTCCTCTCCATCTCAGCCCCGCCCACCAACCAGTGTACCTTTCTCTCCTCCTCTTTGGCGAGTTGTTGCTCCAGCTGCTGCAGCTGTTGGGTGGAGCTGTCGCACATCCGGTTGTAGGTGGACGTGAGCTCTTCCAGCTGCGCCTCCACCTGAGCCCGCTCCTCTGGGGACAACCTGAAGAGTTCAGACGGGAGGAGATTAAAGCAGGGTGGTATGTTTGTTTTTTTATATGCGTGTGTGTCTGAGTGTATGGACTGGAACACACTGGAAAAGTCATGTGATGTCAGAACTTACTTGCTGGCCTGTTTTGATAACAGGAAGACCTCAGTGTTCCTTATGGCTTCAGCCACTTCATCCTTCTTGGCTGCGAGCTGATCACTGACAGCCTTCAGAGAACATGCATGAACAACGATTAGTACACTTACACTTCACATCCACACAATGACACACTCAAGAGGCCTACACACATGACATATACAGTACATACCTGTTGAGCAGCGAGTGAAGACTCAGCGTTGGGTCCTCGAGTTCGTCCCTGGAGACCTTTGACCCAGTATAGCAGATCTGACACTTGGCTGACCCTGGCCTGCTTTTCCTCCTCCACCTCTTTCTGCACAGATTATAATGATTTTTACAAATGGACATTAGCGTTTAAGGACAGTAGGAAAAGTTATTTAGTTCAGTACTAAATCTGTTCACAAAGACAAAATAGCATGATTACCCTTTTTATCTGAGCAATAATAAATGAAACATTTGTGTGTTTGCTACAATCACAAAACTTACATAATCGTGATTCATAACCATTTCAAAGCAAAGTAGTAAATAACAGTAAAACTATGACCCACCTCTTCTTCTTCTAGTCTTCTCAGTGCATCACTGATGTACTTTACATGTTGGGTTGTCAAGGTGACCAGGGCGGTGTATCGTGTTCGCAGGTCCATAAACTGCAGACATCAAACACATAAATACATAACACACCACATGGAGATAACAATCAGACGAGATCACACACTGTTTAATTCATTTCAACTTCAGAAACGTCGTTTCTTTGCCGACCTCCTGAGTGATGGCGTCAGAGGACGAGTGCATCCTCCTCCTCTTCACAGGTGACTTGTGTGTGGACTCGACAAAGGCTCGATATGTCATCAGCTGTAGTTCATAATCCTGCACATGAGTAAAAATGTAAAAAAAAAGGGTGGTTTTTCTTAGCATATTTGAGAAGAAGAACACGAGCAGACGTTTCTGAGCAGGAGTCTCTTACCTTCACTAAGGTGCAGTACTGTTTGGAGTGAAACTGACACTCGTCCAGTTTGGTCTGGTTCTGTTCAATCTCAGCTACTAATGCCTGAAGAGCACAATTAGCCAAAACATCACAGGTCATTTATTCAAGTTAATCAGATGAAATGTAGAGATTCCATTTTACTCGTCACTTGTCTGAAAACCATGTCATATAAACCAATGTTTAAATTACACTCAGTCACTGGTCATCACTTTATGAGTGAAGTTTATTACTGCCAGAGACGTGAGTGTTACTGACCGTCTGCTGGGCCAGTTGTTCAGACAGAGCTTTGCTGTCACTCTGTCCAGGTTGTGTGTTTTCTTGTCTCTCTGTCGTCTCCTCAATCCACCGGATCAAAGCCGAGTGTCCATCTCTGTACTGTCGCAGGTCCGAGCTCAGAGTTTCCAGATCGGTTCGTCTGCAGTAAAACAGAAATAACAAAACTGAAAACTTTCCATTCACACAAAAAAACACCAGTGTCCAGTATGTGTGTATGAATAAAGCAAGTCAGTGCAATTATATTCACTGTTATTAGACATGTCCATAAATCATCAGAGATGTCCTGCTCACCTTGTCTCCATCTGTCTCCTCACTCCGCTCCACCTCTCCACCATCTGATTGGCTCTCTCCTGGTAGAGCTCCAGCTCGGGGCTGCGGTCAGGGTGGAGCCTGCCGAGCTGAGAGCCGGCCTCTTTGGCTCGACATACAACAGACTGCAGAGACTGGAAGATGCCGTCCTGCTCGGCGAGCTCCGTCTGCCACCTCTGCAAAGGAACGAAAACAGACAGAAGAAATGTTGAGAACAGTTTCACGACACGTATTTCTTCTTTGTCTGATCAAAGGAGGATGTTAATTGTCGTTTACCCCGAGTTGATCTCTGAGGTTGTGAATCGCCGTGGTGTCAGCAGGAACTATGTCCTCCTCACTTAGTCTGCTCTCATACTTCCTGACCTGGCTCTCCACTTCGTCCAGGCTGCGAATCAGGACGTCGACTGTCTTTAACCTACGCGGATGAAAACCATTTTAAATATTCATGTACTATTCAATATCACATATTTCCGATATATGGCCAAACAGATGGACACAGCCCACTGACTTTTCCAGGTAGACAGACGAGAGGTTGTGTAGTTTGTCCGTCTTCTCCACGGCCTGACTGAGTTCAGCACGGAGGACAGGGACACTGGAGGACATCGGCTTCTCGTCAAAGAAACTGACGCAGCGACGAGACACGTCCCCCAGATGTGAGCGCAGGTCGTCCAACTCTGACTGCAGCTTCTGGAGAAATAAGAATCAAAATGAGATGGAGGGTGTTCACGCTCTCAGATAAAGTGTGTTGTTGAACATTGCTGCCAGCAGATGGGGCTCAAACTGACCTCCTGCTCTGCTATCTGCACGGTGTTGTCAGCACAGCCTCCTGACAGCCTGCCGGGGGGCGGAGTCTGAATTCCCCTCATCAGTCTCTGCTCTGCATCATTTAGACGAAGGCTAATGTTCTGCAGCTCCGACATGTACGACCGAGAGACAGACTCGTCCTTCTCAACTGGAGAGAGAGAGAGACAGACAAGTAGACAGACAGTTACTGCTGCAGTAGCGTTTGGAGAACAGTCTGGACTGTGTGTGGGACAATGCTACATGATATGTCTTGGGGGACAGGAGCCATTGTAGGGCTCTGTTTCACAGTCGGTGTCTCACCAGTCTCCATGTTCTGCAGCAGGTCCTGACAGTGCTGCTGGGCCTGCTGAACCTCCTTCTCCAGGTCTCGTCTTTCTGCCGGCGTGAACAGCGCGCTCTCTTTGCTGTCAGACAGGAAGTCGGCCAAGTGGGACTCCAGATGATCCAGGACCTGCTGCCGCTCTGACGGAGACTGACATCGAACCTGGCAGGTGACACACAGTAGTGGAGGACATAAAGACGAGGTCACCGTTCATCCAAACAATCGTCACGGACGTCGCATACACATCACACAGTCCCCGCATGTCTCACCGTGTCCAGGGTCCATGCAGAGACCGTCCTGATGTCTCTGAGCAGGTAGTGCCAGGACACCACACTCTTCATGTTCACATGGAGCTGGTGCCACAGAGACATGACCTTCTGGTACAGCTGCTCTGTCCTGTACACAAACACACACAGACACACAACATGATGTCATGAACTCAACAATCATATTCATCATGTGATGTGGAACTCGTTGTCTTCATAAACAATTACAAACTTTACTATGATACGTTTGTGCAGCGAGCGTCTGACCTGCTGGCTGTGTCCACGGCCTCCTGGTTCGGAGGTGGGACGGTGAAGCACACTGAGGGGACCATGGCCTCGTTCCCTGTCGGACTTATCACCTTCCACTTGGTCCTCTGAGAGTTGTCCTCCAGCACACACTCCTCTCCACGGCTTATTGTGATCTGCGGGGAGGCGGAGAATGGACGCAGAGAAAACAGGAAATGGAGGTTATGGAGAGGGAGGGAGCAAAAACAACAGATGGAGAGAATAAGATTGATGTGAAAGAGGGAAAATAAGATGAAATGAGGAAGGGAGTGTGTGTGGAGAGAAGCGGAAACAGGTAAATGAAATGCTGATCATAAAAAAAAAAATCATAATGCAACACAAAATGCCAACAGTCATGGGTTTCATGGCGTTAGCTGAAGCCCTGTGATGATATGACATTAGTGAACCTGCCTGAGGAACACTGACCAAAACACTGCTGTCGATCGATTAACTGAAAGCTTTTATTGTGAAATATTGTCCAAACTGTGAGCGAGGTTTATGGATGCCAGGACTGGGTTTCCATAATTCACCAGAGGGAGGGGGGAAAAAACCATCTCTGACAAGGTGAGTTTAAGAAACAAAGATTGTTTGGGATTAGAATCCGGAAAAATCTGTTTTCAAATGAATAAAGAAAAAAGCCATAAATGGCCTTAGCTCTACTGCCTCCCTCACCCACCACCCTCTCTCACCCCTTCCCTGCACGCACACACACACACGTCAAATACATCACTACTGCAAAGCTGTGCACATACAGCAAATACATGAAATGTAAATTAAAGCTTCAGGCTCTGGCTTGTTATTTGTTATTGGCTGGCTGACTGACTGACTGAATGAGCAGCTGATAAGAGAGGAGCAACCACGGCGTGGTGTGTGCGGTGTCAGAGTCTGAGGTGAGAGAGGGAGAATATAGGCAGCTATACCTGAACGTTTGTCTTGCCAGCCCAGCCGACAGACGAGAGGGGGGGAGGGGGAGAGGATGAGGAGGAGGAGGAGGAGGAGAAGCACAGAGGTACATGAAGGTGTGGAGACAGAGGAGGACACACAGGAAAGTGAAGGAGAGAGAGAGAGATTATTGTTTGGGTCATGTGCACTTCTGTCCAGATGTTTGGTGAACATATCAGAACACACTGCTTCACAGAGACCGAACCACCTTCCTCTTCCACCTGGACCAGAGGTCGACTAAAAATTGAAGCACATCCCGGCCAAGCTGCAGGAGGTGATGCTTTTCAACTGAACCCACCGAGGGGAAAGGGACAGATGCATAATTGATCGGCTCTTAGATGCCCTTGATGTGAGTGGTTGGCTGGTGGTGAATATATGCATCTATACTTCATACGAACCTTCACGAGCACTGGATCGAAGAGCTTAGTCACAGGACTCACAGATTTCTGACGACATGCACGCTCATGCTCACGGGTGTCGACATAAAACGTGTCGTACCTCTATTTGTCTGTAGTCGCAGATGGCTTTGACCGGCGTGGTGGCTCCCAGGTTGCTGTCGGCGCTGCGTGGGCGGAGCTGCACCACCGTCTTGGCCCGGCCCACCAAGCTCGCCACTGTGCTGCGGTACTCGATCAGCTGTTCCTTCTCCTCCTGCGGGAAGGAGATAAATCACTGGATATTTAAAGCTTTATATTATTCCAAGCGCCTCCGTATAACGTTCTGGGAATCTGTGATACAGACGCTGCTGATTCTTTACGAGAGTTTATCCATCTGACAATCAATAATATGATGAAACTATTCCTCAGTATCAGTCACTGTAACTGGTTTAAAAATACTGTACATCAAAAAATGGAGCAATATTATATATTGAGTTTCTATAATATGCATGTCCATATTATAAGCATTTCCTGTGCTGGGGAATGTTTATAAAATGGACATACATATGTTTCCAGTCTAAACCAAGATTTGCTCTGTGGACACCAGGTGGCAGCATGACAATAATCTCCCAATTTTGAATTAGGATATTATTGCTTATTTTTATATATGCTTATATTCTTCTTCTTATTATGATTATTTTTATAATTATAATTATAATTGTTATTATTATTAGTATGAAGGTGCAGGTACCATAGAGTCCTGCAGCAGGTCCTCCAGTTTGCTCAGCCTGCTGTTCTTGTCACAGGTGTACTGTCTCTTGATGGTTTCCTGGAGCTGCCGCAGGTACGACTCACATTCCCGAGCGTCACTCATAAACTACAACAGAACAACAGGAGTGAATTCACTGTCAAATGGAAACATCAAATGTCCGACATGTTTTATCTGCCATAGGACCGGATGTATTGACAAAATAAACCATTTTTTTCGTTCTCACCTGGAAGTAGGCTGTGTTATCTTTCAGATGCTGCTCCACACATACACAGAGCTGGTCCACCCACTGCCACTGAGTCTGCAGGGCTGCACTGTACGCCTGTCACACACACAACATATGGACACAGCTGGTATGTGTGTGTTTCATCCACCGAATCAAAAATCAGATGAATACGGATGAACATTGACCAGATAAAGGCATTGATAATTCACCTCCACCGTCTGTTTGGCTGGATGGTTCTCCTGACACAGTCGACTCGCCGTGTCCTGGAGCGACCGCATCACATCTCGTTTCTCATCCAGCTCTGACCTCATTTCCTGTAACCGGGGCAGCAGACGAAGGGCGGTTGATTAAAAGTTTTTACAAAAAACACAGGACTCTGACGTAGAATAAAATGTCTGTGTACACATCAGTTGATTAATTCCTCCATGTCTGAGTTTCTATATAAATCATGTGACCTAAAGGAGGATATCTGTGTTGCTTGTTTGATATCTGCTGCTTTTCAGTACGAGTGTCTGCCCCTCCACCCCTCCACCCCTCCACCCCTCCACCCCTCCACTCACGCTGTATAACTCCCTCTTAGCGTTCATGTTGGTGTTGTTGTCGCTCCAGTCGTAGGCGATTTCCTCCTCCTCCCTCTCGTTGAGCCAGATCAGCTCCTCAGTGCAGTGCGACACAAACGCATGCAGGCTCTCCAAGCTCCGCAGGCGCCATGACGAATGTTCCTATGGCAACCACATCAACACATCATCACCATGCTGAGAGGAGAAAAAAAACATCATCTCTACTCTAGGTTTTCGTACATTAACCGGGACTTTAAATCAAAATAAAGGGCTCTTCGCCTAAAACTTTCCAAATGGTTCTATAAGGAATGTTCATTTACACGCTCGTGTTCAAAAACTCAGGAGCCAGGCTGAACATTTAATACGGGGAATTGACCTTTAAGAGAGAAGAAGCGAAAGGAGATAGGAATAAAAAGAGAGCGCGGAGGAAGATTATTGTGTTGCTGTGTCACACTGCAATGGGATTAACACAGAGAAACACACACACAGGCAGTTAGGTAGGTCATTAGTGGAGACTGACCAGTAGTTTGCAGTATTGATGCTCCAGCTTTGCCAGGGTTTCAGAGTAACTGCTCCTGTAGTTTGTGGAAACTTTTGGCTGGAAGGAGGAAACAGCAGCTTCAATACAAACCACAGCTCTCGCCTGGAATATATATATATATATATGTATGTATGTGTGTGTGTGTGTGTATATATATAGAGTATATATTTAAATAGTGTGTGTGTGTGTGTGTGTGTGTGTGTGTTTATACCTCATAGCTGCGTGCCTCCTGCAGGCCGCTCATCAGCTCTTCCACTGCAGTGTGTATGTTGTTGTGCTCTTGGAGGTTGTTTTCTACAGAAGGGAGATCTGCACCCCATTCAGCTCCTTCCAGCAGGTCCTGTCACACACACACACACACACACACATATATTTATACACACCTTATCTAAAATGTAATTATTAATTCACAACTAAACCCTATATCTAAGCACCACAGAGACGGACCTGCGTCTCCTCCACCCATCCAAGCAGCTCATAGATGAACCTCAGGCTTCCCTCGTCCTCTGATGAAGACATGGCCACCAGCTGGGATCGGGCCATGGGTCGTCGTAGCAACGCGGCTCCGACAGCTCCCACGGCTCCCAGCAGAGTCTGTCCCAGGGTCAGGCCGGCGTCGGTGGCTCTCTGGCTGGTGTGCTCTGCTCCAGTGCTGCCCAGGGCCTGAGAGAAGTGTCCTTTCCTGTAGACGCTGGAGCACTGGAGTCTGAGGGAGACCAGCTCCTCGTCAAGGCAGGACACTCTGATGGGGAAAGAAAAAAAAAAACATATTTATATAATGACCTGTAATGAAGTCTCATGAGCTTTTTGTTTTCATTCAGGAGCAAATTACTCATCACCTGGTGGAGTGAAGAACCTGACTCACCTGAACGCCAGCTGCTCCACCTGGTAGTACTTCTCATCTCGCAGGACTTGGAGCTCCTGGTTGAGTTGTCTGATGAGAGACTCACAGTCCTGCAGGTAGCAGGCCAGTTCTTTCTCACACTGCACCGCCTCGCCGCTCTCCACCCGGGACATGTCCTGAGCACCGCAGAATGAAGAAGCTCATTAAGTTGCTTCTGTTTATGTGCTCCTTGGCTCATGTGTTTTATGACATGTGTAAGATGTTCTGAGGTTTTTGTGATAGTAACACAGCAGAGGAGCAGAGGTTCTTACAGTGTGTTTGTGTCTGTGCCGATGGGCAGAGAGACGACGGATAAAGAGATGAGTAAATATTAATTGTCCTGAATGGCCACTAGCTTTTACAGCTTGTACACATTAACACACGGTGAACTACCACACCAAATTATGTAACACTTACCCAGAATAAACCCCAGGATACTAAATGTATGTGTGTGTGTGTGTGTGTGTGTGTGCGTGTGTGTGTGTGTGTGTGTGTGGGAGAGAGAGGAAATGAAAAAGGATGTCAGATAAGCGAGGGTCTGTACTCACAGCCTGAAGCGTGTTCTTGGCCAGGGTGAGTTTCTCTTCACAGTCCAGAGCCATGTTCTGGAACTTGTTGGCTCTCTGAAGCAGCAGCTCCAGCCTGACAACAAACACACAAAACACACAAACACACACATAAACGGACACAAACAAACACACAGGGGTCAAAGGGCGTGTGTGTGTATTTTCATGACGTACCTCTCCACAGCTGGCCGAAGAGCCTTCTCTCTTTCCAGCATCTCCAGGATGAGCTTTCCCCACTCCTCTTCCAGGTCATTGGGATGAAGGCCCTGAGGCAGTTTAATACGACCAAACTCAATCCACACCTGCACGCGCACACGCACACACACACACACGTAAATATACTTAAATATGCTTCAGTCAAAGTGCACGCACCATAAAACACAGGCAGACAGAGCCTACGACATGAAGCAGAGATCATAAGTCAAACACTCTGGTGTCATCAGCTGAGGGAGAATAAAGGAGCAACTATTATACCAGCCGTCATGAGTTTGTGTTCAGCCCTCAGATCTGCTGAGTCAGTACCAGCATGACCACGGACGTCGCTTCAGGAGAGGAACGCAACGTTCAATTCACAACAACGCACTCGTCACAAAACTCTCTCACTCTTTCTTTTGTTGACATTCAAATAAAAAGCCCAGGAGCTGAACCCCATGACAATGAGCTCTGCACATGGTCCCCACACTTCCTCCCTCCTCCCTCCATCAGTTCTCACCTCCAGGAGCTTGTAGAGGTGTTCGACGTGACCTTTCTCGACCTCCTTTGCGGGGATCTCCGTCTCTTTGAAATGGACGTACTCGTTGTAAAGTGCCTAAAGGAGGGGAGACAGGAGCAGAGGGAGGTCACGGCACTGACACGGGTTTTGTTCAAGGTCAAACACAAAGTCAGACCCGGTTATCAGAGGTGAGAGCTTTGTAGTCACGGCCTGCTCATCAGCCAGTTCTCTCCTCCCTCCATCTTCCTTAACACCTCGGACGTCCATTTTATTAAACCGCTCTCCCTCTCTCCCTCTGGATACACACCATCCTTTCCAACTTCCAACAGACAGAGAGACTGATGTCTCTCTCCTCACCAGGTCTACAGAGACGTGACGAGGAAGTGTGTTCGTTAAATAATAAATACGGTTACAGATTCTCACCTTGAGTTCCACCGGGTTTTGTGGGAAATTCTTGTCGGCCATTAGGGCCGTATGCTGTCGGCTCCACTGGAGCAGAGAGGAGAACCTGGACTGATACTCTGACCAGCGCTGGTCCACCTCCTGATGATAGAGGAGGAGGAGGAGGAGGAAAAGACAGAGGCACAGAGGTGAGGCAGTTATGTCACGGGGGGGGGGGGTCTCAGACATGGAGACAGGTTTTACAGAGTCTGACGTACGTGTGCAGCGACGCCCTCTCCTCCCTCAGGGATCTTAGGGAAGGCATCGTAGATGGAGGAGACGTAGGTGATGACCGACTTCTCATCAGGAGAGGGAACATCAACATCTGTGGAGAGACCCCGAGACAGGAAATTAGAGAAAGAAGAGTAAGAAATATATTTTTTGTGTGGACCAAGCGGCGTCACCCTCAGCGTCCAGCAGCCTCGTCACCCCCAACGACTCGGCGATCTCGAAGGCCTGTTCCAGGTTCTCAAGGTTACTCTGCTGTGACACCACCTCCATGTTGATCAGGTCTGGCCTAGAACACACACACACACACACACTGTTAGACTGCTTTATGTGAGTGTGTGTGTCTATTTAAAATGCTTATTTCCACTGTGCGTATTAAACTCAAGAGTGCAAATATTTTGTTGTTATTTTGTTTCGTCCGGTTACATTGACTTGAGGTGCAGTATAGAGGCTGAAGAAGCCAAATGAAAACTTAAAGCTAAAACACTGTCATCTGCTGTGACCTGTATCTGTGCAGCAGAGCGTTGAACATGCGTCCGTCGCTCCAGGAGGAGGTGAAGTTGACACAGCGGAGGCCGGAGTAGCCTTCTGTCGCCTGCTGGCTCCATAGTAACAGCTTCTCTTTGGCCGTGAGGTCGCCCGACTCGCCGCTCACATAGATCTCTGAAATCTGGAGGGAGAGAGAGAGAGAGAATATGTTGTTGGTGTTTTTTTGTTTGTTTTTTTTACAACCAGGATTCAACATTTTCCCGTTCGCAAACTTTCCCTTAGTGAGAGAAACAGAAATCCTTGTTGGACTCGACACTGACTCGTCTTCAGACATGCAGACCAACGTGTCTGAGGGGAAGCCGTGTTCTTTATTTATGTGTCCTGTCGACTGAGCAACCAGACGCTGGCCATTGTCCCTGTGCGTCCTTGTTCTGTCCAACTGTCCACAGTGACAAAGCAGGAGTGATGCATGTGCAGTGAGTGTCAGCGCCTGGCTGAAGTTACTGCCGTCAGTATTCTTCTGTCATCCCTCACCCCTCCCTCTCTGACCATCTTTTCTCTCCCCGTCTCCACTGTAATGTAGAGCAGTGGCAGAGTCCGGCATGTGTGTGTGTGTGTGTGTGCCAAGGGACTGCAGCAACAGCCCGACAGACGAGGGGGGGGGGGGCCTTGAACAGTAACAAGGCCAACGACTGAGGAGAGATGTGACATGCAGTAACACTACACACCGCACTGCTGCGGTGTACTGCTATACACATACAAATGTGCGATGAAACACACAGGTGAAAGCAAAACATGCGATTTGAATGGGAAACGTGAATTCTGCTGTTTCCCTGCAGGACTCTGCCTCGGTATGTAACCGCAGCCTCCAGTGCAGATATGAACACAGCTTCTTATCCTCCATCAGGATATTGACACAGCTGTCTGTGTGTGTGTGTGTGTGTGTGTGTGCACTCCCACTCCCAGCCATCCATTCATTCCTTGATTTAAACACACCATTATAACAGGTAGTGACACAGCTGTGCAGCAGGAAGTAACTTTCGCCAACTACTCCCCGACAACTGTCAACACATCAGACTTGCGCAAACTAGGTTAAGCAAAATAAGAATGAAGCACCTATGCAGTCGTTAGGGCTCGTCACATCAGCCGCACTGTTTAATTAACCTGCTGGATGTTCAGCTAACAACCGCGTCCACACACCAACAGAGAAACTGACTCAGTCGTAACCTGCAGCCTTAAACCTAATGAGGAGGCAGAGTAATCTACATCTTATTAACACCACCTCGAGAAGTCATTTAATTTACCTTGGTTAATTACTGAACTGAGTCGTTAGCTTTTAAAATAGGTCACCTTTTAATTATTAATATAATGTCCAGTAAATAAAGGCTCGACACACAAAAAAACAACACAAACGAAGAAGTTTATCTCCCCTAGACAGACATGAATGTCTATGTGGTCTGTAAGAGATACACATTCACTGTGTATGTACAATGTGCAGGTGTATGTGTGTGTATGTGTGTGTTTGTGTATGGACTGTGTATGTGCCAATGCTGCAGCAGATAAACGATCGGCCTGAGTGAGGGAGATTAGTGCAGGTAGCAGACTTCAGTTCTGTCACGGGGATCCAGAGTCGGCCCTCTTTCTAAAACATGGCCTCTTTGAGGTTGGTGGAGGAGGGGTGGAGGGGGGTGGGGGAGACAGACAAATATGGATTCATTGGCACTGAAGCCGAACGTGTCTCTGTGAAACCCTGGCTCACAGTGACACTGATGGATGGGCGGATGAGAGATAGACAGATGAGGAACAGACAGATGAGGGACAGACAGATGAGGGATAGACAGCTGAGAGACGGGACGGGTGAATTGATAAATCTGAGTGGTGGTTTCAGTGTGGTAAAAACCTACACACAAAGATGCACTTTGAAATGAGCACACACACAACACACGCCCCATGACACAGCAACGCACTCAAGACAACAATATTGATCACTGCTGTCCACTGAGCACAGATCTGCACTATCTGTCTGTGTGTGTGTGTGTAGGTGTGTGTGTGTGCGTGTGTGTGTGTGTGTGTCTCATGACTCAGCAGCTTATGTTTAACCTGACAGACACACTCTCCTCGCCTTGACGACGTGCAGGAGAAAGAGAGTGTGGCAGTCGTGGTTTCCACTGCAGTCGCTGCTGCAGCGATTTTCTTTTTCAAGGTTGAGCAGCAGCTGGAAGTTTCTACACAACACTCACACAACAACACTGACTCTGGTCGTTCCCCTGCAGAGGCCCCGGTGTTATACGCAACCTGAATACACAGGTATTGTGCAGAGAGACCCTGACTCATATATATATATATATATATATATATATATATATACATATATATATGTATATATATGTGTATATATACATATATATGTATCAATGTATCAATTAACTATATATATATATATATATATATAACATCGATCGATATCTATATCCATCTCTCTCTCTCCATATATATATATATATGCACACATACACATATACATGTACATGTGTATATATATATACACACACGCACACGCACACGCACACGCACACACACACACACACACACCCCTGTGCATCTCTCACACTCGAACAGATGCCTGGTCGAAATCCAGCGTTTGTGCTGTGAGGAAAATAACGAGCGACAGGAAGACGAAGGAAAAGAAAGGAAGAGGAGGTGGGGGTCTGGTGTGTGCGTGGGGAGAGGGGGGGGGTTTGAGGGAGAGAAGGATGGAGAGAGCTTCTGGGCTGCGTTGATTAGCCTCCAGGGACAGAGACGGAAAGAGGAACGAGAAGCACAGTGCCATGAGCTGATAACACACAGACAATTACACACACACACACCACAAACATGATGACAACAAAGACCCTTCAAAGACCCACATATAAATCCCCGGCTAACAGGTTTAATACCACAAACACTCAATCTAAGCACTGAAACCTCCTGAGCTTCATTTTAGCTTTAAATAGCAGAAACGCTGTCAAACCCACTGTTTATACTGTTAATCTGTCAGACAGTCGCTGTTTACTGATGTGACTGATGTGGGTTGGACATTCAGGGGTCGGGGACCTCTGGACGACTAACAGATGTGGAGTGAGACACAGAGATACGTGAGTGCGGGGTGAATTATTTGAGGACTGGATGACAGGAGACAAACCTGCGGCAGGTATTTCACAGCGGCCTGCTGCTGCTGCACCGACAGAGGACTCTCCATCATGGAGTCCAGTCTCTCTGACGAGCTGCCGGTCAGCCCTCCCCAGTCTGTCTGACTCGGAGTGGTGCCGCCTGTTTCTGGGGAGGTCAGCAGGAGGTCACTGGCGTAGCCGGACTCCAAGTGAGTCCTCTCTTCTCTGGCTCGAGATGGAGAGTCCAACGTAAATCCCCTGAAAGCCATGGTTTCCTGAATCTGGAGTGGGGTCGGGGACAGAGGGTTTTCACCTGCAGACATCTTGGCTCTACCCGCGTCCTCCCCTGACAGCAGGACTTTGAGGATATTTTCTGTGACTGGAGACGGAGCAGGAGGCTCCTTGCGCACCTCCACCTCACTGTCCCCTTCACCCTCCCACACCGGAGATCCATAATCACTGGGATACAGTGTCCTCACTACACAGAGTTTCCCGTCCACTTCTCGGATATGGACCACACCTTTGTGCTCCCTCTGTGCTGATGTCATCACTTCCCCTAATGTCTTCTCCTGTCCTCCCTTCACCCCATCATCCATCTTTTCTTCTTTTGCCGCTCTCGCCTTGTCTTTTTTCTCCTTCCTCTGTCGGAGGATCCAAGGCTTTTCGAGAACTCCTTGGACTTTCTCTCTGACGCGAAGGACCCTCCCTCCACCCGGGGTGGTACTGCCCGGGACCGGAGCTGTGTTGACCGGGCTGGCGGTTGTGGTTTGGCTCGGGATGCTGGAGACATCTATGATAGCGCTGACGGTGTCTTCCTCCCCTGGAAGACAGAAGACCCCTCTCCAGGCTGGGCTGGGATTGGGGGATGCTTCAAGTATTGTGTTGCCCAAAAGCCCCCCAACACTGGCACCTGTCGATCCCGGGGTAAGAGTATTGCTTCTGGAGTGAGTTAACTGGGCGTCAGGAGGCACTGTTATAAGAGTCCTGGCTCTACGGTTGAAATCGAATTCTATTTTTTCTCCGACTCGGTTTCTGTCGTCCTCGTCTTCGTCCTCTTCCTCTCTTTCATCAGGGTCGTGACCTCTTCGTTGTTCATAGTCTTCTTCTTGTTGCTCCCCTCTCCTGCTCTTCTTGGCCTTGTGCTTACGTCTGAAGCGCAGACGCTTCTTTGGCGAAAGTGGGGGGGCGCCACCAAATTCACCTTCCCGAGGAGGCCTGACACAACCTATGGAGTTCCCCATGACTTCAGTGTTGACAGAAACCCGTGTATAAAAAGCTCCAGCGAGTACAGTCAGTTACTCAAACAGAGGCCAGCTGGCATTTCATTGGGGTTTGCACATTTTGTCCCTTCCATCATGAAAAAGAGTCACTGGAGAGAAAATCATGTAAATAAACTGACAGCTCCCTCATCCACCTGACACCTGTGAGAAATGTGAAGGTGGAACGAGCAGGTTTCACTTAAGTTTTCAAGTCTTAGATTTAACTTCAAGAAGAGAAAGCTGGATGTTACAATCAGTCACTGAGGAGTTGTGTATGTGCATCGGCCGGCTGCTTCACTTGGTTTGTTTTCTAAACCCCGGACACACGGTCGCTGTCAAGGACACGGGGACACAGTGATGTCGGCGGAGACACGGAGAAACGAGGGAACATAAGTCCAGTTCGTGTCCAGCATCAAATCTATCAGCAGGCTTTTGGCAGGTGAGCTGTCACCTGGTGTAAGGCAACGTGTCTGGTGGCAGGACGAGCGTGGGAGAGAGAGAGAGATACATGGCAGACCGGTGCTAATCAGCCCATTAGCGATGGACCAGCTGCTTCACACATGCTCCATGTGTCTGTGGGTGACATGAGGGGAACTGGGAAGCGTCTCAGTGTGTCCGTACTGCAGGAATTCTGGGACTCTGTTGCAGTCTCATCGCATCCATTGACAGTTGAATATAAGAGGAGAGCGTCACAGGAAAAACAAGACGCTCAGATTTCTTTCTCCATCGTCGATAAAGACAGACTAAGTGAAGTTGGTTTCAGGAGCTGGTGGATTGATGGTGCCTCCTCCTCCTGCTGTGGTGATGTTATTGCAGTAAGAGATGGGGGGGGGGAGGAAGTCACTACAGAGATCAGTAGCAATCCTATCCGTCACGGTGCTCGTAGTGGAAGGAGCATTAGCGGTGACGCTGTCGATATCCCTCGTAGTAACGGCGAGCTTGTCGTCTCATTCTGCCGAGACAGCACAGCGTCCAGATTGGATGCGGGTGAGAGAGAATGTGCAGTCAGCCAATGCTGCCACAGATTCATCCAATCCTCTGACAGCTTGTTAAATACTCAATCAGATCGTTGGCTCTCCACTCCAATGCTTCTCCTCGTCATCCTCTCACAACGTACCACGCTGATGCCTCATGTGACGCGTCCCTCGCACATGTGTGTGTGTCCCTCGTCTTGGTGGACTGTTTTTGTCAATGTGCACAAACCGCCAAGCTCCTCTGGCATTCGTGTCTGTCATTGTTGAAATTGGCAAAGAGGTTTGGCATGGCCATCTGGAGCTGACACATACCGGTGGGCTGAGCTATTTTCGACCAGGAGACCTGTGAGGACACAGCTGTGTGCTTTAGCAGGGTGCTGGTCTAAGTCTGCAGGTAGAGACACCTGAGCATCACCTGCCTCTCCCCTGGATACTAGAGTGAAGTTCCCAGTGGACAAACGTCTTCCACAGCATTGACCAGTCTCCTGCTGTCAAGTCTCCCACTTAGTCAAAAAAGCATCCTCCTCATCAGGTGGTGCAGTGCGACGATGCAACAGCCTAAAAACAAATTCAACAGTTGCAGGAGGGGTATTTAGACCACGTCTTCCCGGGAGTCAAAAACCAGGAAGGCTGAGAGAAAAAAAAATGGAGCTCCTGTTCTCCTCTCTGATGCCTGTTCATCTCCTAATAGCTCCTCCAGCCCATTAGATCCAGTTAGGTAGGAGGCATCTGGGACAGGATCTGGTTTCTAAGCAAGAAGGGAGGAAGAGACGGGTCCACAGTTGTCTCGGCTGAGGACTCGTTAAGGTCCAGCTCTGACGATGGACCTGCCTCACATACAGCAGTGTATGTGGAACACAGCCAGAGGGAGTCAGTGTCCGGTGTGAGGCAGTCCCGAACTCCAGGCAGCACAAGAAGGTCCACACTCTATGTCCCCTTCAAAAAAACAAAGACACGCTGGACATGGCGTCCTCCGGCTGAAAAGACACCGCAGCTCCGTCACACAAGCGTGACTGAATCGATCCGACTGATACGGTGCCGGCTACAGAAACAGTGTGTGAGTGTGTGTGTTTGTGCCTGCGAGGTTGGGTGGTCCCCCCATCAGCTGTGCGAGCCTTTTTGCATACGTGTCGGTGAGTGTGTGTCGTCCAGCTGTGTGTTTGTGGCTCTGTGCGGCCTGCTGATGAGCAGAAGCCTGGAGCTGCGGTGACAGAACACAGCCCGGGTCGTCCCTCCCTCGACTGGCTTCGCTCCTCCGCTCTGTCCCTGACTCGCAGACGCCGGCATAGAGAGAGAGGAACGCTTTTATCTCCCGGCTGCTGCAGCTTCACACTCTGCTCTGCTCGATCTCTCACTCTCACCATCCACCCCTCCCTCTCCCTCCATCCAGCCCTCCCTCCTCCACTCTCCTCCTCCTGTCCGCTTCCTTGTTATTTTTCTCTCTCTCTCTCTCTCTCGCGGCGGTTAGTGAGCAGCTTTCCATCCCACAAACACACACACATACACACACTTGACCCAGAAGCTTCCCTGAATTAAAGGCTGCAACAAGGAGGAGGAAGAACTGAGAGCGGGAGAGGATTCAAGTGTCTCTGCAACGAGACGTTTTCTCTTCTCTCATCTGTCCATCAAGCCACAAACCTCCATGTCGTCAGCAACGTGGCACAACTGTCACTTCATGACACTGAACTAGTTTCAGATCGGCTGCTTCCATTGACAGTAGTGACAGATGTTAGAATTAGTACCTGTAAACAACACTAACACACTGCCTCCACCTGCTGACGACGCCTCATCACAGCACACAAATGAACTCACACTGCGAGTCAGCCAATCACAGGCAGACACAGGGCAGCAGGAGGAGGGGCCACAAACAGGGAAGTCTGGGGACGTCGAATGAGCCGGATCGTTTGTGATCTTAAACTAACCAGTGACACCATGTGGTTCGGCTGAGAAACTACAGTTACTCTGCCGAATCACAAATGTACAATAGATAATAGCTGCTATTTTTATTGCTACTACAATGACAAGGCATTAGCGTTGTAAGATATGCAGGCCTGTAAAATATTAAAGTATAACTTACAACAACACATACGAAAATGAAAGTGGCATGACGGTGACACTTTGGGTTTAACATGTGCCAGTAAAATATTGACTAACAACAGGAATGACCCAAATGGAAACTGACATCCCAGTCAGAGAGCTCCTGTAATTAGATGATGCACTGACTCAGTAATTTCCGCAAGCACATCCCTGATCACAAAGACCTGGAGTCTTGTTTCCAGGAATGACTTCTTCATCATGATCATCAGGCCAAAGCTGCCAACTGGGAATGTTGTGGACATTTTGACATCAGATAGCTCTGCTGATCTGGGCCGCGTGTATCAATCTAAAATAAGCATATGCAACTTTTTAGTGCGTCTTAGCATCATTTGCTGTATAACACAACCTTATTCCTCACATATGGTTTTTTTTAGCTGTGTGATTATAGCACAGAGATGATTGAATGCTTCCTCCATGACTGTGGATTTACAGTGATGAGGATATAGCCACTGACGTGTCACAGTGACACAGAGCTCCGACTGGAGTTTATCACTTCAGCGCTAATGTGAAACTGTCATCATCTCTTGCACCTGGTGACCTCGGTCTATTTGCTGCTGTGTGGGTCAACTCGCTCTCCCTCCACACTTCTTCCTTATTTTCGAACTTCTGCAGCCTGTTTCTGTCCATCGTCTCCAGATCAGTCCTCTCCTCCTCCTGAACCCCCCCCCTTCTGTAACTGTATGTTCTGTTGAGTCATGCCCACTGAAACAGTCGCTGTCGTGTCATGCACTGCTGTTTCCATAGTAACCAGATTGCAGCGTCACCTTGCAGGGTCAAACCACAGCACGATCTCGTGGTCCACTGCAGCAACTACAAACATTTCACAACCCCACTCTCACATCCCGCTGCATGTCCCAGTCATGAAAAATAACACATAAGAAATAATTAAGTTTTTTTTCCCAATTTCATCATTTTTTTTGTCATCATGTACGATTGGCCCCAATGGCAACAGAGTTCCTGCTGTAGTCCTTTCACAGCAGAGGACCTGCCTGTCTACAGGACAGTGACTCTGATGTGGACATTTTTCCACATCAGAGAAAACAACAACTGACGCGTTTGCCAGCACACACACAGCTAAATTCAGCCTGTCACTGATAATCATTCAAATCCCAACAGCTGGAAAGAGAAGCCCAGTAACCAGAGGACAACACTGAAATCTGCATTTGGAGCAATTTACTTTAACTTCTGTCCATTTAAAACCCAGGTTGAACACAGCCACAACGACGAGGGATGTAACTCAATTATTATATCATCAATTAAGGACATTAAAGTTTTTCTAATGCGAAAATCAGGAAAACACGTATGTGCTGCGTTCTCTGAAATGCGGGAGAGCAAGTCAAGCAAACAGACCTGGAAATGCAGGATGATGGTCCAGATGAGGCCTAACGTCAGTTTGGGATTTCCATCTGTGATGTCATCGTTCCTGATGTTCACAAGTTTGACCTGAAAGGTTAAAAAACAGTTTGACGACAAAATGCTAAAAATTAGATGATTGGCAATGATTACCTAGGACACTGATAATGTGAGTGTGTGTGTGTGTGTGCGCGCGCGCGCTCAGACATACCTGTCTCTGTTTGAGGAAGTCCAGTGCTATTTGGACATTCTGTAGTCGATGAAATCTCATTCTCCCCTTTTCCCTGGGCTACAACAGAAGATAGAAAATAATGAGGAAAGGTCAAATGAGACAATTTAAGTCTCAGATCTTCATGACACAAACAGAAGGTAGCAGCATAAAGCTGAACTGAATCCACCATTGCAGTGAGGTAATGACACAGTCCTCTCGGGGGCGCTGTCTTTAACAGAGGCTGTTAAAGACATGCCAGACAGTAGAGCAGAGCAGATTCACACCATGCTACTTTAACACGACAAAAACAAACCTTAGTTCGAACAGTTTTTCTTCTTTTTGTCATTCAAACACATGTCCCTGTTTACATTAATGAGATTATGATAAATTTGAGAATTTAATGCCACATTCGCACGAATATGTCTTGGTTTTTAAAACGTATCTCTGTAGTTAGGTTTAAACCAAGCGTCCACACTACTTCAGAGTTTCTAACCACTGGAATGGATGGGAAGTATGAAATAATCGACTAAATAACCAACTCTGTGGTCGACAATCTGCTTCCTGTTTACACCAGCACATGCATGGTCATGTGATTTTCACTTACAGATTACAGATGTAGATTATTATTATTATTGAAGCTGAGCTAAGACTCTCCTCACTACAGATCCCTCTCCCACACACACACACACACAAACAAACACAACACACTGTTGGGGCAAAAAGTATATGAGTAAAGTGCAAACAGCAAAAATGTCGCACAGCAGCAGAGCACTGACGGGGGTCATGTGCAGCTCGGATTTGTTGGTCAGTGGCACAGCACTCTCATGCAGCCTCACAGCTCCACCTGTTGGGCGGAGGTTAAAGCTGAGAGGTCAGAGGTCAGCGTTGACCAGGGTGAGCAGTGAGGGTGTGGGGGCGTGGGGGGTTTAGAGGGTTTGATTCAAACATACTCCCTGAGCTCCTTCCTCCTCCTCATCCTCCCCTCTGAGCAGGATGAGAGGGGGGGCGCGCGAGGCGTACGCCCTTTTCAAAGAGGGGCCGCTTTTCTGTTGCTATGGTAACATGGTGGGGAGAAAAATGGGGGACAGAAAGAGATGAGGAGGAGATGGATGTATGAGATATACAGATTGGAGAGGGTGGGAAAAACTGAAAACAATGGACAACAGTGGAGAAACAGCAATTCTGAGGTTCAAACTTCAAAACACTGAATGGAATGAGGAAATGAGGCATCGTGGATGAAAGGTTCTGATATGTGACAAATCTTCCCCGATCAATCTGTGCATGGAGGTGACACCGTCACGTTATCCAACCTCCTGCCTGTATGTGTGCGAGTGTGTGTGTCTAAACAAATCACTGTCAACAGTCTGTTTGCGTTAGTTCCTCTGTCTACAACTACACCAGCCAGCGTCACATCATGGCTGAGCTGCCTGGCAGCATTAGGGCTAAGCCTCTTACATCATCCTGTAAAACTCCTGCATCACAATGAGTGACCTACATGTTGTCTATATCCATTTAGACGGAAAAGTTCACACTTTCTCCCATGTGGCTAATGTTGGGATGACAGGGTGTGTGACGGAAAACAGTGCGATTGCAAGCGGGAAAATAATTCATCAAAATCATAATGGTGTGTGTGTAGGATCCATACCAGGGTGACTCCAGAGAGGACCTCCAGCAAGGAAATCAGGTTGTGTCCATCCCTCAGGTCCTCATACAGGTCTGTGATATGCTTCCTCACCTAGGAAAGGAGACAGGGCAGGGTGGTGAAAAGGAAATGAAGGAAAGGGAGTGAGACAGAAAGTTAATCCCTCTCGCCAACCATCCCTTCAACACTGTTGACACCTGTCAGGCCTCACATCTGACCGGGCTGGTGACAGTAGTGTGGGGGTGGATTTCTTACCGTCGCTGACACAGTGACTCAGGGACTTTACTGCTCCACACTGCAACTACAAAGTTTCACTGCAGTGGTCAAGGGCCCAAAACAAGAAACTGTACTTCCACCTTTACCCAGAAGGGGGCAGGACAATCACAAGAGTAGAGGCAGCAAACTTCATCTTTACCATCCTAACTAATGCATGAATTGATAAAAAAAAATTCAGTTCAATCACACAGTCAACCTGTCCATGTTTAAGAAGGGACAACAGGACAACAACATCTCTCCGCTTGTCCTGAATAACCCTGCTCTCGTGTCACACTCTCACCCGTCTGCCGCTGTCTGTTCCTCTCTGTGAAGCTGACATCAGCTGGTTTACAGGGGAGATGACAAACCAAGTGTTAATTGGATGACGAAGCAGTCCAACACTGACTGGAAATATTTCCCTGCTTTTGTCTAATTGAGACTCTGATTCTGTTCGGTTGCGGGAGGTTCACTCCATGAACTGAAGTTCTCTGCCAAGGGAAACTTGGATGTTTATTTCTGTTTATGTTTCCATGGACGTCCAAACATATCCAGTCACACAACCCCACTGACAATGAGTCTGCAATGGAGTGGCTACTTAAAGATACACCCACCACCACAACGTTCAGCATTCAGGCCCATCACTGAATCTGAAGTGGCTCTTTAACAGCGCTTTTTTTCTCAGTTGTGTTGTGCTGCTGTGTTATGTTACATTTCAGAGCAGAAACGGGATTTAAACTCGCTGTGAGTCAGAGCACGGCAGCCGGTAGAAGCCGGTGTTTTTAGTGGCCTGTGTTTGCACTGTATACACATACGTACCTGTTAACACCCTGCACACCTGAGCAGCCACATGCATACCAGGCATAACACACACACAGACACACACAGAGCAAACAGGAAGCCAGGAGCGATGATGTCACCCTGCAGGAAGCTCAGGGCAGAAAGTCTTTGTCTCTTTATCTTTTAATGTTCACTTTGTCCAATGAGATTTTCTCTCATTTGTTTCCAAATTCCAGCTAAAAGGGTTAAAGGTCAACAGTATTCTAATACTACTAACTGTGTCAAAAAAACAAACAAGATATCTTAAATATATAAGCTCATGTAAAGATCTTCATATCATTTGGTCCAACCAGAAGATCAGAACCTTAAAACGTGTATTGTCTATGAAAATAAACTAAATAAAGAGAACAAATATTAATGTTTACATATTTTTAAAGAATACCTTGTTTTAGTTTTTGCTAAATAAATGACCTAAACCATTTTAAAACCATCAAACAAAGACAATGATTTCCTGTTACAAATGAATAAACGCCGACTTTCAGGCGGTGACATCCACCCTCCCTCTCTCCTCGTGCTGATTAGCTTCTTCATCCCTGACCCACATTCAGAGCCGCTCTGGCTCGGCCACTTGATATAAAGTTACCTCCGCAGTCGGGCCACCATGACGACAGTTGCTCCAGAGTTATGGGGTCAGACATTTTCATTCGTGGGTCATGTGACAGAAATACCTCACATTCCCATGTCATCAGAGTCCGTACGGACACAGCATGTGTGACAGATGGCGCACATACTGTACATTGTAGATGTCAAATGGCATTTGTATACGTGTGCATATGTATATACAGAAGGCGACTTTGACAGGAACCATAAACAGGTAACTGTTACAACATAGATAATGAATCTTCTAGTTTCAGCTCGTTTCTAGGCTCCCTCTAGATTTAGGACCCAGTCCAGAAGCTTAGGTCGAGACTATTGGAGAATCTCTAACGCAGGACACAAAGCCATATTTAAGAACATTATTATAGTTATTTGAATAGAAGATATCAAATGAATATATAAAATAATAAAATATGACATACACTATATCAACGACCTGGGATTATTGATGTATATAAGTATTTGAGGAGGTTTGAGAAGATGGAAGCTATGAGACAAAAGAGGACAGTAAAGGCCAAGTAGAAACCAAACACACACACACACACACACACACACACACACACAGAGCAGACTGAGTCGCACAAACCTTAATGAGATGCTTGTTGACCCATTTTGTGAAGGTTTTCTTCTGCACCCTGTCCCGCTCATCTGAAGGAAAGACAGAGACAGAGAGGGAAGAGACGGAGGTTAATGGCATCATCAGAATCCAGTGTGGACACAGTGGACGTGGGGAGACTGTGACTGACAACTGTGGCTGTATTCACATTCAGAGATGGTTTCTACAGTAAAGGGGTGGTGGAGAACGAGCAGTGCACGACCTGAGGGAAAGACAAACACACAGGGAGGTTCTCTGAGTTCATGGACAACATCAGGTCCTGTCAATAAGAACTCACGTATATCTACAGTACAAACATGACCTCATATTAAGTCTGTTTTACTTGGGTGACATCATCCTGAGCACATACTGAGGTCGTACCAGTGAAACTCAGGACCTGTCTTTTCTTCACGTCAGATTATTTTGCTTTCTGAGGGAAAGATGTTTTGTTTTTCGGGTCGAGCCGGGCAGCTCCAGCCTGCGTCCTCCACAAGCCAGAGGCGTGAGCCAGCCGGTCCAGGAATAGAGCCTGATACTGGGGCTCGACTGTGTTATCTACCCTCCAGCACTTCCACACTGACGGAGCCCGTCTTCCTCTGCTCATATCAGTGTGTCAGGGAGAAAACACAGACCCTCTCTCTGCTATATATCCCACTTCCTGCAGGACGCACACAGACGCCACATCGCACCCTGCACTAACTCATTTACTCAATATCAGGGATGAACGAAATGCTGAACATGTAAACATTTTGTATGAATAGTTTTTAAAAAAGGAGCTCACCATATTGCTTAGTTTATACAATATAGTGTAAACACAGAGAACTGTCATTATTAGTTTGTGTCTCCTGTGCACAGCAGCAGTGAGGTAAGATAATATTTCTCATATAGAGACCAATACAGGAACAGGAAGGGACTTTCCCTCCAGATTCAGTATCGGCCAATCAGAGTACAGCATGCTGCAGGTAAATCACTTCCTGCCACTTGTTTATCAGTTGCCATGGTGAGGCCACGAGGGAGAGCGGCCACTGGGGTACAGAGAGGATCGCTTCCTCTTTCAAACATCGTTTCATTTCTTCTCTTTCTTACACACAGACACACAAAAAAACACAACATGCACACACCAGCAAACATAAATACACACTGACAGGGTTTCACAGAGCCTCGAGGCCTATGGCATTCAGTTTGGGATATAGTGGCTCCAACACACACACGCGCACGGACACACACACACGCACGCACACGAGATGACACAGTGTGGAGTTCACACAGAGGCAAACACATATTTCATCATGCTCTTGCAAAAGTAGTTTCACCACCGCAACACGCCTTGCTCCTCAAACCTGCCCGGTTAGCTGAGCTAGTTAGCCCAGAAGAAATACTCAGGCCATTACATGCTAATAGGTCTCACACGCACACAGACACACACACACACAGACACACACTTCTGTCAACCCATCATTTACCTGCGAGGATTTATCAGGTTGATCTGTGTTGTAATTGGGGTTGTAATGTGTAGGAATCTAATATATGTGACCACAACTGGAGACATGAGAGGAGGCTGGATGTGCGAGTGGTGTCATTCATCTACAGAGGAGGGCTTTGTTAGGAGGTGCACACCCCTTCCCATGCTGTTCAAACACAACACAACACAACACAACGCGGTGACGTCTCGCTCTTTGCCCTGACACCAACAATGATTGATGGACACCACGTTTTAACAGAACTGCATCTGCACAAAAAGGAAGTGTTGAAACACACAGTGAAGCACGTGTTGATATGAGCTGCTCTGCTCCTCGGCAGCGTGTAAACAACAAGTGCAAATACTCTGCAGTGTGCATTCACACACACACACACACACACACACACACACACACTGACCTGCACAGCACATGAGCGAGTACAGGTGAGCATTGAGGCGACATTCATTCCTGTAGTCGGGCCACATGGTCCACCTCTGTGCTGACGCTCCTCCTGCGATCAGACCTTCATCTGACGCCAGCGATGGAGCATAATCCAACACAGGAGTCAGATATTTATAGTAGTGAGACGTCTCCGGCAACAAGCTGCCTCCACGTATCCAGAAGTGACGGCTGCAGAGGGAGGACAGCAGGTCCTACCAGTCTGAGGAGTCTCGTCTCCTCTCTCTCTGCAGTTTTCAGTCTCTCACTGATTCATCCTCTCCCTCCTTCTCTCTCTCTCTCCTCGATGGCTGATGCCATGTCGGCCTCTCTCGGCCTTCTCCCGTCTCTAACACTTTCCCTGTAGCAGTCGCTCTCACACGTGTGTTTCAGAGCCAGAGGCAGCTCCTCCCACCTCAGTGGTAAAAGGACGGCCTCCGCCTCACTCTCTGTTTACTCCCTCACCTCATTTATACTGACTCACCAGTCAGTGGCGCTGTCCCTCCCTCGGTTTCCAGGCCCTGACAGACAACGACTGACTGTGGCTCCACAGAGATGCTTTTTTTCCTTGTTGTTTTTTTTTTACACTCAGATAACTGAGGTTATGAAAAAGAACTCTGCAACAAAAGTTTGTATTTTAGGTCCATGTCATGTCCATTTGTGATGATGTCATCCACTCCAGTCTTCTTTAGATGACAAAAACCTGCTCCAGCAAACGTTCTGCAACACTGGGCAGACACACTGTCTCGTCAGTGTGCTGGTGTCAGAGGAAGATGAGGATGTAAGTAAATAAAAGAAAAGCCTTTGTCGTAGTTGTGGCTTTTTGTGCAGACTTGTGTTTGCAGACACACAAAGCGTTGGGGCTGTGAGTAAAGAGGCTGGAAGCAGCCCACTCTTCTTTCTCCAGTGTCAGAAAAGCTCTGTCGACTCAGACTACGCCGACACAGTTCAAAATAATTTCTGCTCTGTCATGTTTTTTAAAAAAGGATGAGTCGATACTAAACAGTGTGGAAACTGCAGCGCACACACACACACACACACAACAAGGTGGGACAGTGACACACACACACACACTCTCACACTCACAACAAGCTCAGAGTAACACAAGCTCCTCCTCCTGTGTTTCCTCCACAGACAGCGTCACTCCTTTATCTCCATCCCTCCTTCTTTCGCGTCCTCGTCCGTCTTCCTTCCTTCCTTCCTTCCTCCCTCCAGCCTTCAGACTCTTCCTCTCCTCCTTACATCCACAGTGAATCTCTTCCCTCTTCACTCGTCTGAGGGACCATCGATGACTCTAAAAATACCAGCCGAGCTTACACCTCTAATACCAGGCGGCGTCCTCATCCCTCGCTCCCTCCTTCTTTCCCGTTATCACCACCACTAATCTCTCCCTCTCTCTCTCCCCCTCTCTCTCTCTTCTGTTCTGTCTTCCGGTGTTCTGGCTTCCTCCTCGTGTGATTCAATTAAAAATAAAAGTGGGTGGGGTGTTTCTCCTCCTTTTCCTCTGCTCCTCCATCACACCATCCTCTCTTTCACTTTCTCTTTCAGCTGCATCCCCCCCCCCCCCTGACATTCCCCCCCCCCCCCCCCCCCCCCTGGTGACATTCGCTGGCCGGCACCAGCCTCCATTCCTCTTTTTTTTCCCCATTCCATTCTTCCGTTCTCTCTGTTCCTTACCCCATTTCTCTCTCGCTGCTACAAACACTGCATGCTAATGTTTGTAATGTTAGCAGGACCAGTTCACGCAGGATCTGCACAAATCAGCTGGCTGAAGGAGACAAGGGGATTTCGCACGAACTGTTCCTTTAAACTGTTCCAGAGATTCAGATGAAGACCGGGGCCACCTGTGGGTCTATGAGACACCTGACGCCTTAAACTGCATCGATCGACCCACATCAAAAAACAGATATAACTGTCTGTTAATCGTTTCAATCCTGGACTTTTGTGTTACTGGTAATAAACCAACACGATTCACATGTTGTGCAAATTGTAACCACAACTTCGACATATTGGCGCACGATGCTACACAACCAAGCACGGTGGGTCGACCGCAGTGTTTTTGATTACTGTGACGACCAAAATTCAGGTCAGGACCACAAACACACACACACACACACACACACACACACACACACACGCTGCAGCTGCAGTTGCTAATCTTGAACATAGAGACGAGATCAAACAAGTAAACATCGAAACATCAGTCACATGGACACATGGTCCCTATAATGTCCAGTCATTGTGGGAGACACACCGTCCTCATCACCCCCCCTGCGCTGCATCAGCTGTCCTACCAATCACTACCGATCAGATGATTATTGATCTGAACTGTTACGTCACGCCACCTGTTTCTGCCCTGGTTGATGACTAATCTACACTTTGGCTCAATCTTTTCCATAGATTACTGAAACTAATACTCCCACTAATAATTATCACCAGCTACAGGGCTGCTGAATAGTTGTATCAGGCATTAGCAATAGGTATTAGCACTAAAGTTATCTTAGTAAAGCCGAGTGGAATTTGTTTAAATCTGAAAAAAGTGTGGCATTACGTGAGTGTTTACAATTAGCTATGAATAAATAAACACCACCTGATTGGTCTGAGCAGCTTACTGGCAGCACAGCAGCTCGTTGTTTAGTGCAGAGCATGAAGTCATAACACACTCGAAGTGTGGTCTCCAGGTCAAATTACACGATAGTGACAACGTGATTAAAAAGTCCATGAAATATAACAGTCGCTCTCCACAAAGAGCCAAATATGGAAGGTTCAGCTGCACTGACTCACAGCGCAGAGGCAGATGATGCAGGCATCAGGTCCTGACAACACTGGACCAGCCTCCCGAGTTTAATAAGACCAAACAAGAAGAACTTAACATTTCACTTTACAATAGATGCTGGTAACTATTAAGCAACAAGAAGGTGATTTATAAACAGAAGAAGGAGGCACCGATTAGGTAAATAATGATGGGTGGAGTCAAAACAGGAAGCATCCCTCAGACATCACTTCATCACCTCAGACGAGGCAGAGGAAGGAAAAGGTTTGTGAATCTGTCTCAGCGACAGCTCAACAACAGAAGCATCAGAAGTTACACTTTACCTTGTTCAAGACGTTGTGTGCGGCTGCAGCGGCGGCGATAAAACCAAACGCCAGCTGCTGTCAGCAGGTGAAAGGTCACCACCAGGATGGGCGTGATAACCATGGGGTCCGTTAGAAGGTCCATCTCGTCTACCTCACGGATCCACAACTGACAAGAGACTTTCTCTCCTTCTCAAACTGCAAGTCCAATGAATAAATGTCCACAAATAAAGGAACGACTCGACAGCAGGTCCAGTGACAGAGGGTTCCTGAAGACACTGCACTTCTGACGCCAGATGAAAACGTTCTCCTTCCTCTCATTGGCACAGCATCTCTCTTCTTCTATCGCATTAATGCTGCAGCTATGAAACTAAAAGCTATGAGTCCTTCTCTCTCTCTCTCGCTCTCTTTCCTCTCTGACACTCGAACAGTAAATTCCTTTCCCCTGAAACAAGCTGCCAGACTGAAGCCGTTGCTCAGAGCACCGTTAGAAAACCGGCAAATTAACGAAACAAGACTAAACAGGCGGAAATGTGTATGAATGTGTGTGTATGTGTGTGTGGTTGTCAAACACTTTCTGAATAAAACCACAGGGGAGAAACCCACGTGTTCATCTTCCTGTCTTTCTGATGTGTTTCTAGTTGACTGTGTATAACGTTATTGTAGGAGCCATATCGACCAAGCTGACAGGTTTCCTTTGAAGGTGACATGTTCCTGGGCTAATAACACTTTCATGTACAACACTTTCCTTTGGTGTCGTGACGACCTCACACTACACCACACAGACACAGGAATGCATGTTGTATTATGTATGTATGTATTACTCTTGTGCGTTGTCGAGCTTAATGCTGAGAAGGCTGTACAACAGTAGTGGTAACTGTTGTAACAGTTATACTTGTTGACATGCACGTCCCACAAGATCAGTATATGTCAGTGTGTATACATGATGTTGTGCGAGTGTGTGTAAGTGTATTAGGGACTTGTGTGCGTGTGTGTTTGTTTACATCCGTTGCTATGAGTGAGCAATGCATCCCGGGTGTGATATTTATTCACAGCTATCTTTGAATGATGTTTGTTAACAACGGCGACAGAGGAGGCAATTAAAGCAACATGATTATCTGGTGTGTATGTGCCTGTGTGCGTTTGTGTGTGAATGTTAGAGACAAAGTCATATAGGAGCATGATTCAGCATGATTCAGGCTGCAGACTGCATGGCAGGGGGTCTTAAAGCTACTCTCATGTCTGGATAACGTATCACCCAACCCTGAAGTCACTGACATTTGAATCCTAGCAACCCTCAGAAGAAAACAATACACAACCACAATCAATCTCTGATGACACATCGCTCATCACTCCGAGCTTTAAACTCAAGAAGTTAGTGACATTTGTTATTTTTGGAGATGCCCGTTAAATACTTGCAGAACGACAATGTTCTAAACAGAAAGTTGTCAATAAGCATTTATTATTATTGCATCATCATTTCCTGATCATCACAAATAGCAGATAAAATGTCTATTCAGTGCAGAACAACGTTACCCAGAATCCTCTCTGACCTAAGATGACCCGTAGAGACTGAATCATTTTTTACACTTGTTTTTTTTTAGGTTTTGTGACTTAAAAAACAAAAATACACCGAATGACATTTATCATAAAAAACATCAACTGTAAAAAAACAAACAAAAAGAATAATGAATTGTAACAGTATGTGTAGAGAGCATGTGACACCGCCGCAGTAGAACAGAAATTTTTTAGAAATTATGAATGAGACTGAAAAATATAATTTACAGAAAAATGGAGACACCAATGAAAGTGTGAAGAGACTAAAGAGGAAATATAACAACCACATGTGTGTTGTGGTACAGACAGTGTTGCAGCCACTGTGGGGCAGAAGAGACCAACACGTGGTGTGATACACAACACACCACAACTGAGCGGCTTCTGTTACAGTGAGCGAGATGCAACAGCACTGATCCCTGTGTTGTGAACCAATTTTTACAGCAGGTTTAACACAACCTTTGTTTATGTCAGCATTCGGGGTCAAGAGGTCAGGGATTCAATATCACACAGCCCCCAAACCAACTCCCAGAAAACAATGCAGTAACACACACACACGTACAGGCAGATGCGGCCACAATGTGACAGAGCCTGGAGAGGACGTCAGGCCGATGAGACGGAATGAGAAGATGGAGGGATAAGAATCAAAAACACAAAAAAATAAGAATGACAAAACACACAAAGCCGTTTGTGCGTCGTCTCTGTTTTTACCAGGTCAGCATAACCTAATCCACCAAAACAAAACCCTCTCATAACAATCAAAGACCAGGAGGAGGATCTCTCTTCTATTGCCCTTCTTGTCTACATGATGCATCCTCTTGTGTGTTTGATGCTGCAGCCTGTCGCCCCCCTCACCCCCATCCCCACAGGATATACAGCTCTGTTCACCCTGTCAGCATCTTTCACACTGATACGCTGGACACCACCAAGGTCACAGTGACACACAAACGCTCCTCCTGTCAACAATGCTGAGGAGGAACAATGCTGGAGAACCTCAGTAATATACTGGGCTTTTATACACAGAGTTGCAGCCTGAACTTAACACATGAGCCCGACAAACAAATACCACCCCCCCCACACACACACAGAAAAATGGAATCAGAGCCATAAACTGTATCTGCATACAGAAATACACACAAGTGTAAAACATCTATTCTGGGACATCTATTCACCACACAGCTGCATGTGGTGTGACCATGACACATCATCACTGCCTGCCAACCAACCACACTGCTCCGCAGCAGCTGCGTGACCTCTGACCTCTCCAATGGTGAGATGCAGCAGAAACACTTCCTGTCTGGACACTGGAGACAAATGTTTCTGGCATAATCCTGAATATACGAGGAAACTGGAACAAGTCAGATGTGGACAAGAGGAAGAAAATACTTGTACATGTTTTTGAACAAAACATTCCCACCCAGTACAGTCAGACAGCTGGCTGCAGTAAACTACTGAAATTATTTCTGGGATCTTGAAACAGGGAGGTTGATGGATATTTAATTATGTTTGCAGTGTGATGATAAACAGTAGATTTGCAGTCTACCTGCAGCACCTAACGGAGCAAACAGGGGGCAGTATGGGTCCAGATACAGACCAGCAGGACCCAGTTTCCATCCAGTGTTACAACATAAAATATTTTATCTTGTTCATCTGAAAACAAAGTTTGTTCTCATTCTTGGATTGAGGTCCAATAATCTAAATTTCCTGTCTTCATATTATATCATTCGTATAGAGTTAATGCTGTTGGGGCCTCATTCACACTTGTCTGTCTGTCTGTCCGTCTGTCCGTCCGTCCGTCCGTCCGTCTGTCTGTCTGTCTGTCTGTCTGTCTGTCTTACAGCGACACCCTGAGATGCCATTAAGAGATTAGCGGACATGAGAGGAAAGACAAACGAGGCCCCCAGATAAACTAACAGGGATGGATTAACAGGTGCTGACATGAGGAAACAAACAAATACGAACAAAGCAACTCAAACAAGAGCGCTGCAGCATTAATCTGAAGAAGAAGCTGTGTCCTTCAACAACAGCAGCTCTAATCTGTATCTGTGACACACAGGTCGACTCGATGACACGCGTCACGCTCACATTCCGTCTCTCCCTGCAAACAATGACAATGATTTCCTCCAAACCGCACAGGCTGTTTTTACGGACGCTGTGTTTCAGGTAATGGCTGTTGTGAACCACACCACCACTGGCTGGAGGCAGGAAAACCCTCCTGACCTCTGTGACCTTTCCCTGCCGCTGCCTGATTCTCACCATCAGGCTCAGGAGCAGCATGAAAACACAAAGGACGACCTCTGGAGCGTCGACTGGCCGGTCAGAGCCCTGCTCAGGTTAAAGGTCAAGGATCGTGTTTATGTGCGAGCGTGTGCAAGTCACTCCACGTAATTTAGTAGTCACCACCCTGAAGTCACTGCTTACAGGTCCAGACAACACCAAACACACACACACACACACACACACGGTGGATAGACGGTGGGAATGGAGAGAGGGGATGGAAGAAAAAAGCAGCGACAGATTTACGACCCCGTGAGAAAAGGGAAGCTTCAGCCAAACTCTTTGGGTTTCAGGGTCTTAGATAGAGACAGGTTATTGAGCGGGAGAATAAAAATAGAGAAAGGCACGGAAACAAAAAGAGGGAAGACGATTAATGAGTGGGAAGAAGAGAAACTGTTCTTTAACGGAGATGAATTGGTGTCGTTCAGCCGGGAGACACTGACTGAATGAAGGGAGATTGTGGGTTAGGGCACAGGGTTGACAACAGTGCAACAGGCAGGAGAGGGTGAGATAAGGACAGTTAAAGACCAAAGTCCAAGAGGACGTATCTGAGACAGACGGCAAAGACGAAAGTGAAAGAGAGTGATAAACATGAACATAGAGTGAGAAGTGAAACTGAAATGAAATTCAATCAGGGATTTCCAGAGCGGTTTTAATTGGAAAATTAGCCCACTTCCTGATTTCATGACTTCACACCCAGTGTCAGCTGCGATTGGCTCCCTGGATATTTCTGATTCCTGTCAGCTGTCTCGCTTTGTGTCACATGCACAAGAGAGAAATGAATAAGAGGTGAGGGCAAAGGAAAGGGGGAGGGAAAGCAAGCTATGTGGACGTTGCTGGAGACGAAGATGGAGGAGGACACTTGGACGATGAGGTCGGTAGAAGAGAAAAGACGAGACGGGTGGGGGGGTGCACAGGAACGAAAGAGGCAGGAGCAAAGAATGTGAAGTGTGTACACAAGTACGCAGCATCCTAGCACATAACCACGGTAACCGTCCTCTTAATTTTAACCCCAGCTGTTCTCGTTACCATGGACACCGTTTCCCACCCCCCACACACACAACATCCCATCCACTGGCCTTTCATTGGGGCACTTGACCCGAGTGTCTGAAAGAGTTGTAATTATCAGGCTGTCAGACGCGTCCACACAGCCCTTGCTGCCATGACGTCAACATTTACATTCAGCCTCAGTGTAAGAGGCCTCTTCTTTATTTATCAACCTGACATCTCGAGATGACACATGATCATGCCATCCAGGGCGACGGTGACCTCTGACCCTTTGTTTGTTTCACATGATGGAGAGAAGACTAACCTCCACTACAATTAAAAGCAGACTTTCAAAAACGGTATATACAAGAAGTCAATTAAAAAGACACCTAAATTATAAGTTCAAATAAGTTGAAATTCATAACAATCTTTAGTTGCTGTTCTAACATATAACTCCTGAGTACAAAAACCCATTTAAAATAATATAAACATCGTTATTATTATAATATACTGATCAGCTTAAAAAGCATCTGCTCCCCACTGATAAATCCTCCATTTAACCAGGTCCGTCCCTGACTCCGTCTGATGTCTTAATGGTTTGGTGGTAAAACTGTCCTGAGAACAGCTCGTTAATCGTGATAAAAAGCCTGGATGGACAATAAAAAACAACTTCTCGCTCATGAAAATGCCCTGACCCTCGTTTTATGGGCCCAAGCCTTGTGTGTCTGTGTACATTTGTTATCATAACTGTGCGTGTCGTACACAGGCAGGTGTGAGTGTGGAATTCACAGACACCGGCGATGTCGGAGAGTTACCTCAGAGTGTGTGTGTGTGTGTGTGTGTGTGTGTGTGTGTGTGCGCGTACGTCAGAGACAGACTCTCACTAATGGCCTGCTGATCATTTTCCTACTCTCTGCCAAGAGCTTTTCATCATGACAACACAACCATGCACACATACCCGACAGCCACAACAATGTGGAGAGTCATTAATGACAGTGCTAATTGCTCCACATTGCACAGGTTCATTAAAGAGTCGGGTATTTTCAGACTTAAGTCGTGTTGGTCCCGTTACGATGTGGACCAGTAATCCTCTTTTAACGAGCTCATAGGGAGACGACGGACGCTCACTCTGAACCCAAAGAGTCAAGAGGAGACCAGAGTGTTGACGGTGTGTGTTGACGAGCTGAGGGATGATCTGTGTTTACAGTTGTACGCTCATTTACCTATTGCCACACACACACACACACACACAAACACACACACACACAGACACACACACACACAGGATGAGGACGCCCTTCAGCATCACAGCATGAGTCTTGACTTAAAAAGTAAAACTGGTTCTACATTGGGAATAAACCTGAGGGTCAAAGGGCAAAGATGGCAGACATGTGCTAAATTCCTCCAGGCATCAAGACGGAGCCTCACATCTTTACAGGTCAAACACAAATGTCTTCTCTGTCATCAGGCTTCAGGCTTCACTCAGAACGACAGTGGGTAAATTATGGACTTGAAAGCAGTCGGCCATGTTTTCACACTGAGATAATTCTACGTTTCCCACGCTACCCTGTATCTCCAGGAAGCAGGGTGGAGCCTGGAGGCCCTGATGGAGTCCAGGGACGACCTTTTTGGCCTCCAGAAGTTGTCATGGTCACAAGATCTGAAGTCAGACTAAAAAATAAACACTTGGCTTTTAAGGGACTCAGGTCGTTTCCTTAACGATCTCAGTCTGAAGGAGACAAAGACACACCTGCATGGAGTCCCAACTGGATGCCGCGTAAACATTTAGCTTCAGCTACACCTTAACATGCATATGAGAGCCTGAATAATACACCGAGAGGTTGATAAAGCCGCAGTGTTCAGGGCAGATGAATGGAGAGAGAGAGAGAGAGAGAGAGAGAGAGAGAGAGACAGAGAGAGAGAGAGAGAGAGAGAGACACAGAGGCAGTGAACGAGGACAAAGGGCCCATCACTGCAGAGAGCCAATGTAACTCAGCCACAGCCACGGGCCATTCATTCTGACAAAATGAGTCAAATAATATGTATGTAAACAACATAACTGAAGGAAGAAACATCGCTGACCACAGCAGCTTTTTACCAAAACCATCCTGATCAGGGACAGAAGAATGAAATGATGTCCAGTTTCATGTTAGCACCTAAAACTGGAAAATGCAGCACAGGCATTATATACAAAACATTATAAAATATATTAGTATATAAAAAAAAACTCAAAAACATGTTTCTTGGCTTTAACCTCGGAGCTAATAACACGGGTGTGAATCTATCCTATGGGGGGCGCTACTGGCCTGCCAGCATCCCTGAGGGCTCTGAGGGGTAGTTGACAGGAGCTGGTGTCATATCAAGATACTTCGAGGCTTTAACGCTTCGGCTCTGGCAGAAAGGCGACGGCGAGGCCACACCCAGCAGGTCGACTGGCGATAAACACCAGCAGAGGCTTATCATACGCAACACATCTGTCTGACAGAAACATGGCTGTGTGGGTTTGTGTGTGTGTTTGTCTGGCAGCAGAAACTGAGATGTAGATGTGTTGTCCCCGTGCCGCCGTGTTTTTAATCAGCTGATTGAAGATCTCCCTCAAACATTTATTATACATCTATTAGCGTCAGGTCTGCCGTCATCGTCAGCAGACGTTGAATCTAACTAAGCGGAGAGTTATTGTCGTAGAACTGCAGTGTCAGCACAATTCAGTCATAATAGAACCAACCTTATTTCCTACAATTCCTGTTTTTTTTTAATAATTTCTCACAAGCGGTTTTAGCGGTTAAGAAAACGACACGTTGGGGATCTGAGAGGATAAAAGGTCGTGATTAGAGTAAAACATTTATATTTCATTGACATGTATTTATCTTTTTAAATTTTAGCTGGAGCTGAAGGTCTTTGTGCTTCACAATCCCTTTTCTTCACTCACAGTTTAGCGACCGTATAATGAAGCTGACAGCAGGACGCAACATATTTTGGCTGCTTTCATCTGTCACAGCGTTTGATGGTCAAGTCAAACGACACAGAATATCATAGTAACAACATGGAACAGGAGTACAAACCTTGTTGTGTTTGTTATGTACCAGTTTGTTTACTACTCTAACTCTGCCTAAATCTGGCAACCAGTTTCTCACTAACCGTTAGCCTCCAGACATTTATGTAACCAGATCAACAGGCTTTTAAGTTCAGACGGGCAACTCGTCTGCCGGCGACACAGAACAATGTCAAACTGAACGCTGCGTTGTTGTGTAATAGTTTGTTCTTTCAGCAGCAGTCACAACTAATTATCGGTGGCGACAGTGGTTCAGGATTAAGGTGTGATGAAAGGTGGACAGAGCAGGTTTGGATATGACACGGCCTCCAATAGTTAAACCAGACCTCAAAAACCGAATCCCGGAATGACTGTGTCCAGCACTGCTCGCTGATCTCACGGTTCTTAAACGCTGACTCAGGTATTTGTTATATAATTATTTTTGGATCGTTGTGAACTTTTTTAAATTCATGCTATGCTATTCACCTCCACTGTCTGGTTGAGGCATTAGCTGAAGCAACTGAAGTATCGAGGCCAAGATACGGTTTCCTCCTGCATAAATTACTCAGCCACACAACGACCACACAAAGACCACAGAGTTCATTCGACTGGCGAGTCTCGGTCAGATCCGAATGTTTTATACTATATTCAGGGTGAAGTGGTTTGTTCTGGATTCAGACAGAGATCAAACACAAACAGAATGAAAGTGGGACAGACCGACAAAAAGTTTCAGACAGCACATTTAGCAGGATGTTAGAAACCGACTTGCGACGCGTCTTGAATGGAATACGAGGTGGAGGTAGACAAGGTGATTACGTTACACACTGAGCACAAACCTGACGTCTGAAAACACACTAACCCTCGTCTCCTCCCTGGAAACACACACTTTAGTGTAATCTGTGTAATCACACACACACACACGCTCAGATGTCACTGACATAATCACATCAGGAAACATTCAGGTGTGTTAGTAAGATAGTTTGCATCAAAGCAAAGAAAAACAAGGTATTTACACATTCATCCCTCAAATCCAAGTTAATCTTCATTCATTCCACAACTTTGGACCCGTGACTGTGTCGGTCAACGATTAAATAACAGCAGCGGCGACAACAATGGAGTTAAAGTCACAAACCACTCATATGACTGGATTATTATTATATAGTGAACCACACACGGCAGCTCACTGTTTTGACCATAGTCAGTGCCTGGAAGCGGCTGGTGAGAGTTCCAAGAACAAAGGCCTCCTGTATGTGACAGGATTCACGGCTGAGTTTGGTCCACAACCACGACGTCCAACATTCAAATCAACATCTGAACGTAAGGGTCGCCAGAAACCAGCGAGAGTGAAGGACACAGTGATTCCGACTGGCAGCTGCCATGGTGACTGTAAGCAGAGGGACACACACTGAGCTCACAGGAAACATCAATAATGTGCAAACATGCACCTCCTGAACGGCTGAGTCACACTGACACACACACACACACATGTACAGACACGCACAGCCATCTTTTCCATTCATAAAGTCAAAGAAAAGAGCAGAGAAACTCTTGACAATTACTTTTACAATTCATCGATTTCTTGCTATCAAATGTTAAAGAATAGTGAATTGAGAGGCTGTAGCAGGTGAATTATGATTAATCTATGATTAATCTTCCAGTGTTTGTTTGTGTGAAGCGAGAAAACCCAGGAACTTAAATGTCATTGTCGAGTACGTTGACCTTGGGTTCATGAACGTGAAAACGTGACCCTGCTGTTGCCACTGAGAAAACTGACACAGTAACCTCAAAGGGAGGTTTGATAAACAAGCCCAACATGGATCCAGCCCATGAGGCGACAGCTCAGGTCATGTGACCGTGGCAAACAGGTAGCAAACAGAGAGTGAGAATCAGAGATGAGAGCAGGAACGGTCAGCTGCTCCGCCTTAAACAAACCGTGACCCAACTCCTCAGGCAGCCACTGCCTCGAACCCGTTCAGCTACGCATCAGCTCATCAGTCTCCTGAAAACACTGCACAGAGGAAACCCAGGAACATTATCCTGGGCCTCTAAATAAGAAGCCAACAACACAACCATCAGATCAACGCTACTTTACAACCAGCAGAAGAAAAACACAGGTTGGAAAATAAAAAAATAAAAGGCTCTTATACAAACTTCTGTTATCGTGTTTAATCCTCGCCCATCATCTTTGTAACAACACTCAGGTCTTTTCAGGAACCCGCTGAACAAACAGACGACTGGTTTTTCACTGACAGCAATCAAACTCACAGGAGGATAAATTAGCTTCCAGCTTCCACTAGGCCCAACGCGTAACACTTTACCTCACAATACAAGTGTTATGGAGCTTTGCAATTAATTACATTTGCGGTGATTGCGTTTCCCCACTGGCTTTAAATCTGTTTAAAGAGTTTATCCTCCACTGTAATTTAAGGGGTTAAAGGAGATTGTAGGTGATCGTAATCCTGGCTGCTGTGCGGCCGCAGACGGAGCAGCTGATGGGGGTGGTGGTGGTGGGGGGAACGCAGCCTTGAACAGGACTAAAGAGGTTTGATGTTCTTCACGTCTCTCGTGTATGAAGGACGAGATGGGCAGTTTGCCATGACGTGGACTTGGCTGTGTCTCAACACAGGAAGAGACTGACAAGAGAGACTGCGATTATCTGGTCACATAATGTGCACCGGTCTCTCCACACAATTACCTGCATGTTACAAACAGTACACAGACGCCGGCTGAGAGAAGACGGAGGGGGAAGGTCGGACATTTGGATTTTACAAGGTGAAGTTCAAGACGCAGACGACCGTTTTACAAGCGGAGCAGAAACACATGATGAAGGCAAAACACCAACAACAACGTCAAATTATATTGAACTCCGATGCAAAACTGCAAAGTCCTGTGTGAAAGACACAAACACACACTTTTACTCCACAGAGCTGTGTACTGCGTTTACATCATATTGTTATACTCAGCCTGCACAGTGTTTATACGTAACTACACATCACCTCAGACATAAGATAACTTCAACTGCACTATTTTGTCAACGGTCCTGAGAATTTTACAATGTAAACACAACCGGGTCGGAACCTGACGTATGATATAGCGAGCAGGCCGTCACTCGGACCCGTGAGCGCCCCGTTTACGTGACGCTCTGCTGACTGTTGTGATGACAGCTGCTGAAGCGGAACATCCCAGCTGACTCCCGCACGTCACCCGACACTTCAACACACCATCCCGCTCTTGTCTCTGCTTTTGTCTGACTACATGGCTGACTTCTTGCCGCTGCCGCCGACGATCAGGTGTCACTTTTGACAACAACACACAAGCGCTTCTGGCAACTTGACACCACAGCCAGAGCGCACATGAAACAACTGGCACCACCTGAAATCAGCGTCTGAAGCTGAGTATTGAGAAAAGCCCATCGAGTCTGTTGACGTGCCCAGGGTGAACGAGGACATCGGTGTTGTTAGTTTGAACGAAGGCCGCCGCTCGTCCTTCTACTGACCCACATCTTATCTGTCCACCTACAGAAACTGAAGGTCAACACTGACACACACACACACACGTGCTGTGCTTCAAAAATGACCTTATTCTAAGCCACAGAGGAAAAACTTTATATCTATCACATATGGCAGATTAAGGAATCGTCAACACCGCAACTGAAACATCTAAACTCCGATTTTCTTTTTAATATCACTGCAGCAAGTTCATGCTACAACCTGAAAGCTGAAGATCGTTTCATACTGAACACCTGGTCTATCTGTCTGAAAAGCAGGTATGGCATCATCTGTTCAGAGCCCGGCACGTAGCCCGGTTTATGCTGACTCATAGCGTTAGTGAGCAATTCACACGTGCACATGTCACAACACTGGTATCACGGCTCAGTCCTCAAAAAACAGAGATAACAGCAGACACTGCTCCCAAAGCCTCCGCAAATCCCAAACGAGCCTCCGCTCATTTGTCGTTAAAGCCAGATTAATAATTAGTGGGAGTCAACAGGTGAAAAGTCTGAAAAGGGAACCAACCTCTTTTCTCCTCCAGATCCTGGAGGAACTGCCTGTAAGCAGCCATGGAGCTCATCCCTCCCTCCCTCCCACAGACAGACAGACAGACAGAGAGAGAGACAGGCAGAGGAATGAAAGAAAACAGGAGGAGGTAAAAGATTAATAAATGAACGTAGTTAGAAAGTGGTGATAAAGGTTGAAAGGAAACGAGTGAGAGGATGAGTGAAGGGACAGGAGGAGGAGAGGGAGGAGGGAGGGTTTAAAGGAGGCTTCGATCAATCGGTGGCCCTCAGGAGCCGTCACAGCAGCAGAGTCATCCCTAACCCAGGAGATAATCCCTCGTCTCTCACGCTCGTCTTTTCTTCTCTCAGCACCGCGGTCGTCCCCCTGCGCGAGTGTGTGTCTGTGTGTGTGTGTGTGTGTCGGTGGTGACTGTAGCTCTGAGGGCGGCAGTGTGTTCGCTCTGAGCCGGATAGAGGAACTGGACTTTGACCACAAGGTGGGTGATGTCACTCCCAGAGTCAGAAGCATGTGTTTCACTCGCGTCTACAGAGAATGTATGAATGTATGGGTGTGTGTGTGTGTGTGTGTGTGTGTGTGTTAGAAGGAAACTGAAAAAAAGTCGGAGGCGTGTTTTTATTACTCAGCTGTGTATGTGTCTGTGTGTTTTCTTTTTTCAAAGCAGCATGGTATGCTGGCAACAGAGTTTGTGTGTGAATATTTGACTGTCACACATTTGTCATTCAACCTGCTTCACACACTCCTTTGTGTGCGTGTGTGTGTGTGTGTGTGTGTGTGTGTGTGACTTTCAGCTGCTGCTGGATCAACATACTGCAGCAGATTACAGTTCACAGTCTGGCTCGCTCTGTCGTCTCACACATGTTCCTCCACATATATTCATATTTTAGCTGACTACACCTCTGCACTCGTATTCACTGAGCCAGATTCACAACTGTCAGTTAAGTCATTGTGTGTGCGTGTGCGTGTGCGTGCGTGCATGTGAGAGGCCCTCTGGCAAACAACAACTATCAGAGTCATTGATAGGATTCCAGCCAATAGATGATTGGGTTAATGGTTCGATATCTGCCTGATCACCATCTGGACGCCGGACACTTTAATCAAACCCGTTTCAGCCAGGCCTGGAGTCATTAAATGTTACATTCACTGTTTGGACACGACGTCAGCTCGCCCGCTGCCTGGACACGTTATCAGGCCTGTCCTCTGTCGTTTAGTCCGTCTCATGAAAAGGGTAAACACCCCATGCTAAATCTCTACCTGACACACAAACACAAACACACACACAAACCCACACCCACACAGAAAAGATGTCAGACCCGGCCAGACATTGTCTCCATAGCAACCACTTACACTTGTAAGAAATCAAATCTGTAAACATCATGGAGGAAAAAGCTTTTATAAAACTATACGAAAATATATTCATATACACATACACACACACACAGCTCAGACATCCCAACTGAAATAAAGAGGTGTGACACTTCAAAGCAAACACGCTCCATTTAACAACAACTCTTTTCAGCGGACAAATCCTGACACAAAACGCTGAAAACTGCTCAGCCATCCTGAACGCTCCCCTGGGAGTCTTCTCTTTCACATGACCCCATCAACAGCGGCCCACTGCATCAAAGGCAACCCTGACACACACACACACACATACACCACCACCCTCACACACCAGGCCAGCGGAGGCGATGAGGTGACTGGTAACCATAGCGACAGGACAAGTTGCGTGTGTGTTTTCTGGGATTAAAAGGAGGACAAGGCCAAGCAACACTGTGTAAACTCGTCCAGAGGTGTTCACAGTTAACCTTCAGTCCGGCACATAACATTTGACTGAGTAACCCACATCTCAATGTGAAAAAATTAGGTAAATTCCTGTTAAACGCGTGAATCGAGCCGCATCATCTCAGCTGCTGTCTCCAGCCGCTCGATCAGAAGGAAGAGCGTCAGAAAGCAACATGTGTGTAAAGGATGAGGGTCACACATCAGACGTTTCAGCAAAGACAAAGAAAAGAAATGGATGTATTTACCTTTATTGGAGAAGGTCGGCAGCAGCAGCAACATGGAAGAAAACAGAAAAAGACAATCTGGTTATACATCAGAAGACACAACAGATTAGTCAATCTGCCGATCAATGAATCACAATTAACAACAACTTTGACATTTGTCCAAAAAAAAAGACTTCATAACAAAATAACAATAACAATAACGCAGGACGTATTACTCCACAACTGTATCTATGTTGTACGTGTTAAATGCAAACAACTTTCTTTTTCAAGTGTGTCTGAAACCTTGCATTGCCACATGTCTAAAACACACACACACACATACACAGACAGACACACAATGGCAGGGCAGGGTGGGACTGGCTCTAAGAACCATGATAACGTAGACATCCACTACAGGCCCCAACAAGTCCACCCACAAACCATTAGATGAGCTGCAACACGAGAGCAGCAGACTGGAGCAAATCACCCTCACAGGAACAAATGGCCTGTGAGACCTTCTCTTCTTCTCCTGCTACATTCAGATGACAGTACTTTTCTGTTTGATGCTGTTTGCAGTGTTCAGTGCCTCAAATATTTTGTACAGCTCAGTGCTGCTAAATATAGTTCAGTTTTTTTTTTTCCATGAACTCTTACAGCCACAAATGACTAAACTTGACTGTTTGCCATTATTGTGTCTCCGAAACAAAGACATGTGAGGCCGGAAGGTGAGAGTGGAGTAGGAGCGATGGTCGCGCAAAGAAACCCAGGAACACCACGGAGATTCATGCAGAGAAAATACACAGCACTGAGATCAGGACACTGCATATGTCTGATGTTAGTATTTTAATAAACACTAATTCTACTCATATTATTACATTAACATGGTAACATAGATTTAAATGAAGCTCTGTATGATGCAGCTGTGCAGACCAGAGGTGGGTGGAAAAGTAGAGGTTGTTTTAAAATAAAAACCCTGACACACACATACACACACTCACACACTATTATATCTTACGTGATCACATACACAAAACTATTCATCTGCTCCATCTGTTGTGTGCCTCAGTGTGTTTTCGGAATCGTGTCATTAGCGCTCCATGCCGTTAATTGTGACCTGCCATCCACCTGATGGTGATGGCATGCTAATGTGACGCTAACAGCTAACCGCGTGCAAAGACTGAAAAGACGTCGGAGCCTATTTTTACTGCAGCAACAGTGAAATCGCCCGCCAGGCTCATGACCCCCGCACCGTGGGATTCTTCTCGCCACTTTGTTTCCTGTCTTTAATCTAATGTCAGAGGTCAAATACAGGTGAACGACGCCACAAATGAAATCATGAACCAGAACCCGTGACAGCATTTGACCGACACCATGTCTGCTTCTCCTCTGGCTCATTAACAGTACTCTGTCACTAACAGTGAGCTGATAGCTGTGCTTTAATGCATCTATAAATGCATCTTATCTAAAGCGCTCGGCAGTAACTCATGTTTCCTCAGTGACACATCAACAACACACTGCATCATTTTAACCCTTCAGGCCCAACAGATACTGATCACTGTTTTTTGTTGGTTTTTTTTTACCCTGATAAATAACATTTATATTCTGTTTGTTTGTGAAACTACAGTAAGCTGGGAGGTCGGGGTCAGGGAGCAGGTTGATTATTCTGTGCCCAGAGAAACCATTAACTGTGGTTATGCTTCCAGAGTGACTCTGTAACATGAACTGTCTGTCTGCTACCGACCAGCTGACAGACCCTCGTTTCATTACAGAGTGTCATTAATAAGCAGACATTAAAAGGCTCGAACAAAGCAGCTGCAGAGGACGGGGGACGAGAGGCAGTGGGACACGAGGATTAGACAGACACTGGGTGGACGGACTGATCAGACACTGATCCCACCTCTATGACTGAGGGGTGGCCAATATCCAATATCAATATTTAACCACAGAAATGCCGAGGACGATTGCCGAGTACTTTCCCTCGTGACTGAGGTGTATAAGTTCACTCCAGTAACAGGAGAGGAGCATGGAAGCCCCCTGTCTTTCTGAATCAACTTCCTAAGAAGCAGCTATATTCAGACACAGGCACTGAGTTATTCACTTAGTCTGATTCAGCTGCTGCAACACAGCAAATGCAATTTATAACTCACGCTCGTCTCCCATGATGAACATGATGGCACTAATTTATCATCATGTTGGTATCCACATTCCACATTATTATTATTATTATTATTAACAATAACAACAACAACAGCAACAATAACAACAACAGCACTAAGAAGAAGAAGAAGAAGAAGAAGAAGAAGAAATCTTTCAAGGCTGTGACAATTAATTGAGTTTAATTAATGTGCTAGTTAGCGTATCACAACAAACACCGTCTCTTATCTTATTTAGGCTTCTCAACTTCACTTTGAGTGCCTTTAATATTTACAGTGTGTTATATTATATTTCATGGGCAGACAATAGTAATTGATCGTGGCGGCAGTATTTATCAAACAAAGAGATAGCAGTGCCTGTTAGAATTGCATGTCTGATATATAATTAGCAGGAAGAGTGGGTCTGACGGCTGAAGTTATTTCTCCTGTGTGCTGCTCTTGAAATGAGGTTCCAGTGTACGTCAACACCCTGCAATGTGACAGCCATCAGTTTCAACACCCGATGCACAAATACCAATCTGACTCCACCCGGCAGACCCCTCCGCACCCCCAACACCGACACACCCCGGTACCACAAACAGCTGTGGAGTACATGGGAGTGTAGGGGTGTCAGCAGAGCTGGGTGGGTGGGGGGTGGGGGTGTCAGAGAATAGAAATAAGCATAGGAAAGTCGGGACTGGGTTCATGCACAGGGAGCAGGGAAACTCCCAGCAGACTGGGTGTGCCAGGACAAACAGGTGGACTACAAGACTCTGCAGCAACTGGTAAACATATGGCACATATACAGTATCACATTCACCCCACTCCCTGCTCATCCATCATGGACTTCTCATCCACCGCCATGTCCCTCTCCGTCTATATGTCCCTCCATCAGTCTTTCAGGATGGGCAGGGCAATCAGCAGTTGTTCCGGCGTCTTGCATCAAGGCGTGAGGAAGAACTTAAGAAGCCTAAAACATCCAAACACATGCTCATCACATCTCATTCACACACCAGCTGGCTGCAAACTCACATCAGTGTAATTGGAAAATTACTGTATCTACTGGCACAGATGATAGGTTTTTAATGAGCACAAAACCTCGACATCAAAAACAGCTCGCTCGTTATTAGCAGGAGTAGCGGCCGTCTACATTGTGGACGTTGCACAGCATCCTTCTGTGTTTTCTGTGTCCGGATCAGAGAAAAAAACACAACGTCCACTTCCTTCCTATCACTGGGCCGTATTAATAAATACAGTATGCGGCGTACAGGAAATTGCGCTCATATACGCAGCGCCTCGGGAACGATACGGTGTGTTAGGTTTCAGCTGTCGGGAGGAATCAGAGTCTGCGCGACTACATTCCACCATGTTATTGTTCACCCCCCACAACGCGAGTATTTATGTCAAACCGCTGCATCAGGCCAAACTGTCAGCAGGTCATGACAACTTCTGCAGGAGAAAGCCAAGTCCAGTCCGAGCACAGGGCGGATGGTACAGAAATAGGCCTTTGTTTGGCTTCTCGCTCTCTGCCTGTGCACTTCCTGCTCCTCGACCTCCCTCCTCCGATCCGTTTCTCCCAGGTTCATGGTTTAGTCTGCATGTTCCTCCTTTCTCTATCAGTCTTTTCCTTCTTTCACAAACCTCTAGTTTTTTTTTTTGATGCTGCCCTATTTCACTCCTCATTCTTTCCTCAGGCGATTTCCCTGTATCGTTTGTATACATTACAGGTTAAAGCGATTAGGCAGAACATTTTTAGCCGGGCTGCATTCCTCAACACTCCTTTCTCCTCCTGTCAGCAGCTCTCGTTTACGCTCAAACCACCTCTTTTCACTCTCGTTCTTGATTTCCAACGCACAAAGGTGGTGTCTGACTGATTAGAAAACCGTATGCGGTTCAGGCACTGAATGCAGATTACTATCTCTCGGGGAGAAAGCTGATGTCAGGATGCTGATTTCCAAGCGTTTCTGTTTACCTAAACTGAAGCACAATGTTAGATTTCCTCAATAAGGATTCAAGAATTCAAAGAATTCAAAGTCAAACTAATCACCTAAAAATATGTCAGCTATTCGCGTCCTTTAACACACATCTAATGTTTATGAATTCTGAGCGTCTCAAACTCTCCTGCATCCACACACAGGCTGCGGTGAAGAACCTGAACACTGAGCCATTGTAAACAACGTGAAGGAGGTTCAGTGTTTCTGTGATATGAACCCATGAGGCCCACGTGAAGACTGTATAAGCCGAATGTTCTTTTCCCAGGTTCTGACACTGTGACGTTCACGTTGTCAAACACTAATGAAGCAGACTTTGCTTTAGAGGCAGAGAGGCATCGAGTGGGACTCCAGAGTTTCCCACGGGCTGGGAACTGGTTCAGGCTGGACGACTGAACGAGTCTAACAATATAACAATAACAATAACATGACACAAACTCAATTTTCAACTTCTCCAAACTTGCTGCGTTTGTAGATTTGGGGCGTAATCAAATAAACAAGGAAGCGGTATTTGTTTGCAATTTCCTGTTTTCTCCAGTGGGCAGAGATCCGGAAAAAGAAAAACGGTCAGCGAGGAAAAGTTGCCCGGTCACCACTAGAGGGCTGAATACCGGGAAGATGGAGGCAATAAGAGGGGGGAGAGATAAAAGGAGAGATTGAAGAGAGCGATAAAACCGACGTGAGAAGAGAACGCGTGAGTGCGGCCTTGTCTCCTCTGCGTCAGACATAAAGATTTCATTCATTCGCCTCAAACAAACACCACCACTCTGTGTCCTCCTCTCCCCTCCTCTTCTCTTCTCCCCTCCGTTCCTTTCTCTCCGCCTTTGTTGCTCTCCCCTCCTCCCTCTGATTCTCCCTCTCTTCTGCCCTGTCCCTCCATCCCTATTGATGTGAACCAAGTGAAAGGGGAAATTGCCTGGTGCAGCAGTGTTGTGATCAAGCTCCACTCAGACCCACTCAGTCCACAGCGCTCAGGAGGAGGCAGAACCACACTGGAGCCATAATGCGGACCAGACCCAACCCCCCCCCCCCCCCCCCCCCCCCCCCCCGCCCCCGTCAGATACAGAGGCGGGAGAAAACACTGCAGTGCTGCTGGAAGCTGCAGCCATGAACCCCTGGAGACCACGAGAGGTTCTGACTGGCAGAACGAGGTTCATGGAGGAGCCGCGGGGCGATTTAAACGCGTCTCATCTTCTCGTCACAACTGAACAGTTTCTGGATTCAGAGTAAAAGGGAAACCGTGTGACGGCTGAGACCAGAGCCAGGCTGCTCACTCATCCCTGAAACCCGGAGGAGACAAGCGGAGCGAGAACATGTCTCCGTCAGCAGGACAGAGACACTGAGACACAGCAAACTGCAGCAAATACTCAGCAACACTCAGCATGAATTATGCAATCTGCTGCTGGCGATCACCGTCAGACCAGGGCGCCAAGGCAGGGCAAAGACCATCACAGATGTGTGATAGATGCTGCCCTGTGATTATATGCTGGGCCTTCGTGATTCATCAGACCAGCACCTTGCTGTGAACACTGAATCTCTACCCACTGTTCTGAAGCTAAGCATGACCTTTGACCCCCCCTGCAGGCTGCAAAAAGAAAAGAGGGATCCATAAACTAAAGCAGATCACGGCGATGCAGGGATATAAATAGTGTTTGTGGTATGTACTGTGCATGGAGAGGGTCTGTTACGGGTTTGTGTGGTTTAAACATGAAAGCAGTTCATTCAGGAAGTCACGCTGTCCCGTGGGTTCTGTCCGCAAGAATTCAGTCAATAATATTTTCTGTTTCCAAAGGAAAAAAGCGGGGAAAGTCAACAGGGACAATCAGGAGAAGCCCGTCACAGAGGGAGTCACGGGATATGTAAACAGAGAATAATTTAAAGGGAGAATAGAAAATAATAGATAATATACCCAGAAGAAGAAGAGATATTTACAGAGTATATTTAATCCTTGATGAGTAAAAGAATGAATGTGAATTTGTCTTCCCTGTTTCCCAGAGACAACGTCTCACTTCAGCACGGGACAAACATTCATCATCTGTATGCTGACGTCATCTACGTCCTAATGGGAAAAAATATATTTCCTGTAAATCCAATCAAAACCAAAATGTTCCTGTCAGACATTGACCTGAAAGCTGAGAGAGGAAACTGTATGTACCATCTCTCCTGACGTAAGACAACAATTACATGACTCATGATTACTCAAGCCTGAACGGTAAACGTAGATGAGGAGGTGTCTGAGTTTACACGTCGCACAATCAGATATTCATGCTGCTCATATGTGACGAGGAAGTAGAGAAGTGTGGAGCGGCTGCGAATTGAAAGATCGCAGTCGTAAAGGCAGACAGCTGAACAGACAGACAGGTGAACAGATAAGAGTGTGGACAGACAGGTTAACCCTCTGTCAGAGTCGTCTCTGTAACACGGGCGAGTGTGTTATGCTCCTGTTCTCCACAACAGCAGACATGTCACAGCTGGACCTCAGCTCTCTGACTGTGTTCTCCATCCCCTCACTATGACCTCAACATCAGCCTCTTTCTCCAGCTTTCAGATTTCTGCTCTGCTTTTCAGTGTCTCAGGGTTGCCATGGCGCCCAACAATGTCGTTTATTTGTTTTCACTTCCTGTTTTGTGACTGTGGTTAAAAGGTCTTGGTATCACTAACGCGGGGTGGGAAAAAACAGTGGCACCGGTTACACATCAGACTCAGGAAAACCTGACTTTATGACTCAAAGCAGAAACCACTGTCAGAGGAAACGTCACGCCATTCTTTATCAGCCGTCACTGTCAGCCTATTCATGCCACTCGAGCACACGTGAACCACACACATGGATGAATAAATCTTATCAGAGGTACCAATTCACCCTCTGTGACCTCATTTCACAGAACCACAAGATGTGCAGAGGCCCATACAAAAGGGACAGTCTGTGCTTTTTCCTGCAATAATTCAATATTCATAACTTTATTTTGTAAATAGTCACACGGGGCAGAGACTGAGCGCCATCTGGCTTGTGACGAGAAAACAGCCTCAGATCTAATGCCCAAATTATGTTCATTTAAACCAAAAGAGAAAATCATCAAAAGTCTGATTTGGGAATAATTTAAATTCTGCAGATTCAGCATGCAGACGATGATGGGTCTGTTACACGTGTGTGTGTTATCATGAGAAAATGTCCAGCCACTAGACACTGCATTACATTGAAAAAGCTATTTTCATCATCTGCTCAGCGGAGGTCATGATCCTGATCTTATCTCGTAAGTTTATACTTTTCCCTTTATCTCTCGTTACAAACATGCAAAATTAATCGCTCATGACCAAGAGCAAGGCCAAACTCGGGTGATAGCAGCACACAGCTTCTTACGTCCAGTCACAGTATCCAGCTCAGGGACACAAACACATTCTATCATCAGTGTTCCAAAGCTTTACATAAAGGAAACAGACCAACATGCCAGTTAATTAAAACCTGTATTACAAGTGATGCTCAGGTGTACGTTTACGTTGTCCTGACAATCACTGTGCATGTGTGCGTGTGCATGTGTGCATGTGTGTGTGTGTGTCTTTCCTTATGTTTCTAATCCAGACTGTGTGCTGTCTCTGCAACAACAGAGGCAGCAAACAGCTCCAACTTCCTCCCTCCGTCATGTTTGTTATGTCAGGAATGTTCTCCAGCCTCACTCATACCCAGCTCTGCTGTGTCACTGCTGGCAAACACACACATACACATACCACACACATTTACACACACACTCAGGCATTTAGATGAAGTCAATGTGTGGATGTGAGAACACGTATTCAAAGAAAGTTACTCATCGAGCTCTTAAGCACACAGACAGACAGAGCAGCCTGTAGCTGTAAAGTGAGAGTTGACCTGAGATAACAGTAGCTACTATTAACACTTCCTCGTCTCCCTCTTCCTGTTTCAGCGGTAGGACATAAAAGTCATGTTTTTTTAAATATTGTTATTGAGAAATGGAGTTGTTAGCCTCTGTTAGCCCCGGCGGTGCTAAAGTCATGACTATTGTTACATAATAAGTGAAAAACACATAAAGCAGCTGTTTTAGTGGCGAGGACAGACATTTCTGTTTATCCTTACATTCTCTCCTCTTACATCACAGTGGGACTAATTAGTTTAAGACGGAAATCACCTGAAACAAATATATAAACAAATATATACTACTTCTGACACAACTGTCCTATGATATGCACATCTGCTCTCAATCCCCCCGGGCATCTCTCCATCCTCTGACCCCTCCCCCTCCTCTGAGCCCCTTCACACCCTAAGAGCTGGTTGCCATCATCTCTGCCTGCCTCCACCCAACCCATCCATCCATCCAGCCATCCAACCAACCCCCTCCAGGAATGTTATTGTCTGATTAAACGTTGAGATTAAAAAAGGGAGACGAGGCAGAGTGAGGGAACGTCAGAGCAGGTCTGGAGGAGGGAGGGATGAGGATTAGCAAAAGAGGGGTGACAGACGGGAAGTCCAGGAGACCTGCTAACGTGGAGGAGGGCAGAGGAGCTGCACCCTCCCCCTCCTCCTCCCCCTCCTCCCCTGTCGCTCTCCAATTATCCTTCCTTCTCTGGCCAACGCCATGCTACGAAATGTCACATTATGGCACAAGGAGCGTTGAGAGGGTTTGTTTTTAAAACACAAAACAAAGTCACAATAGTGAATTTATGCTCCAATAAGTTTTGTCTTATTGTCTAGACTCCTTTTTTTTACAGAAACTTTGTGCTTTTACACGTTTACTCTGTACTGTATTTCCCATATATCCTCTACTTATATGCAGCCATGTGTGCACACATGAAGAACAATCTACACACACACACACACACACACACAGACACACACACACACACACGTGTGCGAGGGCAAACACAAAGTCACACCGTCTCAGACACAGGTAACCAGGCAGCGTGTGTGTACAGGACAATGCTGATAAATAAAGATGGACGATGTGTCACTCATCCCAGAAACAAATGCTGCCTTCTAGTGATGTCATTTTGGAGGCGGAGTCTGTCGTCTCCACCATGACATGATGGAGACGACAGGAAGGACCATAATTTTTTATTTTTTGTCACACCAACTTATTAAAGTCCCTGATGTTCACAGAGGAGGAACGGGAGAAGAACGTTACTGCTGACACACAAAAAAAGGCAAGAAGCTTAAAGGAGGATTGTTGGGGGGGGGGGGGGGGGGAAAAAAGCTCTGTGTGAAAAAGAGAGTCACTTAAAATACTGCAGCCTGATAAAAGCGAACGTCACAGGGACGAGTGAGAAGAGTCACACTATGTCTCTCTACAAGACAACAAATTCATATTCATCCCCAAACCCAATCAAAAGCCACGATTTACATAGGTACCACACTGTATCCCCCACCAGTGGTACAGGCCTGACACCGGAGCAAGGTGACAAAATGGACCAGTCCACTGTGGCGGGGGTGTCCTGGTTCTCTGTCATGGTGTTGCAGTGGTAAAGTGGATGAATGGGATTAGGGTCTTGGGGGGGTGGGGTGCAGTCTGATGCACCAGATTACCCTCAACCTGATTTGAATGTCAAATCCTCACACCCACACACACACACTCACACACACACACACCCAGACCTGCAGACAAGCAGGTTCACACAGGAGGCCTCTGGAATCTGGGTTGTGTGAAGGCATTCAAACTGAACGGACTTTATTTACACTAATGTCAGACGACTCAGACTCCGACTCTGACTCCGACTCCGGAATAACTGACCACTTCAGATGAACTACTGATGATTCTGGGAATAAACATGCTACTGACTGATGTGAGCATGAACACAAACGCGCGCGCACACACATGTACCAACTAAGCTGCTGTGTTTCCTATGTGTGTGTGACCCGGTGTCCCGCAGTGTGTGTCCAGTCAGCTGAGAGTCACAGGCTGAAGGAATTGGAGCAGATTAAAAAGTCACAGTGCTTCTCTCGAGGTCACAAGCTGAGGGTGACACTCAGCACAGCCACTCATCTCATGGGATTTAAGAGCAGTCACACGGGCCTGTTCCTGTTCACACAGGTATTATGAGGCCTGTGTGTTGTGTTGTGTTGTGTTTATGTTACATGTCTCCTCCTCATCCCTGGATATAGTAAATAGTAAATGACTTTTTAAGTTTTATTCTCTTCACTGGGACAGGATGATATAATTTGCAACAATTATGTATTTTACTATATGCAGCTATACAGAAAAAAGAGATAAGGATTATACCTACAGTACATATAATGTATACATAATTTAAACACAGAGACGTGACTCGTCTCCTCTGGCGTCCGATCTTTCAGTCTTCAATCTCACCAGGACGGAGCCCGGTTGAATGACGTGTAGCTGAATGACAGGATGATGGAGAGAGAGAGGAGGAGGTATAGATTTACCTTCCGTGAGCAGCAGCGGCTCTCTGCCTTCATTAGAGAATGAACAGAGGGCGAGAAGGCAAAAAAAAAAAAAACAGAACAGAAACAAAGCTCAGGATACTGATAAAAATAAGCAGAGGCGCAGAGGTGGAAGAAAAAGAGGCGGATGAAACAAAATCTGCAGGATGATAAATAAAAGGAGTCTGGGGGGGGTGAAAGGTCAACCTTGAAATACAGAGTTTGTCTGATAGCACAAACTGACGAGACACAAGAACACACAGGTCAATATGATTTAAACACTGAAAGAATAATTCAGCATTTCTCAAAACAACTGGTTCTTACCAGAGAGGAGGAAGTAAACGACAAAGTGGATGTTACGTGCATATACTCTCAGACAGATGATGCCCTATAGGGGCCAAGGCTGCAAGACCAAGTGTGTGTGTGTCCCCCCTATACTGCTTTTACAGAAGCATCCATGATTAATTCATTAACTGTGTCTCCTGTATCGTACTTCATCTCGACAGCTGTACTGGATTTCACACCACTAACACCCACCCACGAACACTATTATACACACACACACACACATACACACACACACACACACACACACACACACACACACGTGTGGACGTGAGGTATTCCTTCTTCTGTTTCCTAGTGGAGACTTATTATTGACAGAGTAAAAGGCAGAGCTCCAAGGATCTTGTACACTGAGTGATATCATGCATGGCGACATCGACCGATATTCTTGACCCATTTCTTTCCTCCTCGAAGTAAAAGCACACAGAGAAACACAGGCAGAGATTACGCCGCCTTTTCTACAATTACGTCCACGACATTCAGGACGCGCAGCCTGGGCCATGAGCTCTGACAGCTGCCACCCATACCGCACAGAAGGAGTGTGAGAGATGTGGGGAAGGCCACAGTGCCTTTACTGTTACAGTCGGCCATGAATACGGCCCTATGTCGCTGCTGAGGGGGAAAAAACAGAAGGTCACTGCTGCCACACACACATTTATATGTCGGAGCAAATATTTCACATTTGCTGGCTGCAATCCTCACGTCCATTCAACTCCGTTTCATTGCCTCACACACACACACACACACACACACACACACACACACACACACACACACACACACACACAATGAAGCTCATTGATTATATTACTAAAATCAGCTGGGTGCTGGATATGTAAGAGCCCTGGGGGCTAAAGAGAAAACTGCTGCGAACACCAGTGGGGGAGGGAAAGGGGTGGGGGTGGGGCTGGGGGGGTGACAATGACAGATTTACGGCATATGAAGCTGAAATGTGGAGAATGTGAGAGACCGGTGGCAGACGGATCCCATTTGACACCGCAATGTTTTTCTTTCGCTAAATGATTTTTCTCTCTTTTCACTCTGTTCTGCACTTTGTTTGACATCAACTCACTGTCAGTGTCTCTGTCTGCTATTTAAATACACATGAAACAACATTTCTCCCCCTTCTACTTCAGCGTGTTAAATCACTGATATGAAAACTTAAGATAACGTAATAGTTATAGCGGTTAAATGTTAGTTCCTGTCTACCGAAGATTATAAAAGATCATAAATAAAACAGTAATTTCAACGTTTGTTTTACTATCCCTCCATATTACTGCTTCTAATCATTATCCTTACTTCATTTGTCTATTTTTAATCCAGAAATACCAAGTATTTCGCCGCTGGAGCATGGAGAGGCCGACCAGCAGAGCCCAGAGCTCTGGGAGGATTTGATTTCCCTGTCCCCCTCCCTCCCCCATCGTTCATACTTTTTGCTCGGTCAGCGTTTGTTTTTTCCTGCCGACACAGTCAGGTGCTAAAGGAGAATGTGCCTGAACAGGAAGTGAGTGGGAAAAAGGAGGAAAGCGGGGAGGGGGGAGGAGGGAGGAGGGGGGCAGAGCAAAAATAGTTAGGGGATAATGAAATGAGCCAGTGAGAACGAGAGGAAAACACAGGAGAGGGAAGAAAAAAAATCTGAACGGAGCTCTGGGCCAAATTAAACTGCGACAGCCGAAACATCAATATCAGCTGAATGGCAAAATGTCATTTTCACCATATGAAGAAAAAAAAAATTTAATTACAGCAGAGCAACTGATGACCTGGACAATAACTTGACGTATTGACAACAAACCAACGAGATAAAACAGTAACTGAAGGGAAGCGTTTCTACGACATGAAAAGGTGGGTCTTGCCCAGGATGTGATCGGAGACGCAGATTGTGCCGGATGATTGAGAGAAGTGGAGATATCAAGGAGGAGGAGGAGGAAGAGGAGGAGAAAGGAAAGAGGGAGTGAGGTTGTGTTCTTGTGGGCAGAGCTCACAAACTAGGCCACGTGGAAAAATCCTGCTGTAACGACCCAACTGTGAAACCGGCTGATACAAAACATGTCTGACACTCTTTCTCCTCCAGTGTCCATCTTCACCTCTTCCATCCTCTTCTCCCTGACATTCACAACAAGACCTTATGTCTTCTATTCTCTATCCTGTCCCTTTACACACAGACCACAGCTCTCCATCATGGTATTTATAACTCCTTTTCCATTTCTTCATCCACTCCCTCTTCACTCATATTCCCTGTTTTCCCAAACTTTGCCCACTATCAAATTTCAGCATTCCAGGGTCTAACTTTACCACGAATGGGGTCACATCAGTGCAGCGGCGTAACATTTCTCCGACACGCGCACAAAGAAAGAGAACATGGAGGCGGCTGAGTATTAGATGGCACATTCAAAGTGGCAACAGACGCACTGGGATGGGATTCGTGAGGTGGTTGGGAAGCGCACATGCATCCTTTATGTGTCCAGTGTGTGTGGAGAATCAGAGAGGCAGGTACAAACACACAAACACGGAGCGGCACTTCCTGTACGCCATAAAAATGGAGGATGTCAGCAGACACCTAGAGATGCTCTGTGAACTTCCTGCTTCTCCTCTGGGTCACTGAATTCTGAATGAGTGTAAGAGTTTGGAATCAATACATATGACACAAACTAATGAAACGTACTATACTGTGGTGTATCAATTCACATAAGACCATTAAATGATGGCTGATTTCGGCCATATTGTCCTGTGTGCCCTCAAGCATGTCAGGGCGCTGGGACAAAAAAAAGCCGGTGCCGGGAGGGAAACAATTACTTGGTTCATCAATAAATCATCCACAGAAAATGTACTGGAAGCTACTGACATAACCATTCAACTGTTTCCGATTAACAGCTGTTATTTGTGCCAAAAAGGACAAAATGGCCCTGGTACATGTGTACGTTTGCTGTTTTCCTCGCTGTCACATCAGCGCTAATGTAAAACCCGCTGTTTTCTGGATGATTAGTCAAACAAAAATGTTTTTACGGTATTATTGATATTGTTAGACAAATCAATTCACAGAAAACAATGTCACACACACACACACACACTTACAGTACCTGCTCACACACAGGACACAGACAGCTCAGTTTACCCACATCCAGAATAGAGACGACATTGATGCGAAACTGAACTGAAACGGGCTGTTTTATAGACAAATTATCAGCGAATAACCCAAATAATCAGAGAATGCTCTGGCTCTCGCTCGGACGCGACAGAAGATTAGAAATACATTTTTCCGGTGGTCTATATTTGTAAAGGGCAAAGTTCTGGCTGTGGGTTTCCTGACCGTCTTGTTCTGACGAATGATTCATCGTTGTGTTTCCCTCCGAGTTTCCTGCCTCATGTTTGGCTCAAAAGGGATTTGTCAAAGACTGGAGTTTCACCTGTGTTGTTTTAATGCACATGACAAACTGATATTCTCCTCCTGAGCCTGTGTAAACATTTATACACGTCTCTGAGAAGAATCACAGCAGAAGAGTGTTGTTGTATTGTACGTCGCTCACTACATTAAAAAAACATGGAGTTGGAGTAAATATAAGGTTCATGTGAACGTTGGTGTCAATCTGCCCAAACCCATCAGGTTTTCCGCTGACTAAGTGTGTGTTCTCTGAGTCAGGTCCCGGTGTTTTTCCATATTTTGCCTCCGATATCCTGTCATTGTTACACAGAACCGTTACACACGAGCAAAAACTCACACCACAAAAGCACAAACACAGACAAACGGTCCCGCAAACGTCGTGAATGATTAAAGACGGATCGAGTGTCCCCTCCACTCCGGTTTCAGTCAAGTGATGCCACAAGCTGAACGTCAAGTTCACATTTCTCTGACTATTCTTCCTGACAACTGCTCCAAGTGACTCACACACAGCTGACAGTCATGAAAACGCACACATACACATACCATGACTAACAAAATGACGGCAGTGAATTTGAGTATATTATCAGCGCTCAAAGAGCAAAACAGTGACGGGAAAGTGACATGGTGCAGCGGGAGGACTACTGTAGTGGACTGACTCCAGAGGACACAGGACAGGTCCTATAGGGTTTCAGCCTTATTATAGCACTGACGAGGGAGACAGGACAATGTCTCACACAACACTAAAACCTGCAGCCGCAGGAAACACCCACATTTTAATGATGTTCTACTGGAACGGAGAGAAATCAGGGTTTTAAGTTAGAAGGTTGTGTTTCTGACACATTCTTCTACTGTAACAGACCCCCACACACACACACACAAACCACATTGCAAACATAAGTACACACTGTCCAGCACTACACATTTCTCCCTCCACAGAATGTGTAAAACAGGTCATCAAATATTCATCTGATGGCATGAAAGTATCAATCAGCCTCACAAACGTTTTTTTTAATATTTCTAATCACTTAGTTTTCACAAATATTTGTTTACGCTGCTGCAAACCAATTAAACTGATAACTCCAATCATTAAATACATCACTTGTTTGGCAAATACTTGTTTACAGCCACATAAATATCAAAACACAAACTTTGTATACAGTAGCATTGAGTATTGTGTGGTTTATAGGTTGTTGATGTCCAGTTTTATGGAAATCAATATGCGTACGTTTCCTCCTGTTAATCACTTGTCTCATGGGAAACATCGCCGTTAATACGCCTTATTTATTTATTTATTTATTTATCAAGGTAAAGCAACGCTGCTCACAGGTTCAATAATTGTGATCGACAAATGGCACTTTAATGGAGTGCAGGCATTCACTGCTGCCTGAAAACAAACTGCAGCTCAGTCTGTGCACTGAAGTACAACCATTTCTGAACTGACAGTGTTTCAGAGTGTGTGTGTGTGTGTGTGTGTGTGTGTGAGGAAAACAACATTGAATGAATGTTTTCTCTTATTTATAACCTGCTATTCCCTGCACAACTGATATTTGGGACATTGGCACAGTGTGGCCTGGATATATTTCTAAATATGACACTGATACTACTCAGATCCACGTGTCTTCATTTTCCTTCAAGGGAAACTACAAATCACAAGAGCCGGACAACGCGCTGCCAAAGCAAAGATGCTACAGTGCCACACTGGAATCACCTCAGACCGCGACTGGTTCTTCTGCTGCTTCCTACAATACCTCGCTGAGTATCATCTGCCACCAACACACAGAAAACCAGTCCCAATCCCCCCCCTGGAGGAGTTAAGTTTCATTATAATAATCAATAATTAAAATCCGCCTCCTTTTCATCAGGGCCAGCATCACAGATGTGACCCGAGTCTACCCGGCTCTCCCCAACCCCACCCCCCCACACCGCCATAAACCCACAGCTTCAGTAGAGGCATTCATTTTTTAAAGGCCCCAGTCAGTGGGATTATAAACCAGCCAGTCTGAGGGGGGGTGGGGGGTGGGGGTGTCACAGTACCAGAGAGCGGCACTAGTTGTTTTTACTGATAACCTTCCCTGTGACTCTCAGGGCAGCAGCTCTCGTGTTTACAGCATCAACATGAGGCCACGTGAGGGGAAGTGAGGGGATGCTGGACCACAGGGGTCAGCGAGACGCAGCGAGAGGTCAACGCCGAGTCAGGTGTCAGGGCTGCTGTGTTTATCAAACACAAACACATCAGCCACGGTGAAGCCGTCCACATCATGACAGTGACGTCATGAGCAGGTTACAGGATCACCTTACACCTCCAGATCTATAGCTCTATGTGTTTTCATCCCTTTCCTTTCATTATTATCCAATCAATGATCCCACAGGGACTTTTCACTGTCTCTCCAAGACCATACAGTCAAAACTCCTCCTGTGACGTCACTTTCTTTAGGGAAATGTGATACTATATGTGAAAAGTCACATGTTTTGCGCATTAAATCTTTCCACTTTCCCCGCTTTTACCTTTATATCGCTCCAGCACATCCTCATACGCCTTGGCGAACTCCTTCTCCTGGGAGTGGGTCGTCGGCAGCAGCCCCGGTATGAACCCAGCCATGGTGTCTCTGTGGCCGGCCTGTGAGTGGAGGAGTCGGCCCGCAGACTACCGCAGTGACCCGGTCCGCTCCGGCTCCGTCTCCCCGCGGCGTCCTAATCAGCAGCAACCGGCGAAACTACTCCATGTGCCGCACTGGAGAGGAGCAGCAGCCCGCTAGCTCACTTCCACACAGCTGAAATAATCCTTCCGAATACTTATCAAAATAAAGGCACAAAAAAAAACACAGAAAAAATAGGAGGTCAAAAAGCGAGGTTATATCAACGTTATTTATCCATATCGGCCGAATGCGGTGAACGTCTGCGGGGAAACAGTCGCATCGCTCGGTGTGTTGGTACCGAGCGGTCACTCCTTTACCCGGCCGCCGCTGCTCCGTGTCTCCGGTGTGTGAGAGAGGAGGGAGCGGGTCCTACACCCAGCGGCCGCAGGGGGGCGGAGTGAAGCGGGGTGGGGACTGTGTTCCTGTTTCCGTCCCCGGCTCCCGGATCAACCGTGTCCGGACTCGGGCTTCCTGAGCCGGCCTGTGTCCTGTGGCTTCGCCGGAGCTCCCAGCAGTAATGGCCGCCTCCGTGCGACGCTCCGCGGTCTCCTCTCTCCTCCTCCTCGGGTTTCTCGGCGGCTCTGCCCGCAGCCGCTGTCCTCTGTCCTCTGTCCCTCTCTACCGGCCGCGACAGGAAGCTCCGCCGCAGGAATCTCAACAAGCGGCCGCGAGCTGGTTTCTACGTCCGCCCGGGGACAGTGGAGCTGGAGCGCCCCCAGCTGGTGGGCAGCGTCAGTGACAGATAACCAGGCTAAAAACATTATACTATCATAAACATCAATCATAAACTAATTGTGCATATGTAAATAATTACAACTCCAATTTTTCATATTATTTTATTGCGTTTGTTTATTTTGTCTTTTTGTTTATTATATCATTCTGTTCATTTATTTATTTGTAAAACGATATGCGTATTGCATTCAATAGCTTCCTGTGACTCAGGAGCCTTGTAACTGTTTGAATTTCCCTCTGGGGATGAATAAAGTACCTCTGACTCAGATTCTGACCGAACACATCCACAACGTGTTGCATATAATTGTTGCACCTCATTATCGTCAAATCAAGTGAGGCCATATTCACAAACGACAGTTTGACCTCAGCAAATATTTATCCCATCAACCCTCACAGTCATCAAGTCATCAAGGTCCAAGTCTGGTTCAGACTGGACAGGACACAGCTGGAGGAACCCGCATTTCCTGGTTATGATGATGATGGGCAATGATCAAAAGAAAGAGGATGACATCACAGATGACATCACACACTTCTCTGATAGCACGCCTTACTCGCATTATATCATTCTCCCAACCACTGTACATGTGTGTGTGTGTGTGCGTCCAACCCCTTGATCTAAGTTCAAATGGAGGAGAAGAGCGAAATGCAGGAAAGATTGGAGGAACTCACTCATCTGCTCCAAAATGAAAAGCGTTTGCGTCTGGAGGAGCAGCTGAGGGCCAGCGAGAGGGAGGAGGCTCTCAATGAAGAGATACAGTTCATGAAGGGGATAACCAACGAACTGCTGCTCAACAACGCCGAGGAGCTGAAGATGGAAAGAAGAGCTTTGGAGCTGGCCAGGACTGAGAGTAGCGACCCGCTCATCAAGAGTATGGAGAGCGGAGAGAGGAAAGTGAGGAATCTGATCAAGATTCTGAAGGACGGAATCGCTGATAAACGTGCAGTCATTGCAGACCAGTACGCAACCATTCACAACCTCATCACGGTCACACGAGAGATGCACGACTTCTACAACCAGCAGTGGTTGGCGGCCAGCAAACGGGAAAATGACCTCACCCAGCAGCTGTTGCAGCTGCAACAAGGACGTTGCCACTGTGCACAAGTGGAAACGTTCTCAAACAACAATCAGAGGAGCGCCGACTCGGCACAAGCGAAAGCACAGGTCTCAGATCACGACCCACAGGCGTCAAAAGATGAACGACAGGTGTCGTACGGGGACCCCTGTAAAAGACGCGTGGCGAGATCCATGAGAAATGGCGTTCGTCGTCAGAATCCCTGGGTTGACCCGCAGACTTCATCTTCATCAGATGACGAACCAGATGCCACAGAAAAGGTGGTTCATCTTCTCAGACATATGGTTCTTCGTCAGGATCACAGCACCCAGCCGCAGGTGTCTACCTCAGATGATGAACCGCAGGTCCATACGAGGGAGCTCCGTCACTCGAGCCAGAGGATTTCATGTCAGCAATGTGGCTCTGATGTGAAGAGCTGTTTAGTCGACAGTGAACTCCACTATCTGACGCCTGTCTTTGGTCAAACCGCTGAGATACTCTGTCAAACGTGCCACATGTCTGAACCTTTGTTCACGCTATCAGACAGTGGACAACCGGACCTGACCAATGTGGCTCAGAGTCAGAACGACCGACCCGAGCCCGAGTCCAAGCGTTCCGGAGAGACAAAAAAGACGACAACATTTAAAGCGTGGGAAAAACTGGTGACCGGATTCAAACAACGCAAATTCTTTAGAAAGCCCATTTATCACGCTGCTTCGTTACCCTGGGACACGAGCCCCATTTATGAATCATGACGGCAGGTCAGGGATCGACCAACATTATCCACACCGAGGCACGTTCAACAACGAGACACGCACAGGTCCAACTGTGACCCTGAGAGTGCTCAGACGCACACGTCTCCGCCAGAACGTCTCAGGTCATCATGCCCCAACCCTCCACAAAACCTCAGGGAAGCCGGGTGAGTAGTTCTTACATAACCCTGCCACCTGACAGACAGACAGACAGACAGACAGACAGACAGACAGACAGACAGAACACACAACCTCCTTGGTGGAGGTAAATTGAATATATCACTGAAACAGTTTGCTCTTGTCCACTCCTACAGGTCTGTTTGAACTACAGCCGCTCGGTGACTCTAATAACCAGGCGAGTGAATGAGATGATTGTGAGGCTGAGTGTGTGTGTGTGACTCGGATTAGTGTGTTGTGTAGTCGCAGAACCTTTGGGATAATCCTTTGGACTGGAGAGACTGATCTTTGACCTGTGGTCTCAACTCCTCGGGGAAAAAAAAATAACTGTAAATCTAATTTCAGTTTAAAATCCAAATCCTGTAGTTCGTTTACAAAATGCTGATACACTTTAACATGAGTGCGTTGTGTAGGACACAGAGCGACATTAACTCTGACTTTTAACTCACATCAGATTTAACATACTGAAACATTAAATATTTCATACATGAATTCAGTGCATTCTTATGAACTATGTGTTTTAAATGTTGCTTTTTGTTCCATTAAAAGTTTTTCAGTTTTTCACTCTGTCTTTTAATTTTTTTTTTTTAGATCTGCTTTCAGGTTTAAACGTCATCATTCTTCTCCCCTTTGAATCTCTCTTTCTATTCCCTCCATCCCCCTTCCCCCCCCCCCCCCACACACACACACACACACACTTTCTCCAGCTCTATTCTTCTCATCTCTTCATTAGCGCGGTCATTCACTCCTCTCTCTCTCTCTCCTTTACAAACTCCCTCCTCGTTTCTCTTGCTCTGAATTAAAATTCGTTCTCAGTCCCTTCATTATTTGTTTTGCCCTTTTTTTTAATCCAGTGTCGGTCTCTCTCACCCCCCACTGCCATTGCTTCCCTTTGCCTTTTATCACCACGGAAACATAGAGGACCACGTTGCCATGGTAACAGGGCAGGAGGCTGGGCCTTGAGCTGAGGCTTCCTACCAGTCGCCGGTAGACAATAGAAATGGAGGCCGTAAAACAGGCAGGCGTCTGGGCAGACACCTCAGTTCCATGCAGGCACCGTTGTCTGGGGTCCTGATGCTTGCATGAATAAATTATCTGTGCTGTACTCACACACACACATTTACAAGATACTAAAGTGCATCACACACACGCTGCTGCGTTGCTCGAACTCTGACTCCATATGAAGTTTTTAATTGACATCACTGTGTCATTAAAGAACTGAATCCTGCAACGACTCAGATCCAGAGGAACTGAGCAGCTGCTGGTCACTGTCATTGACATTCACGCTCAGCAGGCGCAGCGGCGGCGGCGTGGTCACAACCGCTGAATCACAGAGTCCAGTCAGGACGCCAGTTCTCCAGGGCCAACTCCAAACTCATCTCTTCACAAAGCCGCCTGTGTTTCCCTCCTCCGCTCCACCTCATTCAAGCATTCACTTTCACTGACTGATGTTTTATTCCTGAACGTTCACCTCGTTTCTTTTGTTTACAGAAAAAAACCAGAAACACTGATGCACTAACAACACACACACACACACACACACACACACACGCACACACACACACACACACACAGATATATAAAATATACTAAGTGGCAGCTTAATTAATTCATTTCCTACATTCCAGTCTGTGCTTGAATGGGAATGGAGGGCAGTGTAAACACACGGGTGTAATTACGTGTCATAATGTAATATCATCACAACAGGCTTCATGCCTGAGTGGACGCCTGACAGATACTGATGTCACCAGAGACGCAGAGCTGATCTGTATCCCTGTACAACCTACGACCCTGCAATGACACATCAAGATTCTTACATCCACTGACATCTGAAACGACCAGGGACTGAAACTCTGAAGCGAACACCGCCTGATGCCTTTTCCACGTCTGCAGACGTGGCGTCTGTGTGAGTCTGTTTACAGGTGGAGACGAGTGCTGGCAGTGTCACAGAGGTGGCGTTCAGAGCCCTGGGTGGTTTGTGACGGTGCCAGTGTGTTAACTCAGCCGCCACCCGCTGCCATCAGAACCCGAACAGCGTGAGACTCAGTGACTCAGTCCAGACTGACTGCCAGGACACCTCCCTGTGTAACAGCCTCTCCTAATAACTGTTGACAATAGTGTTTGTTTGTTTTGTCTTGGCTCTTTCCAAACACTTATCTGTGTTGTGTTGTGTTTTTGCCAAACGTGCACTTTTCTCTGGCGTTTTCTCACACACAAACACTCGAGCGTCCAAACTGAGGCGCGGCGGTGATTTTCCACTACCTGCCACCGCCTTCCAGAATAATGTTCATTAAAAAGTCATGTGACAGGAGACGATCGGAGTTTACCTCCTCACATCTGCTGACACATCACAACAGATGGATTCACTGAGACAAAACTGTGTATTTTCCTATTTTACCACCATGTTTCCATCATATGACACACATGAGTTCATGACACAAACCCGACAACTGATTCCACATCTGGTTGTAAAGTACTTTTTCACATGTAAATCATAAACAACAGGATGGAAAACTGATGCGTAACGTCAGTCTGTCCATCTGTTAGAACTCCAACTCTCCAGCCGGAGCCAAGTTGTTTTCCACGTTTCTCTCTTTTTTCTGCTTCTTCCACATTTCACATTATGCAAAACCGAGTTTTTCAACATCTTTGTTAAATCTATTATGGTCACATTTACACAACACATTACAAGCACACATACATAGTCCCAGACACACACACACACACACACACGCACACAGATCACTTAACATTCAGATGGAGTCTCCTCCACAAACACTCTCCACCTCTCATCGTCTCTGGCGCAAACATTTTCTCAGTCTAGCCCAAACACACAAATACACACATGACAAACACAATACATCATCATCATCGCCATGCTCATACAGGCAGTGACGTCCCCGCCTCAACCTGCCCTGACCCACATGCTGTTTCTGACTCTATCACGTCTACCTAAACACCACATTCCCCATCACTCTCCACACAAACAGCGTTTACAACATTAGTGGTGTTATAGCAACACTGCAAGTTTATTATCATGTAATAAAAGTCTGCAGCAGGACGCTGGTACGAGACACGGGAAAAAAAAAACTGCAGTTCTGTTTGGGCAAAATGGACCAACATCTCTATCTGACATACATTTTGCAGGTTTCACGTTAAAAAGCCTCAAACTGTAAATAATCAGCCGTGAGAGACGTGAAAGACGTGAGAGAAATTCCCTCCCTCCCTGACAGGAAGAGGACAAAGCGCTGGGCGTTCCACCACTGTCTCATCACGCGAGCAGGGGAAGTCTGACTTCTCCAGAGAGCTGACTAACCTACATCTCTCCTCCATCTTCTCAGAGAGGAGGAAAAACAGGCAGAGGAGGACGGACGCACGACTGGGAATGATCAGCTCCTAACTTTGACCTTTGACATCAACATGCAATCGAGATGGTTTGTCCTACCTGCAACACGGACCACTGCCCTCTCTGCCGGGTCCAGCACCGAGTCCTGGCTCTTCCTCTTCCTCCTCTCGTGTCTGGACAGGTTCCATGGCAAAGTGTCTCCCGGTGGCCCCACGAGTCCCGATGTACACGGGGACAACGACCCCCCAGAGCGCTCGCTGCGGAAGGACGGCTCGCTGACACAGGAGCGCTCGCTCAGAGTGTCATCGTCCGACGACTCCATCTCACCGTAGGTCTGCAGGGAGGAGAGGAATGAGGAAGAGGAAGAGGAAGAGGAAGAGGAAGAGGAAGAGGAAGAGGAAGAGGAAGGAGAGGAAGAAAGACAGAAGGAGGTCATTTAGACAAAGTGGAAACACCATAATTCATTCATGTGTTATTATTGACACATGGGATGTGTCAATAATAAAAATCAACTATTGCTAACAGGCATATAATATAATAATATATTATAACAAGGGCTCTTTTTATGTGTGTCTCAAATTAAATTCAGTTTAATTCGATTAAAGTACAGTGTCAATAAAAATCCAGTTAGCGTCGGACCAGAAGTGCAGGAACTTCTCAGTGTGCCACAACCCTGTGACCGTCCACACACAGTACCATGACGTTCAGCTGTGACAGCTGTGTTAGCTGATCCTGCCTTTTTTTTGTGTTATTTGTCTAAAACACAGAGGTTAAAGGTCGAGATGAAGGCTGCAACGAGGACAAAGGTTTACAGCAGTAGGAGGAAGTTTTAACTGTAGCATTTAAATATTCTTCTGAATGAAACTCACAGTGACAGCAGAAAACAGTCACTCAGACTGAACTGTGACTCAGTGACATGCCTAGTGTTCATAGGGTGTGCGACGTGTTAGTCCAACACAACGAGGGTTTTTTTTTTTCCATCTGCACCACCGCTGCTAAAATCCTGCTCCTCCTCCCACTGCTGGCCCCTGGTTAGACCGCTGGCGAAGCCCCACTTCCTGACTCCCCGTCTCCATGACAACACCACAAGGAAGAGGTCACAGCCTTCCCAGAATCCACTGCGGTACTCTGGGGTTTGGTTGTCCTGGTGTTGGTGTTTTCTATGTATGTGTGTGTGTTTGTAAGTTTCCCTGCCGCCTGCTGACAGTGAGTCAGTGCCACTGGAACTGTTGGGTTTATAAATAGAGCCAGTGGGGAGGCATCAAAGCCACAGTGTGTCATTCCAGCTCCGCGAAGCCACACAGAGGACCAGCAGAGGCCCAGCAGAGGACCAGCAGGGACGAGGGAGTGACGAGGGAGTGTGAGATCATTTCCTGTCTGACGATGTCTGATGTGCTTCATATCATCACGTGTTTATTGGTGATTACTGGCTGATATGAGTGACTAACGAGGCTCGTTGTTGTGTCCTGTGTTGTGGAGAGAAGTAGAAGGTCTAACATAAGGCTGGACGGAGCTGTGAGTTGGACCATCTGGTACAAAGCAGCAGGAGGAGAGTCCTGAATCACACACACACACACACACACACACACACACACACACACACACACACACACACACAGACACACACAGAGCACCACAGTGATGGAGGCCATGATGATGACGGGTCTCTGGGTGTGAGCGGCTGCACTGTCTACACTCATGGGATGTGTGTTTGTGCACAGCTGGTTACAGCTGTCATGCACACATACCTGTCTGTCTGACTGTCTGTCTGACTGTCTGGCTGTCTGTGGAAGTGAAGATGGGGAATGTGTTTGCATGAATGAGCATCAGACCAAAAGCTGGAGGCACAGAGGTCTTTGTCCACACACACACACACACACACACACGCACACACACACACACACACACACACACACCCCTCCCTGCATCTACCATTTCTCCATTTGAGGAAGAAGCTGCAGCTGGTTCTCACATTAGATTCAGTCCACATCCCAAACACCGAGCAGTGTGATCACACACAGACCAATAACAGATGATCGATCACTGATCAATACGATACTGACTGATACAAAGCCCGGTTCTGGATCTGGTTCTGGATCTGGGTTTTTAAAGTGACTTCACGGTGATCGCTTGTGAGTGTGAGTGAGTTGGTTCTATTGGTGTCGTGTCAGTGTGGTGATGACACACGTGTGTGTTGATGTGTTGATGTGGTGAACAGCAGCGGGCTGCTGCAGCTCCGGAGCCGCTTACCTTCACCGAGCCGCCGCGGTGCTGGTGTCCGGGCAGAGCGCACGGAGCGGCGGAGGCCGTGGACGCTGCCGCCGCTGCTCCGTCTCCTCCTGCCGGGTGGACTGGTGGACGGATGAAAGGGAGGTTTCTTTCCGCCGATCGTGTTTCTGCTCGCGCTCTTTCCTCCACCACCGAACACGGAGCGAGGGATGAGGCTGAGGAGAAAAGCGGGCAGCGTGATCCTGAGTGGTAATGGCTGTCCTGGTCCTCCTCCTCCTCCTCCTCCCCCTCCTCTCCCTCTCCCTCTCCTCCCCGACAGCACCCCTCCTCCTCCGGGGGCCGCGTCTCGTCACTGGGCTGGTTCCACCGCTCCGGATCCTAACCCATCTCCATCTCCACCCGCACCGAGCCCCGGCACCGGCACCGACCGGACGCGTAGACAGAGATCCGGGTTGGACTCCTGCGTCATCAGTGGATCAGCTGCACACACACACACACACACACACACACACACACACACACACACACACACACACACACACACACACACACAGCCTCTCCTCCAGCTGTTTGGAGACGCTGTCTGGGCTGAACTCTGAGGAGGTCAGGACCAGAGGTCCAGACCAGACCAGGGCCTCCACAGCTCGGGTCCAGGTTCTGCCTGTTGATAAGATGAATGATATCAGAGCATATCAGACAGAGTCAGAGTAAACATGAAGACATTATACTGCAGGTGAGTCATAGTGATGCTACAGTGTCCTGTGACAATATACAGCAACATTACATGTGACTGTGTCTATTAACAATCAACAACAAAACAAAACCCATGCAACCAGGAAATAGACCTGTATTAAATGATGGATCTGTCTCTTGGGGTGGTGTGTGTGTGTGTGTGTGTGTGTGCCTCTGTTGTGGGATAATCCAGATTCCCATCCTCCCTCATCGAAGCTGGATGCACTGCTGGATAATCCCTGCCTCTGCTCTAACCAAACAGCAGCTAATGGACTGACCGCTCACATGAACTGGAGGCTACAGTGACAATAAACAAAGAGCAAAGTTCACCGTTATCACTGCTCGTTCCTCCACTATCAGCTGATTATTGAACACTTTCATTGATCTCTCAGTATAAACAGGGCTGATGACATGGTTAAAAGTGAAGCTCCTGATATGAACGCAATGACAACAGAGGCAGAATTAGATTTCTAGGTGCTGCACAGATTGTCAGTAATGCTCAGTTTAATGGGACCACACAGGAGGACAATGAGGCCGACAGGTTTACACTGTCTGAGTCACTGTCCACGGAAAAACTTATTCATCCACATGTGGCCAAACACAAAGTCAAAAAAGGCACAGAGTTTAATGGACTGGATGTTAGCTGAGGACAGTTTAGACTGCAGTGATGCCTGAAGATCTAAATGCTCCTCAGGCCAGAGTCAAACATCTCTCACACTCAGTTTACCCCGATGTAAACTGTTTGAGCATTTAGATGATAATTGCTCCTCTGTTATGTGACCTGAGGGGTTTGACACAATATTATAAGCAAAACCATGTCTTTCCAAGTTTTCCTTCCTTGGCTTGCCTGTAGCAATGGCTCCATCTTGTGGTGAGTCGAGGAGCCTCTTAATCTCATCAGTCTGATTTAAGTGCTGGTAATTGATTCAAAGATGTCAGAGAGCATCCATTTACATCCATCTCTCATCCCAGTGGTCCAGCCGTCTCTCGGGAGCATTTACTCTGTAAACTGCTGAGCTATTTACTAAACGTAGGTCAGCGGATTAGGAACGTGGACTGTAGTTCAACTTCCCTTAACAGCTGCGGCAGATTAATACAATTAACACATCCACAGCTGGAGGTCTGACGTCTGCTGTGGGGAGGATATTAAGTAAAACATGTGAGGATTATTACATTTATTGCTTCAATTATTAACAAAAGAAGACACCAGCAGTTAACATTTGTGCTTGGGGCTAAACACAGTGGATTTAAGAAGTAGTTTACAAATATACAGTATGGAAGGTTTCAACAGATTCACAATCTGCAGATCATCTTCCATCGTGTATCCTGGAACATATAATAGTCACTGATGGATTAAAAATTACACAAATCAAACAACAGAGGATGATAACATTTATTTGCAAACATGTAAAGCCTAACAGGAAACAGTGATATCTGATTTACTACACACAAGAACAGGGGTGCGATCAGTTGTGTCCCCTCAAGGCACCTAGTCTGCCTTGCCTAAGTGGCAGGGTGGGGGCGTGTAGGTCCCCTCCTTAATCATCTTGTCGCGCTGCTGACGAATCGCATGTAGCCTCTGGTGCTGCAGGAAGAAAGAAAAGGTTAGTAATGAGGTGGTATAAGAAGAGTCATTAAAGGGGATCTACATCCCTCTGTCTCTCTCCTACTCTGTCTGTCTTGAGGAAGATTAAGTCAAGTATGATTCTCTTCTGCTCCTGACAAGTGTCAGTGACAATTTTAAAGGTTTGTCCACTCAAATAAAAAAGGTTCCTATCCCAATTCAGATTTTTCCCCCAAACCATTTTTGTCCTTTTATGAATAAGAGTGGTGCATTTACAGTTTGTAACATCTGAAATACATCAGCTGCATGATTGTTTCACCTTGACATTACGCACAGTGCTGTACACTTAAAAAACAATTTACAAACCACTCACCATCTTCTGTTTGTGCATGCACTCATAAAAGTCCTCAAACTCCAGCCGGCACTCCTTCTTGGCTCGAGAATCCCCGATGCCGTGGGCACATTCAATCCACTCTTTCTCAAAGGCGTGGCAGCGTGCCGCCTGTTTGTTAGGCTGCTCTCCACTCTGCAGAAGCATCCAGCCATCTAGGTTGACGCCAAGCCGCGACTGCAGGTCTATAAATGGCATGATGCTGATGGGGGAGGACGGGCGGGCGTAGGAAGGAAATAATAGTGATAAGGAGGTTGTTGTGGATTTGAGATTAGTCTCTGATGTTCTCTTGAGAGTTTACTGGGTACATCAGCTGGACTGGTTATTTACTACAGTATGAGGTTAGTATGCAGTTCAAACAAGACAGTGATCAACTATTATTTACTATTTTAGCAACTGATCTGTTAGAAGAAAAAAAACTCTGAAAAAACCCTGCCCTTGAATGTCAACCTGCAGAAATTACACATTGGAAAAAGTATTCTGAACTGCACTTACTTTTTACTGCACACATGATTAAATCATTTTTATTTATAGTTATAAAAAAGGCAAAAGAGATTCTACACTAATTCACCAAACACACGTTCTTAATGATAATGTTTTTACAGTGGACCTGGTTACTGGAGAATCATGTTAACAACAAAAGCGCTTTGACAATGATTGTTCAATAAAAAAGCTTTACATTTAAGAATCAGCACTCATCAGTCGCGAGCTTCAAAGCCTGTAAAACTGAATTCATCAGACCTTTTACATCAAAATGTATGTGGAAAACATAAACAACTAACAATTAGAGTATTTCTACCCGATAATGAGACCAACGACGTTTTCTCTGTTGTTAGCAGATAGCTGTCCGCAGCTAGCTAGCTACAAAGCTACCCAACCACATACTGTATTACGGAGCAAGTATCCAAGCAGGAATTTAAGTCTTTATAACTATCGATTAACTACGGTTGTCTAATGCACTGGTGATCGGGTTAGAGTTAAACAGGCAACGTTACTGGGCTTCTTGCAATGTCGATTCTCCTTCAATGACAGTCTGTTCATGCTAACAACAGAAAGCTCATTTAACATAGCTTAAAATACACATGACGTCATTTCAAGCTCTTCACTTGTTCTACCGTGTTGAAACGTGTTCACATTACAGTTAACGTGACGATAATTAAGTGTATTTACCGTGTTTTGTGCGACTCACTTTAACCTTCCTCTCCGGCTCCACACGTTCTGCTTTCCGGCAGAGAAGCAAAACACGGAAGTCGTCATGGGTTGTTGTTGTCGTCTTCTTCCTCAAGTTTAAGACAACGTGCTGGCGCATTACCGCCACCAACTGGACTGGAGCCTTACTTCGGAAAAAACAAAACATCGCCATAAATCACTTAATTAACTGATTTTAATCTAATGCCACGAGTCAAACTGATCCTGGTTTATTGCTGAGTGATTGATGATGATTTGATTATTATTATGATTTTATTATGTGTGTTGTGGCTGGACCTGGTGAGAAATATTAAATAAAAAACGTCAGAAGATAATGTTTCAAAAATGTCCTTTTTGAAAAGTGTCTATGTTGAACAGATTTTCTCCATATTTCAGCTACAATTTTCTCATCGCTTTGATTTATGATGCACTAACGACAAACCATGTTTCAAAATAACAACATCACACAGTCTCTCACAACATCACTGATGGAAATTCATTGTTTTGGTGCAATGTCAGATTGTGTTTATTGTTTTTTTCCCCCTCAAATGTCCACAAGTTGTCTTTCACAGTCCGTCAGAACCCCACACAGTGTGGCGCTTTAACAGTAACAGGAAATACACAAACGGAATAATAACACTTAAGTACAGTATTGCTATCTAAATACTCTAAGACCTGTTCAAATAAAGACAGGGACGCCTGTGTCCTGAGCAGGACATTTCCATGAACACTCATTTCGACTCTTTCGGGAAGTTTGGGTTTCCGTCCGTGGTACGTTTGTGTGTTTTCTCAGAGGCAGGCAGAAACAAGTGATGTGATGAGCACAGACCAAACAAAGCGCTGCCAGGTTACATTACGCAGCTCAACCCATGAAGCCAGTCTGAGACAAACAGAAGCACAGAGGTGATATGACACTGAGAAGCAAGTCAGGCCAGTGAGTGTGATTGAACAGAGCTTAATAAAAGTGTCTCTATAATGAGACGTGACGGTGACCTATAGATGACGACTAGAACAGAACAAAGAAACGGACGTAAATACAAATAACGACACGATCAAGTCTCATCATCACAGATCTGATCAAACCTGTGACATCATCACAGATCTGATCAAACCTGTGACGCCCTTTAAGTTAAAAAATAACAAAAGACAAACTGGACACAGACTTTATCTTTAAAAGTGGTTAAAAGTTGAGCCACGTTCTTCTGGAGATACATCCATTTGCTTTTCAACCACAGATTCCTGTGTGCGACTGAAGTAAACACACTCAGAGCAACAGATGCCAAACAGCGACAAAAAAAAGATAAATAGGATCAATTCAGATAAAGTGCACAAGTGCTCATTCAACAAAGTGGGACAAACATGTACATTCGTCACAGACAATCAAGTGGGTCAGACCAAAACCAAAACCAGTTGTGTGTGTGTTGTGTTGTGTTGTGTTGTTAGTCAGTGTGGTTCAGCCAGTGACAGAGCTCTGACAATGGCGGGCTGTGACATGTGCAGCGATTTAGGAACCGTGTGGGGTCGAGGGTTTGACCTCTGGGTTTTTCCACATCATTGTCAGAACTCGGTTCTTTATTTCTGTTATTTATGAAGTTTTTGTTTTGTCCCCAATTACACCCCCCCACCGCCCCCCCCCCCCCATCCTCCTCCTCTGTGCAGAAAAAGTGAGATTCAAGTGCAGCCTCTTTCTTTGCCCTTTAAAATCTTTCACACAAGACACACAATCTCATGCAGACTCATGCACACGGCAAATAATACGAGTTCAAGGTCGTCTGAATATAAATAGAGGAAAGGAGGAAAACAAAGCCACAACAGTGGAGAACAAAGTCCACATTCATTCACACATCGTTATGAAGGAGAATGTCCCAACAATCCTGCTCCCTCTGCTGTGCTTGGTGACCTTTCACCTCATTTCATATACATATATTTTTTGTACTTTTTCTTGAAGAAAATTTTTACCTCTTATTTTTTCTTTTCTTTTCTTTTTTTTTTTTTTGCTTTAGTAGCCAAGGCATTTTTGCACCAAGGAGTAAACATAAATTATCATCTTATAAATCTCAGAGGTAGAACCCTGACAATTTACTTGACAGGTAGACAGATAAGACAGACAGACCAAAGTAAACAAACGTTTAAGACGGTGTCTGTGAGTCGCAAAAAGCAGCAAATGAGAAATGACAACAACAAAAAAGCTTGGACGTTAGGGAGAGTTTCAATGTAAATGTTGGGGGATTCGTTTTTTTGTTTTTTGTGCGATCCTGAGAGTGAGCGTTCTCTCAGACGTAAAGGATGACGTTGCTGTCTGGGGGACAGTGAAGGCCTTCGGTGGAGGGGTTCAGGGCTCGGCAGGACGGGGGCTGAGGCTGCTGCCCGGCCGACAGGTGACAGCTCTTTGGGTGAGGCGAGTCGCAGTCGTCTGACGTCAGCTCCGCGATGTCGTCTGATTGCGTGTCCGACATCTCCAGGTCGCTGCGGATGCTCTCAGGCTGAGCCAGCGTGACGTCTCTGAGCCCCTCCCTGATTGACACACCCGGCGACAGTCCCAGCACAGAGCCAGACAAAGCCCCGCCCCTTCTGGAGCTGCAGTCCTGAGGCTCCTCCCTGCCTGATGCAGTCGCCATGGCAGCAGAGCCTGGCGGTGGGGTTAGGTCCTCTTCGCTGGTCAGGCAAAGATGGCTGGGTTTGGTCTCGATGTCCACCTGGATCTCCAGGTTGGTGCACTCCCTGCAGAGACGTGAGTGAGTCAGTCTCAATGTGCCGTTAAATATGAACATGTGAACATCAGAGTGAGTCCTGTCTCACCTGTCAGGTAGCGTGTAGGAGGAGATGATGGACCCGGCCATTCCTCTGGTGCTGGCACAGTCGCTGCCTGCTCCCAGGCTGCCCGTCTCCCTCTGGGCTGATTCTTTAGCCAGCTCCGCTGCTTGAACCTCCAGCCTGGACCACAGCAAACAGACAAAATCACCATTTACACATCTGAATTTATGGTTCTACATTCTTAAAGATATTGAAATTTTAGAATACATTGGTTATTTTCTTGAAATAAAAAAAAATCTGTGGAACAAATAAAAATAAATAGTGGTTCGTTGGCCCACATCATCACCTGCTGTATTTGCCTGTGCGGGTTCCCAGGGCTCCTCCTGCCAGGGTGTTGAAGTGTGGCGTGTCGCCCAGAGTCCCGGGCGCCACAGAGAGACCCTCACTGGGGGAGGTGGTGCTCAGACCGCTGACCGCCCCGTCCAGACTGCTCTCACCAAGGCTCGGAGACTTGAGCGCTCGCCAGGCATCTGCCACTGCAGAATCACAGAGTCAGTACATAAACCAAAGTCCAGTTTCAGCAGATGTATTAGTCGCTAACTTTGCAGGAAATGTAATTATCAGTTCTCACCTGTGATTGGTCCGTCGTCCTCATCGAAGTCAATCCTCACGCCTCGGCCCTTCCCTCTGCTCACACCACAGCCTCCTCCCCTGCACAGAGAGATGGGCACCACGCCGTACACGTAGGCCAGCATGATGGGGACACCAATGCCTGCAGAGACACAGAAACAAATCCACTGATTTAATGAAACACGCTTGTTTCTAATGTTTGTGCAGTTTTATTCATGTTGTTGACAACACAGCCGCAGAAAAGATGGCGGCCGTGACGGCGAGGCTCTTACCCACGCTGACAGCTGCGATGACGGGGGCGGTGATGATTGACAGGGCCACGCCTCCAGTGATGGCCAGGTTCCTCCTGTGACGAGACATCTTCTTCAGCTCGTAGTGGGCGTGGATCTGCAGCAGAGCAGAGAACTGTCATTATTCATTTCAGTCACAACATTTGTTGCTTGAATTTCCCCTTTTAAAAATACAGAGTCCAGAGTTTGTTCAATAAACGTGATGAACAAAGCTGCTCCACACTGTCTGTCTCATCATCATCATCATCATCACCATCACCATCATCATCATCATCATCATCACCATCACAATCACCATCACCATCATCATCATCATCACCATCACCATCACCATCATCTTCACCATCATCATCATCATCATCATCCTCATCATCTTCATCATCATCATCATCCTCATCATCATCATCATCTTCATCATCATCATCATCATCACCATCACCATCACCATCATCTTCACCATCATCATCATCATCATCACCATCACCATCATCACCACCATCACCATCACCATCACCATCATCATCATCACCATCACCATCATCATCATCATCACCATCACCATCACCATCATCTTCACCATCACCATCACCATCATCACCACCATCACCATCACCATCACCATCATCATCATCACCATCACCATCATCATCATCATCACCATCATCATCATCATCTAAACAGATTCACCGTCTCTATTTCGACATTATTTCAGAGAAGCGAACACAAACGTCAGCTATTACCAACACGTCTGTAAGTAACGTCTGTTACGTCTGTAAACACGCTGTTTCACTTCTCTCCACAAGAGAGCGATAGAATGTTTAATGTGGAACAGAACTAACAACTGAAAAACATATCAGAGCTTGAACATGATCACATTTGAAGAAATGTGCAGGTTGTATCATGTTATTATAAAGATGTTTGATGTTTTAACTTAAGACTAATTTAAGAAATCCAGACTTTGTCCTTTAACCAGCACTGAATATTTTAATTGAATATATTTATTAAAATCTAAAAGATGATTTAACGTAGCTGCTGTGAGAATTTGTCGATGTTTACCAAAGCTCAGGACTGTAGCTGATCAGTGGGTGTTGACCTTTGACCTCAGGTTAGTGTGGTTATTAGCGTGAATAGAAACTGCTCTCGAGGACTCAGAGGAACTGAAAGTACAGTCTGTCACACTGTGAAACTCCATATGAAACTCCATATAAACACAACCCCACAGGACGGTAAAACGACGACTGTGACAGAGAAACCCACCTTGCGGCCGACGTAGACAGGAATGCCGATGACCATGGCGGGAACAGCGATGCCTGCGATGAGGGTGATGCCGACAGGAGCTCCGATCAGAGTCCCCAGCTGCCAGAGAATCTTCTTCTTCCTGCTCCAAGGCTTCTTCCCCCAGAACGTACAGCCAGATGGACTGATGGAAGAAGAGAGGGAGGAAATTCATTGTCCTCACAATATTGAACCTCTCAGGAATCACTGCAGAACATTTCATTAACATATACTGTATCTCATGTAAAAGCCGGCATGGAGTCGAGTGACATTTGATATGTTGACATATGGCTACCTGAGGTAGTGCAGGTCGGAGATCTCCTTCATGCAGAGCCAGCAGAACTCACAGCCACAGACAGCGCAGGTCATGTGATTGCAGCTCCCGTCGTTCATCTTGATGATGTAGGCGCCGCAGCGGGGACACGGCTTGATGTCATCAGCTGGGGACAGACACAGCAGAGTGGGACAATTTGAAGAACGCTTTCCAAAAAAGGCTCTTTGTGTCTCAGGGAAATTACAACACTTGTGTATGAGGTTAAACGACTTGTTTCCAAGTTTAACTTCATTAAAACTTAAACAATAAATGAAACTAATTCAGTCCCAACTGTTTTTAAATGTAAGGAAAACAACACATTTCTCCCTCCACTCTTGGCATCACAATCAAACCTCATTACAGAAATGGACTGAACATTCACAGCTCTTTAAACAGAGGGAAAAGAACAACCTGTTTATTCTGTGTGTGTGTGTGTGTGTGTCTGTGTGTGTTTGAACTGTGGATGCTGGGAACACTCTCAGCTCTTTAAAGGGCATTTGTAGACATTTACCCTTGAAGTGGCCACTTTGTCTGTGTGTGTGTGTGTGTGTGTGTGTGTGTGTGTGTGTGTGTGTGTGTGTGTGTGTGTGTGTGTGTGTTTATGTGTGTTAGTAGGAATAGTTGTGTTGTTTGTGTGATCTGTATTCTGCTGACGTGACCTTCATCACACTCCCTCTTCTTCATTTTCCTCTCCTGCCTCCCCCCCCACACAGACAGACAGACAGAGAGACAGGGTACGGACAGACAGACAGACAGACAGACAGACAGAGAGGGGACAGACAGACAGACAGATAGACAGGGGACAAAAACACAGACAGACAGGGGACAGACAGGGGGACAGAGGAGGGGGACACTGAGGGAGCGGCCTGGACAGTGTCGGCCATCTGGATCATCATCATCATCATCATCATCATCATCATCATCATCATCATCATCATCATCATCATCATCATCATGTTGTTGTGAACTGTCTTGGCAGAGAGCTGTGGACTGGAGGTGGTGATGGATAGAGAACGACTGACGACAGCTGAGAAGATTTACTTAATAGATCCTTAATCAAAATGTGATTAAAGACACACACACACACACACACACACACACACACGCACGCATGCACAGACACACACACAGGCACACACACAGACACACACACAGGCACAACTTGGCTGAGTCGCGAGAACTGAGCTTCTCTGCAGCTGCTTTCATTAACTAAGACAAAATAAATGGAGACGAGTCTGTAAATGATTATTTGCTCATGTGCGACGAATCATTGTCTTTCAGGATGCAAACAGATGCAGTCATGAACCAGAAGAGGGCGACGGCGGTGTTAACTCACCAGGTCCCTGCTCCTGCGTGTAGCTGGGCGAGTGGTTGCTGTGGGTGTGTAGGGACTGCGCCCTCTGCTGGCGGGCAGAGTCGCAGGTCTGGTTGGGGTGCCAGGCCTGTTTGC